>OY755203.1:48069857-48459074 GCA_963576765.1 Draba incana | reverse complement strand
AGCTCGCTCACGCCCGAGATCGCAACCACGCCTTCGCTCGCGCTAGACACCGTGATCACGGGGTCGGTCCGAGCCGGGAACACGTTAATATCTCTGGACGGGCGCGACGGTATCGCCGGGTCACCACAATCAACCGAACCAAATTTCGTCTTATCCATAACGCTTTCAAAATCTACATCAACCCAAAACAAAGATCAAAAGTAACTTTTGGTACTTTTCCATCAAGAACAAGCTTCATTCCTAAATTAGCTTCAAAGGAGATTCACATCACATGGCTATTACCCGGAAACATCATTGACGTTAGCAATCACATCACGGAGTCTTAAAACCTCCATAGGGAATATGAAGTCTTAAAATCTTCTGAGAGAAAAAAAAAGAAAAATCCTTCCTGCAGAAAACGCAGCAGCTGCGGCAAATGAAGCAAGAAGTCTTGAAATCTTCAAAACTCTTACGGAGTCTTAAAACTTCCTGCATAAAGTCACTCTTATTAGAGACGAGGCCATCAAGAGAAATTCAACTAAGACCGAGGCAAAACAAAAAAAAGCCGAGGCGGGAATTTTAAAGACTCGGAGCAAGCCCGAGGAGGAGCTTCGGCAAAACCCGAAAAAGATGGACCAAAGCCGAGCAATGGCAAGGGATCCACGAAGAATCAAGTTCCTTGTTCAAGTCCCCTCATCATTATGCTTGGCACTCTTTTCCCTTAGTAGTGGTTTTGTCCCAAAGGGTTTTCCCTACTAAGGTTTTAACGAGGCCATCATCTTGTATCTTCCAAGTTTACACTTTACGTTGTTGTGTATGAACTTGAGGGGGAGTATTGAACAAGATGAGTACTTCAGCGTACTGTAGAAAAGAGTAGGCGAACACCTTGTCTTCAAACGAAAATGCTGATATCCACTACATCTTTAACTCGGTATTGTTATCTCTAACACTACCGAGCTGGGGGGCTAACTGTTGGGGTCGGTTTTCACCCTTTTCAACAGTTACGTTTAAAGTCAAGCATATGAAGAAATGACCCTCCGAACTTTCAAGGAACAAGGTAGAGTAAGCCCCTAAGTCTTACTGCGAAGAAAAGCGAAGCAAGTGATCATGGAGTGAGGCGAAGCACTGTGAACCGACCACAGGGTCGGCACCGCAGGACCGACCACAGGGTCGGCACCGCAGGACCGACCACAGGGTCGGCACTGTGAACCGATCACAGGGTCGGCACCGCAGGACCGACCACAGGGTCGGCACTGTGGGACGACCACATGTTCGGCCTCTGTGGCCGACCACAGGGTCGGCTTAGTCGGTTTATTATCCTATCTTCAGCCCAATGCAGTCTCTGATCCATTAACACGAATGAAGCCTGAAGCCCGGTCCAGACGCGAAGCCCACTCCAACATGACCAACTCAAGCAATGTGATTCCGCGAAGACTTAGGGAGCAGAACCGCCTTAGATATAGTATATATATCTCTTTTGTACAAACCCTAAGGGGATCCGATTTTTCATACACAAGCATTGTACTCAACTTTACACAGCAATAAGAACAACTCTTTCTCAATCTCTTGTGAGCCCTAGTTAGCATAGAATTCTCTAAATTCCCCTCACGAATCCTTACAAATTTAGTTGTGTTGGTTTCGACCCCCACAATTGTTTCATCCAATATGTTCATTTTGTTTTTCAAAAATTGTTTCGGATGTTTTCAAAAATTTGTTGTGAATGAGAATCAAATTCAAAGAAGAAGGAATTTAGACCCTTTTTTTTTTAATCAAACGAATTTAGATTTTTCCGAAACATTTATCAGCAGGCCACCATACATTGGATAGCATCATCCTCATTTAACCATTCATTTTTTTGTTTCAATTAGTTTATCAATGCAATTAACTCATACACCTAATACACCCATAATAATTCTATAAATTAATGAAATACTAAATTTTCAATATTATTAATTTGTAGAGTTTTTACGTTATTTCCAATACTTATCTACGAAATAAATTTTGCTTTCAAATTTTTGGTTTTGGTTTTGGTTTGGAGAATTTCAATCTTTGGTGATGGGACCAACATAGAGAGTCTCATAGTCACGTGTCTTCCTCTCCTCGAGGACGGCACCGCCCCTCCTCCCGTTTTTATTTGGAGTTTAAATATCCTCAAATTATTACATCAAATTAAAAAATACTATATATGCTAAACCTTTTTCTCTATAACTTAATTACATAACAAATGTTTACGGGTTTGATTGGTAAACAATCTTTATATTATACCATTCCAGCTTACAATTTTGCACTATACTTTCAGTTTTGCACTATGCGTTACACTCTGCTTACCGCTCCAGCTTACAGTTTTGCATTATGCTTACAGCTTACCGTTCCAGCTTACAGCTTTGCACTCCAGCTTACCGCTGATTACCAATCTGACCCTACAAGTTTTTTAGTTTTTAATTACAAATCCACTCCAAAAAAAAAAAATTCATTCTATGATACGAAAATGGTATAAAGTTCACAAATAGGAAAACATAAACACACTAATGTAACTATGTAAACTTGTGTAGTAGTGCTATTAAAAACACAAAATCCTCTACAAGAAATCATACTAAAACAAAGATGTAATGTCACCAATAATCTTTGCAAGAACATACTCCATTTCTAAAATGATGAAATCTATTCCTATCTCTAACAATAAACTCTCTACCATAAACCTCAGAGATAAACTTTGTTACTGTATGACAATCTTCACACACCCTCAAATTCTTCACTATCCTAATAGTTGTACCAGCCTTACTCTTCATCATACCATATGCAATCGCAAGCTTCTCGCTATGCATATGAATCGCGCTCTCCTTCTCCTCTTCGTCTACATCGAAAAACGCTTCCCCTGTGTTTCCTTTATACCCTACTAATCTTATCTTCCTCAAAATCTCTTCCCATTTCCTTTTGATCTTACTCATTTCAGGATGCTTCTGATTATTATCATCTCCAATGGAGAATTTTTTTATTTTCCCATCAATCTCTATTAAACTCCAACCCGGTGGTTTCTTAACAAGTTTCTCCTTCATTACGTCTCTCAAGCTCTCGATTTTCTCCCATTTTCCCGCACACGCGTATATATTTGAAAGCAGAACATAGTAACCGCTATGTTCTGGTTTCACTTCTATTAACATGTTTCCTATTCTCTCTGCAATTTCAGTGTTCTTATGAATCTTACATGCTCCAAGCAATGCTCCCAATATAGGTGCGTTTGGCGTCACTGGCATTTCAAGGATAAAGTTCTCAGCTTCGGTTAATTTACCAGCTCGGCCAAACATGTCAACGATGCAACCATAGTTCTCGAGTCTAGGCTCGATCCCATAATCACTTTTCATGTTCTCATACATTTCCAAACCTTTATCGACTAAACCACCGTGGCTACAAGCCGAAAGAACCGCTGTGAATGTAACATCCCTCGGGATAAACCCTAATCTAACCATTTGGTCGAAGTAATGAATCGCTTTGTGAGCATGCCCGTGGACCGCAAGACCTTTGATTATCGAACTCCAGCTTAAGCTATCTTTCTCAGGCAATTCTTCAAACACACGAATCGCTCTCTCGATTTCCCCACACCTCCAATACATATCCACAAGAGCTGTCCCAAGAATTACATTCACAGTCATGTTCTTCTTAACCACATACTCATGTGCTCTTTCTCCAAGCTTAAGCGCACCTAAATGAGCACAAGAAGAAATCACACTCACCATAACCGTCTCGTTCGCAACACCTCCTTCCCTTTTCATTAGATCAAACAATTCAACAGCTTTCTCAAAACATTCATTC
Source organism: Draba incana (assembly GCA_963576765.1). Lineage (NCBI taxonomy): Eukaryota > Viridiplantae > Streptophyta > Magnoliopsida > Brassicales > Brassicaceae > Draba > Draba incana. The sequence goes on along the minus strand of OY755203.1, from coordinate 48,455,285 downwards.
TTCGCATACCCATTAATCATGATACTCCAAGTAAACAAATTTCTGTGAGGCATTTCATCGAACATCTCTCGTGCATCTTCAACCATCCCGCATTTACAATACCCAGACACCATTGAAGTCCACGAAACAACATCTCTAAACCTCATTTGCCCAAAGATCCTACCAGCAGAAGCAATCAACCCACAATTAGCGTACATATGAACAAGCGAATTCTCAACATAAACATCGTTCTGGAATCCGAATCTCACAACATGCGAATGAGTTTGTTCTCCAATCTTCACGCACTCAATCTCACCAGAAGCTTTAACCAGAAACGGAAACGTGATGTTATCAGGTCGAATTCGAGATTTCAACATCTGGGTATAAAACCCAAAAGCCCTGCTTGGTACTACGCCAATGGAGAAGCCACGAATGAGTAGATTGAAGACGAAAAGATTAGGGCTTTGAATTTGAGAGAAGATTCTGTATGCGTATCCGAGGAAATCGGTTGATTTGTCGATGCAGAGAGCAAGGAGACGACTGGCGACGAAAACGTCGGTGATGAGATGGGTTCGTATGAGGAACCCATGGATGATTTTGAGATCGGAGAAGGAAGAGCAAGATTGGAGTAAGGGAAGTTTCGGATGTTTCAAACGAAGTGTGTTTAGCACAATGTTACTCATTCTCTGAGCAAAAAATACTCAAAAAGTTTGCAACTTTATACCAGTCTCAACATATAACGGTCGATTTGGTTCTCATGGCAAAAAAAATCTTACTTTTGAAGAGCTTACAAAGAAAAAATACTATATTGGAGAATTTAGAATGGTGTTTAGAAAGAAAATTTGAAAGCTCCGGCTTTGATGCAGAGTCCCAGAAAGTAACTTTTTGTTCTTGGGCTCGTTTCTTTTCTTCGGCTTTCTTCTCTAATTCCGCGATAGTCCCGGGGTAAACTCCTTCGATAGCCTTCTTGAATTTGTCATGCAAATTCTCTCTGTCATTTGTTCCGGAGACGAGCTCTTTCGCATTCGGTTTCTTCAGAAATTCCAACACATTCAACAAATTCCTCCTGCACAAGTATAATAATGTTTCTCCAATTAGACCAAAGTTACATTCCTTAAACAGAAAAATCAAAATAAATTATCTTTACCTGCTAACATAGTTCTGAGTAATTGCAATTGATTCCTCCAAGTTAATGACTAAATGCCACCATCCATTAGGTACAAACATAACCTCCCCGGCTTTGCAAATACACTCGATAGGTTTCTTTGTCCAATTCTTAGTATCGCCGTAAAAGTTCATGAACCACTCCATTATAGAAACAGGACACGCCACTTCTGCTCCATCGGGACTTGGATGCACACCCGGAGGAACCACATCAGGTGGGAACAAAACCCATTTTTTCGACCCTGTGATTACCGCATTCCAAGCGGAAGTCGAGTTAGGATCAATATGGAAAGACGATCCTGAACCCGATGGTCCGATTATAATCCATCTATAATCAGGCCTCTCTTTACCAAGAACACCAAACAAGTCCTCTCTGAAATACACAGGAACATCATACTCCGAATCCAAAACAGGAACTTTCTCTGCAAACTTAGGATCAAACAAGTACAACGGCCTCTCTTCCCGAACGCTATCCGAATACCGAAAATAGTTCTCGAGCTTCATTTCAACTGGACCTACCGCGAATTCGACATCCCCAACGACCTTAATCAAATAATCTCTTGACCATTTCTCAACAGCAGGCCAATCATCCAAACATCCTTCCAACAAAACCGGCTTATTCGGTTCCTCAAACCTCGTAACGAAATCCTCGACGGAAATACCTTTAACACGAATCACATTATCTCTTTCGAGCCATTCCGGTTTCATTTCGAGATTCGCACATAACCAGCTCTGAAACAGATAATCAGAATAGAAATCTCTAATCTTCAAAACCGATTCTCCATCTAATCCTCCTCCAGAAAACTTGAATTTCGGATTACAAGCAGATACATAGGTAGATTTCCATGACCCAGTAAACAAAAACTCACCTTTTAAATTCTCCAACACTAAATTTCTCCAAAGAGACTCATGATTGGCGAAAACATAGAAAGATTTAGTCACAGAAGACAAAACCCCCAAATGGGTCGCATCGAGAAGCCCTAGAATATCTAAAACTAGCTCGTCCGTTAAAATCTGGAGATTACCTAATCCAGTGTTACGCACATTCACAGAACCAGGATCGACGAAGTAGAGGTTTCCGAGAGGTTGGACTCCATGCTCACGCGACGGAGCTGAAGTTTTGAGCTTGAACCCATCTCCATCATCTTCTTCCTCTTTCTCTGAAAACAGAGACTCAGGATCATACTGAACGAGCTTTTGTTTCTTGGATCTGGAATTGGATTTACGCCGTTTATGACGAATTAGCATCAGTTTCTTCCGGCATTGCATGTTTGTCGGAGCTTCAAGCTTTCCGCGGCGAGGGCTCTGGGTTTTTTAACAACTACGAGGGTTTTTGTTTTTCACATATCTCACTGTACCGGAAAATCAATTGGATCAATCTTGGGTTGAACCGAATCAACCGTAAAAACAAACTATTAAATAAGTTAATTTTCTATAATTTTAATTTTAATTTTGTTAAACGTATATGTAAATATGTTTAATTCATAAATACTTAACACGATTTATGATAAATTGATCAGATTCGAGGCAAAAAATGACCATTGATTGATGATACGCTCCGGTTTAGGATTGATTGATGATAGGCTCCGGTTTAGAAGTTTTTGATAATTGAAGAGTTATACAAAGCTTACAATAAAAAGACTAGCTTTATGTTTTGTTTTCGTGTAAACCTCACTGATCTCATTAGATAAATCATCAAACCAAACCCCATTCAAGAAACCTCGCAACAAATGAAGAAATAAGGCACACATAAATAAAATCAGAAGGAAAATAAAATAAAAAAAAACTGCACAATGAGCAACCGTGAAGAAGAAGAATATGCAGAAAGCACTGCATTCTCTCCTAGTACCTAAATTCTTCACATTTAACGAGTTGGAGAATGTGATTACGTTTTCTTTCTCACATTTGCGTACTCGAGAGACATCTCCATTGCCGTATCCGAGGAGTCTTTTCTAGTAGCATTTGTAATCCAATGTTGTTCCCTTGCATCCCATTCATGTACCTGCATTATACACCATTTGGAACGCGACAAGGATAAGTATCTTCGCAAGTCTGTACAAAGGATCATCATTTTCTTTTTGTTATTGTTACATTAACCATTTGTACTATTCTACAAACTACAAAACTCTCAAAAAGACTGTATTCGCTTACTTGCTTCGACGAGCTTTCTTTCTCCAGAAAACAAAAGATGTTATCCACTGCAAAAAGAAGTGATATATCAGTTAACAGAGTAACAATAATCCGTTTAGAAATCGGTATGAGAATATAAAACCACCTTAAAGACCGAAATGAAACTGAACGCTCCAACGATAGACGTTTTCCGCAGAGGCAATCTCCGTTCTGGTATAACGTCTTTCGATAGATGTTGAGCGATTTCTTTCAAAAGAACCATTTGAGCTTTCTCGGTTCTCATCGACATAATCGCTTGTCTCATTGATTCCCTATCAGCCTCTAACGCTTGAAGCCTCATGTATAGCTTCGTTACATCAGGATCACCAAGATCCGGCTCATTCAATTTCTCTCTTGGAGACATCGCATAATCATCATCCCTAAACTTCTTTTCAGCAGCACCACTATGAGTCGATACGTCATTATGGACAGAATCAATCGTATAAACTCTATCGTTCAATTCATTACCTCCTATCTCTGACGACTCATTCTTATCTTCTGTTTTTCTGAAGCTACCATTGTTAGACCTTGGTGAATCGACGGAAAAATCAGGCCTTGAACTTGAACTACCCGTCGAAACCTTCCTGAAATGTCCATTAGACGGAGGAAAGCTAGGATTTCGCTCCATTTGACTTATCCGTCGTTCCAAAGTCTTCAAACCACGAGGCGAATCAGTCAAAGCGTACTTTTCAACATCGTCTACATCAATATCAGCATCCAAAGGACCAGGATTCTCATTCAAATTACACTTAAGCAGAGGGTAATCATACGTAGGAAGGTCATACTGAAATTCATTATCGATCATACTCGGGTTACGACTAAGCATGTTCTTTTCACCATCAAGTTCGGACTCAGTAACACCGTAACTCATCATTCTATGCTTATAAGCCTGAGCTTCACAAGTCAAAGCCTGAATTGTTTGCTCTCTCTTATATATCAAATCTTCGAGAGACGCAAGTTCTTGCTGATCATGCTCCATTTTCTCCTCCGCGAAACGTTTAAACTGTCTCAATTCCATTGTGATTTCAGCTTTCTCTCTCTGCAACCGTAATATCATAGACATTGCCTCGTTCGCAGCTGTAGAAGCAGCATTACGCTCTTCGTCAAGCTCATCGTATAAATCTTGAATCGATTCTTGTTGGCTACTAACGGTTTCGCGTAACAGTTCGCATTCGTTCTCGATTTGGACTTTCGCGTTTGAAGATAAGTCAAGCTCAAGCTCAGGTATGTAGAACGGTTTCTCGTTCTCGAATTCTTCGTATTTTCTTTTCACGGACCGAATCAAAGAACTCGGCGAATAAGCATTGTTTAAAGAGCAATCACATCCACAATCACAACATCTAACAACATCCCTGGGAGGTGATACAGTTCCTAAATCCATAAAGAGATTCAATTTCACAATCCTAGGACTTCTCTTATGCGCCAAAATGTGTATTTAGCGCCAAGGAAGACCTCGAATCTGCACCAATCCAGCTAAATCAAATTCTGGGAAAACCAAGCACAAGTTTTTTTTCACAAATTAGCTCATGTATAAGTCAATTCAACACCAATATTATACCAAAAAAAAGAAAGATTTTTAGATCGAGAAAGAGTAGGAAAAAGCAAATTGAGAGACTTTACCTTCAACAACCACCAAGAACAGGGTAATTAGCCAAAAGTCGGAAATTTTCCCAGGAAAATAAAGCTTATCGAAAGGAAAAAAACCTATAAAAAAAAAAAACAAAGCTAGTAATTTCTCTTCTATTTCGTCTATATATGAATCTCTATGACTTTTTCCCCGGGAAAGCAACAGAACACGAAAACAATTTCTCTCTCTCTTCTCGATTTTCTGGGAAAAGAAAAAAAGGAAGAAAAAAAAAACCAGTAGAGGGAATCGAAAACGAATCGTGGAAACGAAAGAGAAGGAGAGAGAAAATTGTTCTTCTTTTTTTTTCCCTCTGGTTTTGTTTGAAACCCTAAAAAGCTTCTCTGTTTTTATCTTTGGATTGCAATGGAGAGAGTCTCGTTAAGTTTTTTTTATTTTAGTTTTGGTAAAACCGAGTGGTAAGAAAAAAGTGAATCAACGGTGGGGATGAGCTTTTAGGGTTAAGATTTAACGGCTGAGATCTTTGGGTTAGATGAGGTGTCTTTTACTTGACAGGTCAGCTAATCTGGATGTTTATAAGACTGCTATAGATAGGCATGACCAAAACTTAACCGTAACCGTATTTATAACCGTAACCGTTTCGGGTTTCAACCGTAACTAACCGTAACCGTATAAATGGTTAAAATCTTTAACCGTTAACCGTCGATTAATTAAGGTTAAAAAATTTACTAACCGTAACCGTATATTAACCGTAACCGTCTCAAAACCGTCGGTTAACCGCTGGTTAAACCGTAAATTTATAACCGTAACCGTTTTTAAAAAATATAATAGATTAATACTTAATTATGTATAATTCTTTTTTCTTTATCATTCATTAGATTTACATACATTTTGCTAGGAAATTTAAATATATATTATGTAGTTGTTATTTCTATATTTTTATGAATCATTTGTTAATTAATATTCTCAAGACCAATAATTATTTTTCTCAGATTAAAATTTATGGTTGTTCAAAAAAAAAAGTTATTTTTTCTCTCATTAACATTTGTTTCCTATTCTTTCCATTTAGTTCATAGCATAAACTTTTTTTCCTTTACTTCATAACATAAACCATCTGCCCATTAATAAGAATAGTTTCAATTTTTAAAAAAATATTCATAAAAATTCAATAAAAAATAGTTGTGTCCCACCCCACCCCACCATTTCCATCAATATGGATCAAAACTAATCGGTAACCAATAATGTTTTTTAAAAAAAAATTATAATATTAACCGTATTATTATTATTAAGTAGCCGTAACCGTTTCTAACCGTAACCGTACTAACTGTAACCGTATCTAACCGTAACCGTTTTAACCGTATACTAAATGGTTAAGGTTAAAATAACCATATATTTTAACCGTAACCGGTGGTTAATTAACCTTAACCGTAGTAACCGTAACCGTGGTCATGCCTAGCTGTAGATAGGTATTCTTAGATGCCTCATGGAAGAACCAATTACTAATTTTGTAAATTGTAAATTAAACGAATTTTGTAATTATCTCATCTTTTTGAATTTTGTGATTTTATAATATGATATAAATATATATATATATATATATATATATATTATTGTAATAAAAAAAATACACATATACATATATCGACAAAGTATATCTATTCCTTCACTTTTAGTTTTTTCTTATCACAAAATATATCTATTCCTTCACTTTCAACAAATTTACCTTCTAAGTTTTCTATTCGTTCGACTAATTTTTTAGTTAATCATCGAATAACTAATTCATTAACTTTTTAGTATATATGAAGTATGATACTATTTTAATTAGATACAATGATTAGATAATTTTACGTTTAATAGATAATGATCTCTATTCTGAACATAGTTTTTTAAAAAATAGTGTTTTATATAATTTTTACTTAGTTACATAATAATATGTATATAGTAAAATCTCTATAGAATGTACTTAATTGGAAAGAAACATATAATGTTTATAATTATGATTTTAATTTAAGGGTTAGTTAGTTAGGGAGAGTGACAAAAGAGTGAAGGAAAACATAGAGGTATTTAATAATAGTTTTGTCATATTGCCAAATATGTGTTAATCCTTTGCTATGGATTCCCAATTTCCCTAAATTTAATTTAATTTTCAAAATATACTTATAAATATCGTTGAAGACGGACTATTATAAAAGATTACGTGGTAATCAACTACTTGACTAAAATAAAACCTTACGAATGATTTGGTTTGGTGTCACTAATATTTCGTGGAAAAGTTCAACGTTTATTGGATGTTTTCTTATAAAAAGCTTTTCTTTGTTATTGTGGAAAGCTGGCCTTTCCTAGTGGAAAGTATTGGGCCGTCGACATTGAAAGCTTACAATATTTTTTTTATGCTTTCCTAGTTATCTCATAGATACTACATGACAAGTCTACTCCCAAATAAATAAATTTTAAATTATCATTTGGTTTCTTGCTATTTAATTAATACACTAATCAGTCAATATCAATCTAATTTACTAATTCATAATAATCATTATAAACTTATGTTAAAGTAGATCAAAGTAACTTCCTATAACCTAGCTCCACCACTAGCTATGGACCACTGTTTAACAAGGTAATCCCCAATTTCTTACATCCAACAAGTTCATTTATTAGAATATCGGGGAAGACGATACATGTATGTAAATTCAAATGTGTTTGTGTTTATTATGTCGAAATGGTGTATTTTAGACTATTTTCCTATTTAGAAGTAAGATAAACTTGTATATGCCAATACTATTTGGGGAAGAACGTCATGCATAAAGAAGAGCATGTAAAAAGTAAGATAAACTTAGACATATTTCATTTATCTTATGGCAAAGTGTTAAAAAGCAAAAAAATACTACCGAAAAATATACCATTAGAGATGGATACGTTGATTAAGGATACGAACCAAAAACATTGTATGCGTTCTCTCTCTCTATATATATATATAATCACCAAGCAAACTTATTGAGATGGAATCCTAATTGTTATAAACTCTTAGTTACCGATAAATGCTAACATGTGTTAGATAAATTGTCCATAAAGTCTCCAATGATACGAAGAAGTTGTTCCGCAGACTCGGAAGATGGGTTTTTGGTGTAGAAGCCATGTTCCTCGTTTTCGAATTCAATGTAGTCTACTTTCTTTCCTCCCATCTTCTTCAATTTATATGCATACTCTTTGGCCCTATCTCTCAAGAGTTCTGAACCGCCAACAATCACCAACATTGGCTCTATGCTAATTGGTTCGAGTCTAGGACTCGTCGGTCCAAAAGGGTTAGCCATGTGATGATCTCTTGTTGCACCTTTTGGTAGTGACAATCTCCAAAACCTTCAACAAGAATTAAAGTTTAGCACCTTTTCTCCTTTTATATTAATATATAGTCTTATATTGACATTGACAATACCAATATTTACTATACATATGGCTTATGACAATGGCCATGAACAAGAGAAATCGATTGGAGAGAAGACTTAGATAATATGCGATCCCTATGAATCCACGTTGATAAACATGAATGAATATGAATATTCGAACATGTTAAATAATATTTTTAAAATGTGAGACATATTTTATCTATATATTGTGTGTGTCCAAGCAATGATGGTCACGACTCAGGAGAAACGTAAGCATGTTTAAGCTGAGATAATAAAGGAAAACGAGGATAATGCATGACGCACTATCTAAGTTCCAAATATATCAACTACTGCTCTTGATATCTGATTAATCTGATTATCTATTTATGTATCCCATCAACCACTACTCAATTTATTCTAAGTGACCTAAAACTACATGAATTTGCAACATTATAAAAGCTTATATCATCATTCTCAAAACACGCAAGTTAATATACAAATCCGTCTATAAATAGATAAACTCGCTAATATTGATAATTGGTTAGTGGATTTTGAAAAACTCAACATTTTAGATTTGAAACCAATTTCAGTTTTAACCATATATATAAACATTATTATAGTAGTTAAATATCCTTTTTCTAGAGTTAAGACTAGTTTTATAGTTGCGAATATGGAAAATTTCCAAAAAATATCATGAAATGGACTTGTAATTCAAACATGGTTAAAATCACCCTATTGGGCTGGTCAATTAACTACAAGATCTTGTAGCTTTATACAATTTTTAGTGAATTTTTGTAGCTATAATGGATTATTGATTAGAATATTTGCTGCGAGTTCTTCTAGTTTAAGAACATGTTCGAAAAGGAGAAAGAAAATCCTGAATTACTTCCATGTTGAATTGTCAATTGGTAGGGTCTCTAATTGGTTTTCATGATTTCTTTATCAAGCTTCTTTAAGTTTTTGTAATTCGATTACTTTCCATACCATTTATTTTTTAAGTTGTCGCAAATCTATTGGACGTTTTTTTCAAGACCATTCGTGTATGATGTATCCACTGTGATGGGAGACCCTTATATTTGAAAAACCAATTTTTAATGTTGAATGACTTGAGACTAATCAAATAGTGAAGTATTAGTAGATCAAGCACATTGACTAACTTTTCTGACGTAATAATTTTAACAATCATGTGATAGGCCTAAATCATACGTCTTAAGCCAGCCAGTTACACTAATCAAATTTATTAATATTCTTCGCGTTGAATAAATACGACTAAACCATACAGAAAACCATGTGAATTGGTGACACCATCGTGTCTTAAGGCCATATAAAATTATTAAAACACACACTATCTCTTCCTTTTACTCAATTTTATACTTTCTCTTTTATCCTTTTACTCAACTTTTATTAATTTTATATTTAAACACTCTCTCTTCCTTTTAAAAACACTCTCCAAAAAATCTAATTTTAAACACTCTCTCTTCCTTTTAAACACTCTCTACTCTCTTTACTCAAATTTTATTAATTTTATATTTCAATATACCTCACAAAAGCACTATCTTTCTTCCTTTTACAACTATTTTAATAATTTTATATTATAAAAACACCACATTTAGACCCCAAAGGGTTACCAATGAACATGCTCTAAGGGCATGTTCAATGGTAACCTCCTAGTGTCTTATGTGGTGTTCTTATAATATAAAATTATTAAAATGGTTGTAAAAGGAAGAAAGAGAGTGTTTTTGTGGGGTATATTGAAATATAAAATTAATAAAATTTGAGTAAAGAGAGTAGATAGTGAGTGTGTTTAAATATAAAATTAATAAAAATTGAGTAAAAGAAAGAGAGAGTGTATAAAATTAGATATTTTGGAGAGTGTTCTTAAAAGGAAGAGAGAGTGTTTAAATATAAAATTAATAAAAGTTGAGTAAAAGAATGAAAGAGAAGGTATAAAGTTGAGTAAAAGAAAGAGAGAGTGTGTGTTTTAATAATTTTATATTATAAGAACACCCCATAAGACACCATGGTGTTACCATTGAACATGGCCTAAGATCACTATATATGTTTTGTCCGTTATGTTTCTAAACAAAATAAATGCATATTAATATTGGTAGGAAAAGTCGTTTTCCTTAGAAAGTTGAGTGCTTTTTGTGTTATAGAATTACCGCTTTGAACTAGTCGGCAATTCGATATTGGGTCCGATTGGTAAACTAGTTTTTTTAAAATTTGGAGTGGTAAGCTTTATAGCATAGTGCAAAGCTGTATAGATAAAGATTTGAGATAAAACCGTATAACCACCTTTTTATTTGTACCGTTTTAGATTGTACCAATCACGAAAACTTTATCAAAAGCTATATCAACACTATTACACTAATCTTTATTTAAAATAGTGTTGGTAAAACTTTTGATAAATTTGTACAATCTAAAGCGGTACAAATTAAAAATTGGTTGTAAGGTTAAAAAGATTCTACCAATCTAACCCATGTAAGAATACAAATTATATTGTCAATAATTAAATATCAAACAAAATTACGTATCTACAAATTGTGACAATATTTTTTTGAGAGAATATTTAATAAAATTAATTTTATAAACGAAATTTAAATAATATTAGTATAAATTCAACAAATAAGGCAAACAGCTTTTGTAACATCCCGAAACCAAAATTGTGCATTTTGGTATGGGGTGTCGATCGACACCAAGGGGTGGTGTCGATCGACACCAAGTTCGGGTTGCGGTTCGGTTTGAGTTAAACGCTCGGTTTGCGACGTCGGTTTAAGGGAAAACCTAGGGCTCGAGTATTTAAGCCTCTTTGCCGAGTGTGGCCGTTTTTCCAGGGAGGAGAGAAACACTTCTAAAGGTTTTTGGTGAAGATTTCGGTGGTTCGAGGAGTTTTGTGATCCGTTCGTCATCGTTCTTCCCGTGTTAGCCTCGTGTAAGTGGTTGTTCGAGAGCGTGGTGTTCATCTCGGTGAATTCCAGCGAGGATCGTGCTTCTTCGTCGCTGTTGGATCGTCATTCATCGCTCGTTCCTCGATCTCGTCAAATTCTCGAGGTGAGTGCGTGATCGTGATATGGAATTAGGCTATTAGGAGATTTGATTGTCTGTTTTGGCTGATTTGGTTGTTTCTGTGTGAATTCCGTGTGGTTATGTGTTTGTGAATCGTGACAATCTCGCGAGATAGAACGGGACTCGAGCCGTGAGAGGAATTTGGCTCGGTTCAGGTTCTGCGAGACTGTGTCGATCGACACCTAGTGGTAGTGTCGATCGACACGGGAGTTTCTGATCACGAAGGATCGGTTGCTCGAGTTGAGCGTCGATCGACACCTAGAGGTAGTGTCGATCGACGCTACTGTCTCTGTTGAGACTTGTGTTTGAGAATGGAGTGTCGATCGACACCAGGTGGGTGCGTCGATCGACACTCTGTCGTTTGTGAGGTTATGCGTTTTGGTTTGGGGTATCGATCGACACCATGTGGGTGCGTCGATCGACACCAGACGCTGGATTGTGAATTATCGGTTGTGTTGTTCGATAAGTTATGTGCTGTGAACTGATTATTGCCTTATTGAGTTGTGAATTGGAAATTGGGAATTGCTGGTTAAGCATTGTATTTGATTATCTTGTAGATTATCATTGGTTATGAATTATTCGTAGTGAATTGGTTATTGCAATGTTTAATCGTGAATTGGTTAATGTGGTTAACTGTGTATTTGGAATCTTGTGGATTATTGTTGGCTATGAATTATTATTGTGAATTGGAAATTGGATAATCCTGTTTAATTGATGGTAATTGGAATTGGTTGATTGATGTGTGATCGCGTAGAATTGATAGTCTAATTCCTATTATATATCTGGTAGACGGGATGACCGCTCCACTGAGTATTTGTGATAATACTCACGCAACTCTGTTTTTCCTTTTTGAGTTGCAGGTAAATGAAAAGTGTGAGATCGCGAAATCATGGCAGAGGAAGAGGATGATTAGGATGTTATGTGTTATGGATTATGTGGTGATAGAAATGTTGTTTAGGTTGTTAGAATAGAATGGAATTGTTGTTGGAATCCTGGAATTGTTGGAATTGATATTTGGAACTGTTATTGAATGTTTTGTGTTGAGTATTTCCTCTTGTGATGTTTTAAAAAAAAAAAAAATGCGGGTGTTACATTTTGGTATCAGAGCCCTTACGGTTCTAGGGCTAGTAGTGTTTGGGATGAACTGAGACTATGTGTTGAATTGATTATGTGTGTCTTAGAATCATCCTCTTCAAGCCTTTAAGGAGATTTCGCGGTAAGTCGTGTTTATCTGTTCTGTGAATTCTAGTCTCTTAGAATTGTTCTTGTGTTGAGTTGCAGTGTGCGATGGCTAGAGTTCCGAGAGGCCGTGGTGGCAGAGCTGGTGGCCGTGGAGGCCGGAGTCATGGTTTTGGTCGTGGTCGTGGTCGGGGCCGTGTGGCTAAGTTGTTCGAGTGGGAGACTCAGAGTGAGTCATCGGATCAGGTGGTCGGTTCGCCTGTGTATCAGGAGTTGTCAGAGGGCTCCGTCAGTGTGTCAGATGGTTCTGCTGGAGCGAGAGTTAGTGCTAGAGCTTCGGGCACGGCAAGAGGCCCAGGTGCAGGTGGCACTTTAAGCGGAGCTCAGGATCCGGAGGACCATGTGTCTAAGATGCTAGCGTTGATTTTGGAGCGTTTGCCGGGTGCAGTGCCAGTGCAGACTCCAGTGGCGGCCCGGAGAGAGCAGTATCTAGCGTGGTCTAATGAGTTATTGCTCATGGGGCCCTTGTCATTCTCAGGTGATGGGAAGCCAGAGGAGGCCAATGAGTGGAGATTGAAGATGGAGCGTAGGCTTCATATTCTTCGATGTCCTGGGGATTTCTGTGTGGATCTAGCGGTGAACTTCTTGGAAGGCAATGCGTGCCTCTGGTGGGCTGGAGTGCAAGCCAGAAGGAGGCGGACATTGTGGTCTTGGGGAGAATTCTTGGGCGAGTTTAATGCCAGATATTTTCCTCAAGAGGCGGTGGAGCAGTTAGAGTTGCAGTTCCAGAGTTTGGTTCAGGGCAGCCGATCAGTTCGCGGGTATGATGCGGAGTTCAGTAGGTTAGTGGTCTATGCAAGTGGTGGCATGGATGAGGAGCGAGCCCAGTTGGGCAAGTTCGTGGCTGGACTTCGGATCGGGCTGAAGAAGCCTGGCATGGCTTCCAGGTATGCCTCGAGGGTAGAGTTGGTGGAGGCACTCGTAGCGGTCGAGGGCCTAGAGGAGAAGTTCGAGGGTTGAGCTGTTTTGTTTCTTTTTGTTTTTGTTCCAGTTTCAGATTTTGAGCTTTGGTGTTTTGATTCTGGATTCTATTGTATTTCGTTGGTGTTGAAACGATTTACATTTTTGAAAATTTATAAGATGGTGTTCCTTATTTATTTTCATTTGGTTTTTGAGATGTGTGGTTCGTGATGTGTTTATATATGTGGACCATGTTTGGCTGGATTCGTGAGGTTATCCCAGGATGGGAATGTTGTGACTATACCACGTGAGGCGGCTCTAATCAGAGGAGAGGTGTGTTCTCCTGTGTGCTTATTGGGAAGCGTGTTCCCAGAATAAGCAGCGAGGGATGTGAGATCTCTTGCGGGGATGTGATATCCCCAGATACCGTTGGCTCGAGGGAGGTGTCCCGAGAGTACGAGCGGTATGTTTTCGTGTGTGGATTAGAGGGAGCCTTTGAGGTCAGGGAAGGATCTCGTGTGGTATCGGCTGTGTCGGGCCAGGATTTTGGTCCATGTTGGACGATTGCGGAACGAGTGGGAATCTCGTATAGTGTTGGCTGGGGCAGCCAAGATTTTTGGTCTGTGATAGACGGTTGGGGAGGCTCAGGTGGTGAGTCGAGGTATCGCTAGTGAGGTTGGGCCTATGGTTGAGTTCTGGATCAGATGTAGCATTCGAAAAATCCAATCTGTACTGACGGACGGCTGTACATGTTCTTGTTTGATGGTTGTACAGTCAACTGACAGACCTAGTTGGGCTAGGTATAGTCTTGACTGACGGGCGATTGTACATGTTCTCATTTGATTGTTGTACGATTGACCGCCAGACCTGGACGGATTAAGAAGGTCGCATCGTGGGTTCTGGATGGAACTAGGCAAGTGTTGGGCATTTCGAGTAGTGGTTATGCTCTTGGTGTGTTTAATGTTCTTGTGGTAAGCACAGGTGGTGGCGTCGGGATCGGAGATCACTTGGACGCGTTTGCTATCATATGCTTAGTGGATATCGTGGAGGGTTCGAGGGAACCTGAGGATCAGGAGCTCATGGTGTTTGGTTCTAGAGAGAATCAGGAGCACAGCTGGATGTAGAGTCGAGCAGTATTGTTTAGAGGAGCGCCGGTTTGGTTGCGAGAAGACCGATGGGAGTATCCAAAGGTTTTAAGGTTCGTCGCAGATGGCATGTTTGGTATGTTTTCGAGGAATTCGTGACTGGTTGGTTATGGCGCGGTAAGAATCTGATCCTGGGTTTACGGAAGATCGCGCATGTTCTTGTGTAATGGTTACGCGGTCAATCCGTAGACCTAGTCTGGAGGTTAGGAGGATACTGTGCAGAGCAAGCAAGGAGCATTTCAGGTTATAGGAAGTTGTCTGGGTTATCAAAGGGAGCAAAGTTATCAGGATCGAAAATTAGCAGAATTGCGTATCGTCATGCGTTCAGGAGTGCTTAGAGCCTTGTGGGATTCAGGAGAAGAATCCGAGTCGTGAGTTGTTTGAAGCAGTCGGTTCAGTTCATGTCCCCTCGAGCGGGACAGGCCGAGTATCGGCTGAAGGTTGTGGACGGTGAGGCGTCAGGAGTGGTTTTGGGCCTTGTTGGGCAGTCCAGTTTTGGTGATCAGTGCTCAATATTTATTGCTCTAGGGACTGCGGTCCCTAATAACTCAGGTGTTGTGAGGAGAGGTGAGCTTTCCTGTGTGTTGTGTGGGGATGTAAGATTCCCAGACACCATTGACTCGAGGGATGTGTCCCGAGAGTGTGAATGGTATGTGTTCCTGATGGGCTGTAGGATGCGTCTTATGGGTGCCAGGATTAGGCTGAGTTAAGAGCAATAGATATTCGGGGCGTGCGAGGAGTTGGGTTGGCTTTGTGCTTTGAGGTTGTGGTTGGTTCTTCAGTTGTGTGGCCGTGTGTCTGGCATGAGTAGTTTGTGTGGCTAGCATAGGTTGCGTGCTACGTGTTGTTATCAAGGTAGGTATTCTTAGTTCCGGAGGTTTGTCTCGTATGTGTTGATTACTCTAAGGAAGTATTTTCCTATATAGAGCCAGAGCTTGAGGGAGACGTCCTGAGAGTGGAGTGGCATCGGCATTGTTACCTCGAGGGAGACGTCCTAAGAGTGTGATGATGACGGTAAATATGAGTAATCGATAGCTGACCGTGGCATGAGGATGGAACAGAATACAGACCTCGATGATATTCTTGTGCGTTCGGGTTCGGGGACCGGGATATCGGATGTGGTGCCTTGGTTGTGCATGTTCTTGTCTGATTGTTGCACAATCGATCGATCCAATTCCGGGTCTACTGCTAGTTGTACATGTTCTTGTTTGATTGCTGTGTGATCAGTTGGGCAGACCTTTGCAGGATTAGGAAACATTGCATCGGTATTTCGGGCTAGAAACCTGGCGCGTGTCTTTAGTGTCTATTGGGGAGGTGGTTAGGCGTTTTAGGATTTATTGCGGATGATTCATGATCTGGAGACGGTGGTTTTCCAGAGTATATATCGGGGACGGTGGTTTCCTGTATACATGCTGAGAGACGGTGGTTCTCTCCAGGAGACGGTGGTTTTCCTGTGTACTTATACTGAGACGGTGGTTTCCTTTATAGTACTGAGCGCATATATTGGGACGGTGGTTTCTCTATAGTGCGGGGAGACGGTGGTTTCCGAGGGGACGGTGGTTCCCTATAGTGCGGAGAGACGGTGGTTTCCCGAGGGGACGGTGGTTCCCTAGAGTGTGTGGATGAGTCAAACGTAATAAATGTCTAGAAAACGCGTGTTTAGTGTGGGTTAGTTGTAAAGTGTTGAGATTTTTCGTGTGATCTCTAATGGTTGGCCGGTGCGGGCCAGAGTGGAGTCTCGAGTAGACTTGTGTTTTGGGGATTAGGCGTGCTTTTCCCAGTGGTTGGCCGGTGCGGGCCAGAGTGGAGTCTCGAGTAGACTTGTGTTTTGGGGATTAGGTGTGCTTTTTCCTGTGGTTGGCCGGTGCGGGCCAGAGTGGAGTCTCGGGTAGACTTGTGTTTTGGGATTCGAGGACGAATCCAGTGTGGTGGGGGAGAATTGTAACATCCCGAAACCAAAATTGTGCATTTTGGTATGGGGTGTCGATCGACACCAAGGGGTGGTGTCGATCGACACCAAGTTCGTGTTGCGGTTTGGTTTGAGTTAAATCGCTCGGATTGCGACGTCGGTTTAAGGGAAAACCTAGGGCTTGAGTATTTAAGCCTCTTTGCCGAGTGTGGCCATTTTTCCAGGGAGGAGAAACACTTCTAAAGGTTTTTGGTGAAGATTTCGGTGGTTCGAGGAGTTTTGTGATCTGTTCGTCATCGTTCTTCCCGTGTTAGCCTCGTGTAAGTGGTTGTTCGAGAGCGTGGTGTTCATCTCGGTGAATTCCAGTGAGGATCGTGCTTCTTCGTCGCTGTTTGATCTCGTCAAATTCTCGAGGTGAGTGCGTGATCGTGATATGGAATTAGGCTATTAGGAGATTTGATTGTCTGTTTTGGCTGATTTGGTTGTTTCTATGTGAATTCCGTGTGGTTATGTGTTTGTGAATCGTGACAATCTCGCGAGATAGAACGGGACTCGAGCCGTGAGAGGATTTTGGCTCGGTTCAGGTTCTGCGAGACTGTGTCGATCGACACCTAGTGGTAGTGTCGATCGACACGGGAGTTTCTGATCACGAAGGATCGGTTGCTCGAGTTGAGCGTCGATCGACACCTAGAGGTAGTGTCGATCGACGCCACTGTCTCTGTTGAGACTTGTGTTTGAGAATGGAGTGTCGATCGACACCAGGTGGGTGCGTCGATCGACACTCTGTCGTTTGTGAGGTTATGCGTTTTGGTTTGGGGTGTCGATCGACACCATGTGGGTGCGTCGATCGACACCAGACGCTGGATTGTGAATTATCGGTTGTGTTGTTCGATAAGTTATGTGCTGTGAACTGATTATTGCCTTATTGAGTTGTGAATTGGAAATTGGGAATTGCTGGTTAAGCATTGTATTTGATTATCTTGTAGATTATCATTGGTTATGAATTATTCGTAGTGAATTGGTTATTGCAATGTTTAATCGTGAATTGGTTAATGTGGTTAACTGTGTATTTGGAATCTTGTGGATTATTGTTGGCTATGAATTATTATTGTGAATTGGAAATTGGATAATCCTGTTTAATTGATGGTAATTGGAATTGGTTGATTGATGTGTGATCGCGTAGAATTGATAGTTTAATTCCTATTATATATCTGGTAGACGGGATGACCGCTCCACTGAGTATTTGTGATAATACTCACGCAACTCTGTTTTTCCTTTTGAGTTGCAGGTAAATGAAAAGTGTGAGATCGCGGAATCATGGCAGAGGAAGAGGATGATTAGGATGTTATGTGTTATGGATTATGTGGTGATAGAAATGTTGTTTAGGTTGTTAGAATAGAATGAAATTGTTGTTGGAATCCTGGAATTGTTGGAATTGATATTTGGAACTGTTATTGAATGTTTTGTGTTGAGTATTTCCGCTTGTGATGTTTTAAAAAAAAAAAAAAATGCGGGTGTTACAGCTTTCTACTTTTGACAGATAAAGATTTGAGAAAATATTTGAGAAAACTTTTGTGATTGGTAAATGCCAAAACTTTATATATTTAAAAGACGTAAAAACAGTCTACCAATCAAACCCATTATACTATGTATACATGGAAATTAAAATATGAAATAGCTTTAAAAGCAAGACATGTTTGTGTGTATTCATGAAGAGGCACTGTGACTCTAGCTGTCTCTCTCATGCGACTCGGCAATTAACTCCAACGATTTAATTGGCATTACTCGCATAGAAAGATAATATGAATTTAAAGTAACCGAAAACGACATCTATATACTACTAATATAAATATTTAAATCAAATAGTTTAATCGTTAGAATACTATAAGCAATGAAGTCAAGCATGACTAGTACTAATTCAATGAACTTGTGTGTATTTTAATGTTTATGCACGAATCAAATATATTCGGTTTCGTATTAATTAAAATATAATATATAGAAAGTTTTGTATTAGCTTACTTGTCAAGCAAATCCAAGCTAAGCACAGCTTCAGAAGGACCATCCTCGGACTTAGTCCTCTCCTCCCCGCCAAAAAACGGTCCCAAAAGAACATAACCACGAACCCGAACCGGCCTTAAATCAAGTGAACCGGACCCAAACCGTACAGCGAGTTGATGAGCTATGTTCCCACCAGAGGAATCACCAAGGACAAAAATCCGATCAAAGTCAACGCCCGGTCCACTTTCAAACCAATGGTCCACACCACCGGTTACCGCTTCGTCCCGGATCCACGTAAGCGCCGCCTCCGCATCGTGGAAGGCGGCCGGGAGGCGGTGTTCGGGCGCTAACCTATAGTCCGGAGCGACCACAAGAGCATGAAGAGAAGATGCAAGATTAAGACAAAAGTTGTGAAAAAGAGGCCAAGAAGGTGAGCCAAAGCAGAAGCCACCACCGTGGAAGAAGACCACGACCGGGAGGAGCGTCGTGGTGTCGGCGGTTCTGGTCCGGCGAGAGGTGGAAATGGGTTTGTAGAGACGCAGGTGAAGATTTTTTGGTTTGTGAAAGATTGAGTCTTTGAAAAGAACGGTTTTGTGGTTATTCAGTGGGATTTGTTGAGTGATAAGGTCAATGGTTTGAGATCTTAAAACGGTGTCGTTGCTTAGGAGTTGAAGCAAACCCATGCAATCTTCCATTACTTGTGGTTCTTCTCCAAGTGACCCCATTTCTTTTTCTTTCTCTAATTAGTCTCTTTTGTTTTGGATTTTGTATGTAACAATGTTATGTGATTGACATATATATAGAGTGAAGTCACATAA
This sequence comes from Draba incana, assembly GCA_963576765.1. NCBI lineage: Eukaryota > Viridiplantae > Streptophyta > Magnoliopsida > Brassicales > Brassicaceae > Draba > Draba incana. The sequence goes on along the minus strand of OY755203.1, from coordinate 48,435,933 downwards.
GGGTACTTTTGTAATTTCAAGCCGGTAAGTCGGGAGTACAAAATCGATGATATATATCTCAAAATCCTTTTTGGGGAGGGAGCCCACGTTTTTATTGTTTTGCGGCTGATTCGTTTCATGTGACTTGGTCGTTCATATCGACTTTTCCTCTTCTGATTTGTCAAAACCAGATGATCCACTAATTAAGATATAGATTTGAGAAAATCTACTTGAAAATTGAAATCACATAATTTTTTTTCTTAAAATAATAATAATAATAATAAGGAATAAATTGAAATCACATGTTATAGTAAATGCTAAGAAAGAGACGTTATGTTTACCTTCAAAATGATCTTTATCAACTTCATATTCTCTCGTTTTTCTTATTATCAACATACTTTAATTGTTTAAGAATACTGATTAACCAAAAATTGGTATATCAGACTCGAGATCATCAATTTTTTACCTATTCTGCTAAATCGATATAGAATAGAATGACCGAGATAAACAAAACCTCAAATATTTTTGTCTCTAGTGGGTAGAGTTTCATTGACACATGTTTTACCCATGGAACGTTACCTGAACAAATACACTTAATAACACACATGAGGAGGGATTAACTTTCTCGGGTTCATGATATCGTTTGGGTCCAACGCTTTCTTGATTTTCTTCATAGTTTGCAGTGCTTCCATTCCGAGTTCCTTCTCCAAATACTTCAATGACATAAACAAATACACCTTCATTTAAATGTAACATATGGCATGATATTAAATGGACAAGAAAATGGTCTGTGTTCGGCGATTGCACGTATAAGACAACTTGAGTTTTTTTCTGCGATCTAAGGGGCTTTTGGGTTTGGATGAATCCTTGTCCATTCAGGAGCTAGTCAACCTCATTCCAATGGACAATTGTGCGGGAAATGGTGGTCTCCTCAACCCTAAATCTGTTCATCATGTTTTGACAAAGATCGGAATTGTTTGTGCCCAAGGTCGTCCACTCACGTTTGAGGTTAATACCGAAAGGAAACCTGATGATTTGGTTAGTAAATTATTGAGATATACGTGCATATCAAGTAGTTGTGCTTGCATATCAAGTTGTAATAAGTTGTGAATATTTAGATTGCATTAACTTAGGAATGTCTATAGTCTGTATATTATCATTTAAGGCAATCCTCCGTATGTATATATAGAGCCTTGAGGCCATCCACAATAAAAGACAAGAAAACCTTTTTATACTCTGTTTTCTTGACATGGTATCAGAGAGTCATTAGGGAATTCCAATATACTAAACCCTAAATTCGATCCTCTCAATCTTGCATAATGACCGGATCAAGCAACTTACTTGTGGCGGCGGTGAATCAAGAGGTGATAGCAACATCCCGACGAACCATTTCTCCATACGACTTGTCACCAAGTGATAACCCTGGTTGTGTTATCTCGCAGCCCCTTCTCCGTGGACCAAACTATGATGAGTGGTCAGCGAATTTACGACTCTCGCTGATGGCTCGGAAAAAGTTTGGTTTTGTGGACGGTTCAATCCCACAGCCCGATGACAACTCCACATATCTAGAAGATTGGCGTTGTAACAACGCTTTGGTGGTTTCATGGATCAAACTCACAGTGGATCCATCACTGCGAACCACTTTGCAAACAGTGGATATTGGCAAAGACTTGTGGGAGCATATTCAAAAACGCTTCTCAGTGAAGAACGGAGCCAAGATTGGAAAAATCAAGGCTGATTTAGCGATGGCTCGACAGAACGGAAGATCTGTTGAGGCATATTACGGGTCCATGACTCAATTGTGGACGATGCTTAACGATTATAGGCGTCTCAAAGTGTGCAAGTGCGGTCACTGTACTTGTAATATTGGTGCTGAACTTGCAAAGGAGCGCGAAGAAGATCGAGTGTACGAGTTTGTTCGAGGACTTGATGACTCATACTCGCAACTTCGCTCGGCTTTGATCTCTCGAGTGCCATTTCCGACACTTGACGACGTGTATCTCACACTGACTCAAGATGAAGACAGCAGAATGACGGTTGTTGCTCCAGACAGTCGCGTTGATGGAGTAAGCTTTGCGGCTCAAACGGTGCCACGCAATCGAGGTCCTCCGACTGATCGAACTCGAGGCATGAATGGTGTGTGCAAAAGTTGCGGTAGAACAGGGCATTTAGCTGAGCAATGCTTTCGTTCCGTTGGATATCCGCCGTGGTGGGGAGATCGTCCGAGATATCGCGATGATAAGGCTCCTATTCAAGATCGTACTGTGGCGAGCTCTCGAAACAAAGCCTCAAGCTCCGCTCATGTTGTTACAACAGCTCCGAGTACAAGCCATACGGCTCATGCCGTTGTTGGAGAACAAGATCGTATCGGCTTGAGTGGGCTCACAGATGCGCAATGGAAAGGCCTGATTGCAATGTTGGCTGAACGTAACGTGGAAAGACAACCACGTCTCTCAGGTAACTCCTTTTACGAAACCTGGATTTATGATACTGGTGCTTCTAATCACATGACAGGAAGCATTGATTACTTGACTGATGTAAGTAGTATGGCTCCGGTTATGATTAAATTGCCTGATGGACGGTTTAGTGTCTCACGGCAACAAGGAACAGTGAAATTAGGGAGTCGGATGTGTTTGAAGAATGTATTTTTCGTCGATGGTTTGAGATGTCATCTAATATCAGTGTCTCAGTTAGCACGTGATAGTGGTTGTGTTTTCCAAATCACTGACAAGCTATGTATTGTTCAGGACCGCATCACGATGATCCTGATTGGAGCGGGTGAACAATCAAATGGATTATACTTCTTTAGAGGAATGGAGTTTGCTGGTGCAATGGAGCATGGTGAGAAGGTGTCTCCGAGTGTGTGGCATAAGCGTTTAGGACATCCATCTTCTAAAGTTGAATCGAAGCTACCTATTTCTAGTTTTTCTGGTTTTGATGATTTTGATAGCAAAACTTGTGAGATTTGTATTCGAGCAAAGCAAACTCGTGATGCTTTCCCTTTAAGCAATAATAAAACTACCGGTGCTTTTCAACTAGTTCACACTGATCTTTGGGGCCCTTACCGTACTCCTGCTATGTGTGGTTCTTGATACTTTCTCACAATTTTAGATGATTACTCACGAGCAATATGGATTTATCTCTTACCATCAAAACTAGAGGCTCCATCATCTCTGAAATCGTTTATAGCGCTTATTGAGCGACAGTTTGATAAGAGAATTCAAACCATTAGAAGTGACAATGGTTCTGAATTTATATGTTTATCGGATTTCTTTCGGACCAAAGGAATCATACATGAAACTTCTTATGTGGCCACTCCTCAACAGAATGGTCGCGTCGAGCGTTTGAAGCACATTTACCCATTGAGTTTGTTACCTCATTAATAGAACTCCATCGAGTGTTTTAAATGGAAAGACTCCATTTGAAATGCTTTACGATCGTCCTCCGCCACTCGATCATCTACGGGTATTTGGCTCATTGTGTTATGTTCATAACCGAGCTCATAGTGGTGATAAATTTGCACCACGAAGTATGAAATGCGTGTTCATTGGTTATCCATTCGGCAAGAAAGGATGGAGAGTTTATGATCCAATTTTGAAGAAAATTTCAGTCTCTCGTGATGTTTTATTTTGCGAAAACAATTTTCCTTTTCAGAACATATCTAGCTCACCGACCTCTGAGCTTCCTTCCGCTGTGATTACTTCGATTGACGAAGAAGAGTTTTTAGTTGATATTACTCTACCCATAAGTGATGATCAGGCCATTCAAAACGAGTCTCTTATCGACTCTCCAGTGGCCACCGACGTCAACAATGATAACACTGAGACTTCGGCCAACCAACCTCTGATTCACACACAACCGATTCCGACAACAAGAGCTTAGACTACGAGAGCTCCATCTCCCGAACAACTTGGTCGTGGATTCCGTCATCGAGTTCCTCCAATCCGACTCAATGATTATCTCCTCAACCGAGTTGTGACGATGCCTTGCGAAGAATTAACTGTGTTGTATCCAATTACTGATTTTGTGAGTTGTGATAGGTTATCCACTTCTCATCAAGCTTACTTAAATGCGATCATTAGTAATGTCGAACCGAAAAGTTATTCCCAGGCTGTGCTTGATGATGTATGGAAGAGTGCAATGAAGGATGAAGTTATTGCTCAGGAAGATAATAATTCTTGGACGGTTGAAACATTACCCAAAGGCAAGAAGGCACTTGGGTGCAAATGGGTATATCGAATTAAACACAACTCTGATGGCACCATTGAGCGTTATAAAGCTCGTCTCGTTGTTCTTGGGAACAATCAAGTCGCTGGTGATGACTATGATGAGACGTTTGCGCCGGTCGCAAAAATGACAACTGTGAGATGTTTTCTTGAAATTTCAGCGGCTTGGAATTGGGAAGTGTATCAAATGGACGTGCATAATGCGTTTCTTCATGGCGATTTACATGAGGAAGTTTATATGCGTCTCCCTCCCCGTTTTCATTCTGACGACAAGTCTAAAGTTCTTCGTCTTCGAAAATCGCTTTACGGTTTGAAACAAGCTCCGCGTTGTTGGTTTGCGAAGTTAAATTCAGCATTGCTTGCTTATGGTTTTGAACAGTCTCCTGCTGATCATTCGTTATTCATTTACGACAAAGACGGGACACGGATTCACGTGTTAGTTTATGTCGACGATATAATTATTAGTGGGAGTTCACCTACGGTGGTTCAAGCATTCAAAGATTATCTTGGATTATGCTTTCGAATGAAAGATTTAGGAGTATTGAAATATTTTCTTGGGATTGAAGTCGCAAGAAATGCTTCTGGAATTTATTTGTGTCAACGCAAGTATGCTCTTGATGTGCTTGCGGAAGTTGGGCTTCTCGGTGCCAAACCGGTAAGCTTTCCTATTGAACAAAATCATCGACTAGCTTTAGATGATGGTGAGGATTTGCCTGATCCTATTCGTTATCGCCGACTTGTTGGCCGCATCATATATATTGGTGTGACCAGACCGGAGCTAGCATACTCTATTCACATTTTGACATAATTCATGCAACGTCCCAAGGTAGCTCATTGGGAAGCCGCTCTACGCGTTGTTCGTTATCTTAAAGGCAATCCAGGACAAGGAATTCTTTTACGATCTGATTCTCCTCTCACACTTACCGCTTGGTGTGATTCCGATTGGTCAGGATGTCCACTTACTCGTCGATCTCTAACTGGTTGGTTCATACAACTCGGTCAATCACCCATATCTTGGAAGACTAAGAAACAAGACAAGGTTTCCATGTCTTCAACGGAGGCTGAATATCGGGCAATGACGATGACATTAAAAGAAATTTTATGGATCAAGAAGTTGCTCGTGTCTTTTGGAGTGTCTCATGATCAACCGATTCCATTATATTGCGATAATCAGTCCGCTATTCACCTCACTGTCAACCCCGTGTTCCACGAACGGACAAAACATATCGAAAACGAATGTCATTTTATTCGTGACAAGATTGTGGACGGCACGATCACGACCAGGTACGTTCGCACTACGTCACAGCTTGCTGACATTATGACCAAGCCTCTAGGTCGACGAGACTTCGACAGCTTCCTTCTGAAGTTGGGCGTTCATGATCTTCACGCTCCGCCTTGAGGGGAGGGTATTGAGATATACGTCCATATCAAGTAGTTGTGCTTGCATATCAAGTTGTAATAAGTTGTGAATATTTAGATTGCCTTAACTTAGGAATGTCTATAGTCTGTATATTATCATTTAAGGCAATCCTCCGTATGTATATATAGAGCCTTGAGGCCATCCACAATAAAAGACAAGAAAACCTTTTTATACTCTGTTTTCTTGACATAAATCTCTTATTATATGAACTTCTATGTGTAGGTGTGGGCATTGATGCAGAAGGGACACCATTTTACGAATGCCAAGATTCCAAAGGCACTTGGCAGGGTGATGGAGGATATATTAGAGTCGCTAAGGGATGTATGCTGATTATGGGTTTTGTTACTCTATGTTAATGAGAGTGTGGTGAGTTTTAATGCGATGTCAAATTGTTGTGACGAGTAAGTGTCGTGTTTGTTTTAGAGCAACTCTAATTATTCCATTTTTCTTTTAAAATGACATTAAATTTTGGTTGGTATTTTCCAATAAGTTGTATTACAACTAATTTTCTTCTTTCTCTGCATTTAGTAATTTTTCGTTTGTCTATTGGTTTGTTAAGTATTGTAGTATTTTTTGTTTACATATGTTTTCATTTTTGGTTGATTTTGTAAATCACTGCATTGTCTACAAACAACACATATTCAACGACTTCAAACCTTCACTACCATTGTAAGTTACAACACATATTCAACGACTTCAAACCTTCACTACCATTGTAAGTTACATATTCAAAAAAAAAACCATCGGGTACCCGGAACCCGATAAGGTAAACCCAATAGGGTAACTAAAAAAATCTTAAACCCGCGAGTTTTTAAAACACAAAATGCAAGTTTCGGGTTTAAAATTTCGAGTCGGGTTTTGGGTACCCTAGCATTAACATCCCTAATTGTAACCATAGCATCACTTTCTTTTTCTTGGAAGCTTGATCCATTCGTAGATTTTTTACTGGTATGGGGCATTTCAAATAAATATTCCATGTAATCCGAATACACAATGTTCTTGTACAATGCCTTCTCACCATTCTCTACCACCTCAGGTAGAGGCTTAACAGAAAAGTATAATGTGTGTGTATTAGCTTGTGTTTTTTTTGTTTTATGTTCAAAATTATATAATGCTCATAAACTGTTGGATGAAATGACTCACTGACGCATTTAGATCACTTTTGCTGCTAACATGACAATTAGAATTCTACATCACCAATCCAGATTATGTTGTAATCGTATTATGTCTGTATAGTTCAAGTGGACAAGTGATAGATGTTGCAGAAGTAGCAAATAACATTTCTAAAGTAATGACTCAGCTTTAGATCAAAGTGGTTTAAGGGTATCACCTGAAGTAGCAGAAGATGTTTTGAACAGATTCAGGAATGGATGGTTTGTTAGCATACAGATTCTTTCAATGGTCTGAGAAGCAACAACATTACAAGCATAGCGTTTGTGCGAGCTGGAATTTCACACAATAGAATTTGTGAAGATTCAGATGAAATAGAGCTTCTTTAGGGTTTTCAAACACTAAGACAAGAAACGAATTAGGGTTCTTGAACTGTTCTTATTTATTAAGATTAGAGCTGTTTCAGTTCTTTTACAAAGATTTTCGGATCCCTCACAAATGAGGGGGTACATGCTTATTTAAAGAGAAAATAGGTCGTTTCGGATGAACAGTGTTGGGCCTTTGATGGGCCTCTGTCTTAAAGGCTTGACCATTGGGCCGTTTAACGTATACTTAGTCGATTTAGGCTTATCGATTCGTCTAGGGGAGATTTGAACCCTACAGTTAGCCCCCCAGTTCAATAGTTTAATTAAAAAGTGTTGAAGTAAGGGTGTCCGAATGAAGAATCAATTTCCATTTAGACTATTAACGTGTTTGACCGATTTTGCCGAGCCCAAGTGACATGGTTGTAACCAATTCGGCGAGCTGATCGATACGAGTTATCAGCGAATTGATGTCGATCACGAGAAGTCGCGAACTGACGAGCTCATAACCTGCGAAACGCTCGAAGATGCGAGGCGGCGAGACGAGAATGTTCCAAATCCGCGAACCGCTCGAAGATGCGAGGTGGCGAGACGAGAACGTATAAGTGTGTGAACAAGCCTCGGTAAAAACCTTGTCTAGAAAACCCGGTGGGAAAAAACCAGACCAAGGGGAAAAGAGCACAAGTCACACACTCGTTCAAGTCGTCATTGTCGCCGAGTCCTCAATTTTAGTTTCGTTTGCGTATTCTCCAAGCCGTTTGGTGGAATGAAGCTGCGAGTTGATCGAGTGTGACGTTACGAGCGAGTCGATTTCGATATTGCGAAGTCGAGAGCTGATTGAGGTCAAAATCCACGAGCTGCTCGAGGATCATGTCACAAATCTGCGAGTTGCTCGATATACGCGAGGCGACGAGATGAAAGTTTGCAGAGTCGCGAGTTGTTTTGACGAAGATATCGATTTGAGCGAGTCGATTTCGATACTGCGAAGTCGCAAGCTGATTGAGGTCGAAATCCGCGAGCTGCTCGAAGATCATGCCACAAATCTGCGAGTTGCTCGATATGCGCGAGGCGACGAGATGAAAGTTTGCGGAGTCGCGAGTTATTTTGACGAAGAGATCAATTTGAGCGAGTAACGAGGGTGCGACTTGATCAACTCCATAAATACCGCGAGGTTATGGTGATCGCTAAGAATCGAAGTCTTGAAAAAATGAAGTCCTGAAGTCGCGAATTAAATCAGAGGTGAACTCGCGAGGTCGCGTTTTGAGCTAATACGAAGTCGCGGGATCACAGGTTGATCTGGTTCCCTTCGAAACCGTGATCTTTTAGGCCCAGATTCTCAGCCCAAATTAAAATAAGGCCCACCTCGAAACTCGAACCTGGCTTACGCCTATAAAAGGAGAGATGCTCCTCAGAAATCTCTTATAACTCACATTTCTCCAAAAACAGGTTTGCTCTCTCTCTTTTTTCTCTCGTTTTTCTTTCAAATATTGATAGGTTTTTTGCCGTTCCATCACTTCACCGCCGCCGTGTTCTTCATCGCCGCCGTCGTGTTCTCGGAAAATTCGAAAAATCCTTCCTTTTTGATCCAAAAATTATGTCGTCAACAAATTCGAGTAAGTCTGCGAGATCTGCCGAGCCCGCCGAGAAGGAAAAATTGATCTGGGTGTATTCCGCTAACAGTGAATCGGTCGTTGATGCGAGTTCAAGCTGTGGTCGGTTCCGCGGATGCGAGGACGCGAGTACGTCTGGTCGCGAGGAGACGAGTGCGTCTTATCGAGAGGGTCGAGCTAGAGGTAACTCTCCCTTTGCCGATTTGTTCACCTATCCCACTCCCGTCTCAAGGCGAAGTCGCGAGACTAGGGAGAGTGTCTCACCGATGCGAGCTCCAAGAGCGGGTTTCAAGAGGAAGTTAGGACCTCGCGTCCTTCACAGAGTGGCGAGCCTCCTGTTGCGAATGAGCAAAGGTTGGTCGTCGAAATTCCTCATCTTCATGATGAGTCGCTTAGTTCTGCCGACTCGATTCCCCGAGTAAAGATTGAAGAATGCAATTGGGAGTACAATCCCCTCATATAAGCAGAAAGATTGGATGTCTGGGTTGGTTCCGGACTGGCCGAGTTCGTTAAGAAGAAGACGAAGAAGTCGGGGCGAAAGCAACGCCCAGCTCCAGGCTCTTCATGGTGCGACGAGGAGTCCCAGGATATCCTTCGCGCAGAATACGGAATCTACGACGCGGTCGAGATGATAGTGCCAGCTGCCGAGCAGCGAGAAGACGACCCGCCTGTGAGCATATTCACCGTATATGAATGCTGGTTTAGGGACTGTTACCTCACACTCCCCATGTGGGTTCCTCGCATCGCGCTCGCGCAGATCAATACAAGAGGAGTTCGTCAACTGGTAGGACTTTTGACGCAAGCTGCAGAATGTGGCGAGCCCATCGGAGTTAATCATCTCACAAATTTTCTCGAGTTCCAAAAGAATACCAACCCGAGCGGTAAGAAGTGGTATACTCTGGCGAGTCGCCCCTTGTACAAGATTTTAGACGACTTCCCGAACAAAGACCATAGCTGGAGGAAATTCTTTTTCTTTATGGCGATCTCTTCCTCGTCCGTTGAAGAAGAACACCCGGCGGTGGCGAAGTGGGGAACACTTGGTAGATTTTCTTGAAAGATTATCGCGCGAACTGCCTTATTTTTATGCTTTGTCTTAACTTGTACAATTATTTTTACAGCTCGCAGACCGCTAGGTACTCCCGCCCCCAGAATTGACGATCTATTCAAAAAGCTAAAGGCTCGGAATTATCTTTGGGAGCGCCATTTCCATCTTCAGAGAGTTATTCGAGCTCGCGAGATAGCTTTAATCGACGAAGAAGACCACCTCTGTCGAAGCGAGTCCGACGATCTTGACATTATGCCACCCAAGCCTATTTTCCGTGATAGCGGCGAAGTCTAAGAAAAAGGTTGATCCGAAGGTTATTGTTTTTGCTATCGAGACGTCTGAGCGGAGTGTCGACAAAGAAAGTAAACCTGCCGCTAAGAGCGACGAAGCGGCTGCTGTAGCCGCGAGTGGTACATTGGCTGTTATTACTTCACAGCCAATTACCATTACGGACGAGCTCGTCGAGCCAGAGGAACAGCTGGTTCGAAAAATAAAACACTCTGCCTCTGAGAAAGGCAAGGGCAAAGCTGGCGATAAGAAGAAGACTCGTCGCGAGCTGCCGACTCTGCCTCAAGGCGAGTCCATTCCTCCAGGTCCGCGATCTGGAAAGTCTCTCGGGCTTTACGATGATCCCTTAGTCGCAGCTGCCTTAATGGCTAAGGTCACATTTCCGTGTGATAACATGCCGATCCCGAAAATGCTGGTAAAGAGCGAGCTCTACAAGGAATTCGCGTCTCGCGAGGCTAAGGCAAATTCTCGTTATTCTTTGTTCCGCCTTGCTTTATTTCTCATACTTCCAACTCTTCTGCAGGTTATCGCTCACTGCAACAGGATAGTTATAGCGTATGACCAAGAGGCGAGGTCTAGGCAGGCCTTTATTAACGAGGCCAGGAAGAAGGAAGAAGCCGAGAAAGAAAAACTTGCGGCTCAAATGAAACAACTCGCTGCCGAACGCGAAGCGTTCAAGAAAAGTTCTGATGACTTGGGGATGCACCTTCAAAGAGCCGGTCTTGAGAAGAAGAAGGCCGAGGAGAAAAATGTCGAGCTAGAGAAGCAAATATCGGCTCTGAACGCAGACCGCGAGAGAGACATTGAAGCGGCTGCTTCATCTACAAGGCGAACCGCGGCTGCCGTGGTTCAAGCTCAGCTGAACCATGCTTACGAGCTGTTTCGTCGGATGATGAAAAAGCCGATTAAAAACATGGTTTATCTTGTACAAGCGGATGCCAACATCCAGCTTCTTGACGACATGGAGAAACCTGATACGGAGGAGCCATTTGATCCCAAGGCTGAACGCGCTCTTCTAATCGAGAACAAGGCCACGCTGGGTGAGGCCGATGTCATCTTTGATGAGATAGCTGCCGAGCTTAAGAAGACGCTAGGTAAGAACTATGTGGTTCCCGTTAATGTAAGGGATATAGTTGTTTCTCTGCGAGTCGAGATCAGTGCTAAGTCTGTTGGTATTCATGTAGCTTCTGGCTCTAATGACAGCTCTTTGGGTATGCGGCTGCGAAGGGCGAGCGAGGAGTTGGGCGACAGCGAGTCGGGCGAGACGGATAAGACTGTTGATTCGGTTCCCTTAAAGCAGGATCCGAAGACTGGCGAGGCTGCGAGGTCGGCTAGTAAGGTTGTCTTAGCCAAAGAAAAAGGAGTTGAAGAGGGCGAGCTGGTCGCCGAAGAAAAAGGTGTTGAAGATGGCGAGCTGGTCGCCTAATCCACCTTATAATAGAATTTTAGGATTTGTTGTTTTCCTTTTGTTTTGCTAAGGTTTTAAGATTTTTATTTTGTTTTGGTGCCTGGACGGCTTTATCCAAAATGCCTTTAAGCAATTTCATAATTTTTTTGAGATTTGCCGCTTATTGGCGAGGCCTGTTAGAGCTCGTTACTTCAGAGTATAGATGAATTCCACAGAATCTCTTACCCGATTATAATCTCTGACCCAATTATATTTGCCAAGTTCGACCAATGTTAAGTATAACTGGGTTTGCGAGATGAACACCCTGGTTTACAGTCGTATTCCACTGAATAAATCCGCTCCAGTGATGAACTCTAAATTTATATAGCGCGCTTTATCCACTTTGGATGTGTAGGTAAACTTTGCGATGAAGTGTTTTAGATCGCCATTATGGTCAGTAATGACGACGAGTAGACATTGAAGTCGCGGTTAGACAATTAAGTCGTTTACCGATTGTTGCGTTTTAGACGATTAACTCGTTTGCGAGCTGTCGCATTTTAGACAGTTAAGTCGTTTGCGAGTTGTCGCGTTTAGACAATTATGTCGTTTGCGAGCTGTCGCATTTAGACAATTAAGTCGTTTGCGAGTTGATCGAGTCGCGTGTAGACAGTTAAGTCGTTTGCGAGCTGATCGAGTTGTAATAAATTGTCGCGTGTAGACATTTAAGTCGTTTGCGAGTTGATCGAGTCGCGTGTAGACAGTTAAGTCGTTTGCGAGCTGATCGAGTTGTAATAAACTGTCGCGTGTAGACATTTAAGTCGTTTGCAAGTTGATCGAGTCGCGTGTAGACAGTTAAGTCGTTTGCGAGCTGATCGAGTCGCGTGTAGACAGTTAAGTCGTTTGCGAGTTGATCGAGTCGCGTGTAGATAGTTAAGTCGTTTGCAAACTGATCGAGTTGTAATAAACTGTCGCGTGTAGACAGTTAAGTCGTTTGCGAGTTGATCGAGTCGCGTGTAGACAGTCAAGTCGTTTCCGAGCTGATCGAGTTGTAATAAACTATCGCGTGTAGACAATTTAAGTCATTTGCGAGTTGATCGAGTCGCGTGTAGACATTTAAGTTGTTTGCGAGCTGATTGAGTTGTAATACACTGTCGTGTATAGATATTTAATTTGTTTGCAAGTTGATCGAGTCTTAACAACCTTAGTTTATTACACAGGGTTTGGGAGTATGGATATACGGACCCACTCCCCCCTTTTTCGAATAGGGGGCAATTGAACTCGTTCAAAAACGAGCTGCCTACGTACCCTGTGAAGGGATCAAGTCGCGCCTTAGTTCAAGTCAATTGACTTAGTACTTTTAGCAGTAGTACATTTTTAGATGTCGCGCATTCCAGAAATGCGGGATCATCTCGCCTTTCATGTTAGCGATTTTGTAGACGCCTGGACGAACCACCTTCGTGATCTGGTAAGGTCCTTCCCAGTGAGCGCCGAGCTTGCCGGCATTCATCTCGGCCGTATTCTGAAAAACTCCGCGAAGGATGAGGCCTCCTTCATAGAAACGCCGAACTCGCACTTTAGAGTTGTAATATTTGGCCGCCGCAATTTGAAATTCGGTAATCTTTATAAGAGCTTGGTCGCGCCTTTCGTTGATGAGGTCGAGCTCGTCGAGCATGAGGAGATGATTGAGACATTCCTGTTCTGGAAGTAGTCGTCGGCGAACTCCTGGGAAATGGACCTCGGGAGGAATTACACACCCTGTTCCGTACACACAGGACGAAAGGTGTCTCGCCCGTAGCGCGACGAGGTGTGGTTCGATAGGACCACAAAACGCCTTCGAGTTCATCTGCCCAACGGCCCTTCTTAGCATCGAGTCGAGTCTTTTGCCCATGAATAAGTGTTTTGTTTGACGCCTCCGCCTGATCGTTGCCTTGTGGGCAGCGAGCTGTCGACTTGCTGACTCTGATCTTCCACTTGTCGCAGAAAAGTTCAAACCGCTTGGAGATGAACTGTGAACCGTTGTTAGTCACTATTTCGTAGGGCACGCCGTGTCGACAAATGATATTCTTCCAGACGAAGTTTTCGACATGCTTGTTCTTGATCGATCCAAATGCTTCCGCCTCAACCCACTTGGAAAAATAGTCCGTGAGGACTAATAGATATCGCTTCTGCCGAGATGGATGGAGCGGTCCGACGATGTCCATCGCCCACCTCATGAAGGGATAAGGCGAGGTGACCGAACTCAAAAACTCTGTAGGTAGATGGATGAAAGGACCATGGCGTTGACATTTCTCGCATTTTGCCGCGAACAGCTCGCAGTCTTTTATCATTGTTGGCCAGAAATATCCATGTCGTTTAATCCGAATGGCGAGTGAGCGACCCCCCGAATGGTTTCCGCAGGATCCGCCATGAACTTCGTACATTATTTTGCGAGCTGCTTCACCCTCGACGCAGAAGAGGAGTGGTCCAGACAGTCGCCACTTGAAGACTTCCCCGTGGAACAGAATGAAACGCGATGACTGCGCCTTTAGCTTGCGAGCCGACCATTTGTCTTTTTGCACCTCACCGTCTGCAAGATATTCGCGAATGTCAGCCATCCACTTAGTATCACAACCATAGATTGTGGTCTCGTCGTCAATGGGAATATCGACGATTTTGTGCGCTGGTGGCGGCTCTTCGCTATACGGGTAAGCATCCTCTGGCAATTCTTCGAGTTGTTGGCGGCTCTTCGCTATACGGGTAAGACTCCGGTCAAAATTCGTATTACCCAGGTCGAGCATGTAGTTTTCTGCCATCACATCCGTTTTTTCGTCTGCCACGACTGCGTCTAACTGATCGAGATCCATCGGAACCGGTTCAACAACATCTTCGGTTTGGTCATGATCCATCAGGTCTGTCGCGGGGCGAGTTTGCGGCTTGAGATCTCGTCAGTAAGTTGACTTCCCTGGTGATTTCGATACTTGTTTCCTCGATGAACTAAACCTGAACGATTCCTTGAAGATCTTTGTCGGGCTGCGCCGGCGAGCCGAGTGAAACGAGGGCATCTGCTTGCGAGTTCTCTGCCCTTGGAATTCTTGTTAAGGTAAAAAATTCAAAATCCGTCGTTAATGTCTTGACGAGTACGAGGTATGCCTCCATGCGTTCATGTTTTGTTGCGTACTCGCCGTTGAACTGATTCACGACGAGCTGAGAGTCGCAAAAGGCTTCTATCCTTGTCATTTAAAGAGCTTTAGCCAATCGAAGACCCGCGAGTAAGGCCTCGTATTCTGCCTCATTGTTCGAAGCTCTGAAGCCAAGGCGGAATGACTGTTCCAGAGATTCTCCGTCTGGTGATGACAGTCGAATGCCTACTCCCGATCCGTGATTAGATGATGAGCCGTCGACATGTAACTGCCAGATTTGGGATGAGTCTTTATTTTCGCTCTCTGACGAGGTTGCTGCCTCCGGTAGTTCGATTAGAAAATTGGCCAACACTTGTGCTTTGATTGTCGTCATACTTCGATACTCGATATCGAACTCGCTTAATTTGATGGCCCACTTGGCGAGTCGCTCAGACTGAGTTGGGCTGTGGAGAACAGCTCGTAGTGGAAAGGTACTAAGAACCACGATCGAGTGCGATTGGAAGTAAGGTCGGAGTTTGCGAGCCGACGCAATAACCGCGAGTGCTAATTTTTCTGTCAGAGGATATTTTGTTTCCGCATCGTTTAAAGATTTACTGACGTAGAAAACGGGCTCCTTCTCGGTGTCGTCTTCACGAATTAGAACTCCACTGACTGCCGAGGCGGAGACCGCGATGAAAAGGTAGAGCGGTTCGCTAGCTATGGGTTTGGTCAAAACAGGTGGAGTTGCGAGATATTGCTTCAACTTTCTGAAGGCTTCGTCGCATTTTTCTGTCCACTCGAAGGCCTCTCAAGCTGCCCCCTTTTTATCCTTAAGCGTTTCATAAAAAGGCAAGCATTTGTCAGAAGAGCGTGAGATTAATCTGTTCAACGCTGCGACTCTTCCTGTTAATCGTTGGACTTCCCTTTTCGTTTTAGGCGAGGCCATCTGGATGAGAGCATGGATTTGCTTCGGATTTGCCTCGATCCCGCGATGAGTTACCATATAGCCGAGGAACTCGCCTGATGTCACGCTGAAACGACACTTAGCCGGATTGAGCTTCATGTTATACTTGTTTAATAGCCCAAAGCATTATGCGAGGTGGACGACATGGTCTTTTTCCTCTAGCGATTTGACGAGCATATCGTCTATATAGACCTCCATTGTCTTGCCGAGGAGGCCTTCGAACATCCTGTTCACCAATCGTTGATAAGTAGCCCCACCGTTCTTAAGCCCGAAAGGCATGACCTTGTAGCAATAGATCCCGCGGTCTGTAATGAAATATGTTTTATCGCGATCGCCGGGGTGCATAAAAATTTGATTTTAGCCAGAGAAAGCATCCATAAACAATAACAGCCTGTTCTCAGATGTCGCCTCGACAAGGCGGTCGATATGAGGAAGAGGGAAACTATCTTTTGGGCATGCCTTGTTTAAATCCGTGAAGTCCACACAGACTCGCCACTTGCCATTCTTCTTCTTCACGACGAATGGATTAGTGAGCCAATCTAGATATCTGACCTCAGCAATCGAACCGGCTCGCAAGAGTCTTTCTTCTTCGTCATTCACCGCTTGAGCTATGTCCGGTCCGAGTCGCCTTCGCTTCTGTTTTATGGGTTTGAAGGTCGTATCGACATTCAACTCGTGACTGACGATGTCGATATCGATCCCGGGCATATCCTCTCCGGCCCATGCAAAAGTGCTAACATTCCTTTTAAGCAATTCGACGAGGTCGAGCCTGACGGCTTCATTTAGCATTGCGCCAATCTCCACACACTTCTCCGGGAACTCGTCGTCAATGCAAACCGATATGACGGGTTCGCATGTCGGACCCGCTTCTTCCTCTTCAGTGGCTTCTGCGATCTGTAGTTGCTACAAAACGTCCGCGATTTCCTTGACGGGCTCCTTGTCTATCTTGAACTTTTTTCGCGGCTCGCTCGGAATGGGCACTGTCGCCTGACTCCTTAGTTTGTGCGCGGTCATGAAGCAAGACCGCGATGCCAACTGACTCCCTCTGATTGATTTGATCCCGATTTTTGTTGGAAACTTAAGGCAGAGATGGTACATTGAGGCGGCGTCACACATCGAATTGAGCCAAGGGGTTCCCATTATCACGTTGTAGATCGCCGGGTTGTCCGATACCGTGAACTCCAGTATTTTTGTTACTCCTTCCGCACATACTGGAAGTTCTATCGTTCCAAGTGTCATTGTCGTCTCGCCATTGAATCCGGTCAAAGGCTTAGGATAGGATTCGACTTGAGCGAGGTCGATTTCCATACGCTTAAGAGCGTCAATGAAAATGATGTCGACTGTGCTTCCAGTATTGATCAAAACGCGACCCGTGTCCCATCCTGCGACGGTGAGTCGGATGACAAGCAGGTCGTCGTGAGGTTTGTCAATGTCATCGATCTCATTCTCTTCGAACTGGATGACATCGTTTGGAAACTTGGACGGTATCGGTTTGTTCGCTCCTACCTCAGCTCGTCTTTGATAAGCTTTGATTGACGAGACGGTGTTTGAGAAATAACGCGAGCTGCCCATGATCATGTTGCAGACTTTTTGTTTCGAGCCGCTTGGGCCATCACTATTGTTTTGCCGGCCGAGGTGGACCTCGTCGTTATTCCGACTGTCCCATTTGTTATTCTTGCTATTGTCCCCGGACGGACCGTCTCCTTCTCTTGCATCGTCGAATTGCTCGAGCTGAAAATCGTTAACACTTATATTTCCTCTGAGCTTTCAGGCGGCTAGCTTTGCTGCGAGTCGCATACCAAGCACTCTGCAGTTAGCCGTCGAATGTCCACCCATTTTGTGCAAGTTGCAATACACGGATTCATCGTAATTCGAGTTCCTAATCCACGTATTGCCGTTACTACGACCCGGAGTGCCATTTTCGCGACCTCACCCTCTTCCTCGACCAAAGCCGGGCGAGTCCACCTGGTAGTTATGGGCACCCTTAAAACCTCCCTCGTGCTGCACAAAGTTGCCTGGCTTCTTCTTCGCTGTAGCTGGGGCTTCCTGCGGATTGGGAACTTTGGCCTTCCCATACTTCTGGCCCAGAATTCTGGATTCATCCTCGCTCTTTACGAAGCCGTTGGCGCGATGAAGGGCATCTTGAATAGATGAGGGCTCGTTGACCGAAGCGCGCTCAGTGCGGACTGGTCGTCAATCCCTTTCACTTGAGTAAGCATCGCCTTAAAGCGTTCGATGAAAACTCCCAAGGGTTCGCTGGCCGCTTGCGAAATGGTGTAAAGATCAGCCTCGGACGTCCTGCGCTTGATTAAGATTGCGTATTGCTTTAGGAACGCTTTGGAGAGCTGCGCGAAGCTGTCGATCGAATTCTTCTTCATTCCCGTGAACCAATAGAGAGTTGCCCCCTTGAGGTGCTCCATGAAGAGGAGGCAGTAACCAGCGTCAATTTCGTCAAGTCGGAAATTAGCTCACCCCATAGCGATTGAGAAAGCCCTA
This sequence comes from Draba incana, assembly GCA_963576765.1. Lineage (NCBI taxonomy): Eukaryota > Viridiplantae > Streptophyta > Magnoliopsida > Brassicales > Brassicaceae > Draba > Draba incana. The sequence continues at coordinate 48,417,948 of OY755203.1, read as the reverse complement.
ATGTGCTTCGTGGGGTCGCCCTTTCCATCATAAATAGGAAGCCTGAGCTTCCCCGGATCGGATAGACGTGCCTTTGTTATTCGCTCGGTGAAAGGAGTAGTGCGAGCTTCTTCAAGGACGCGGTCAATCTCTGGCGCCTTGCTGGTTGCGCGATGGACCTGTGATCTCATATCCTTGAGATCGCGGGCTGTCTGCTGCATGATGGCTTTGAGCTCGTCCATTTCCGTTTGCTGTGAAGCGATAGCTCTGCGATTGGTCGGGGCTTCGGCCTGCTCCGTCCATCGCATATTCTCTGCGATTTCGCCCTCATCCCTACTTTGGATACGACTGGTCGGTCGACTGTGTCGAGCGGCTCCGAATTCGCGTCCTTCCAGATCGTCTGCGATTGCAACTATACCGCGAGTTGCACCCGCGACGAGGACGGTCCCGTCTCTGAGAGGCGTTGGCGTATGATCTTCGCGAGCTCCACGAGTTGAAGGCGAGGCCGCTGGGGAGAAGTTAAGGGCGACCGGGGTGACGCGAAGCGCGGCATCTTGAGGAAGTCTTCGAGATTGACGGGTTGTCGACAAAGCCCTGATTTCGGCGGTCAGGTTGCTGTTGATAGTTTTCTGGTTCTGCGATTGCTTGAGCAACTGCTCGAGCATTGCCTTGAGCTGATCGAAAGCTGCCGGTGTGGCCGGATCGGCCGAGTTGGTATTGGCGGTTACCAGGTTTCCTGTCGGGGCAGGTCTGCCTGCTTCCGCCTCCAATGCGGACTGGTTGTTTAGCCTATCCACAATAGGCTCGCTCGGACCTGAACTACCGTCGGCCCCTGGAGATTGCGGGTTCGTTATTGACATCTTGACGATTTCGTCTAAGTGTTTGTTTCGTGTATGAAGCTAGTGTTGCGAGTAGACCACCCTCCTTCTAGCGCCAAATTGTGCGAGCTGGAATTTCACACAATAGAATTTGTGAAGATTCAGATGAAATAGAGCTTCTTTAGGGTTTTCAAACACTAAGACAGGAAACGAATTAGGGTTCTTGAATTGTTCTTATTTATTAAGATCAGAGCTGTTTCAGTTCTTTTACAAAGATTTTCGGATCCCTCACAAATGAGGGGGTACATGCTTATTTATAGAGAAAATAGGTCGGTTCGGATGAACAGTGTTGGGCTTTTAATGGGTCTCTGTCTTCTGGGCTTGACCGTTGGACCGTTTAACGTATACTTAGACGATTTAGGCTTATCGATTGTTCTAGGGGAGATTTGACCCCTACAGCGTTCGTGCGTGAATTAGCCCAACGTGATTGGGAAATGTTACATATGTTTTCTAGTTATTAGATCACAACATAAGACTATATAGCATCAGAGAAGTAACAAAGCCAAAGATTAAATATCTTTTCAAATAAGTATGTCAGTTCCTCTTCAAGAACTTAGATCTGAAATTTTGATGAGTATGCGATCCACGGTAGTGAGTCCAAAACCAATGTCGCGAATAGTTTTTGGTGGCCATTGCTGTTTGCCTTTGATTTCTCAGGGGACAGAAGTTGTTAGTAGGAAGAATGAGTCATAGCTTGTTAAATATGATATCAGAGCAACTCTTGATTTTTTTTTTCTAAGCACAAGGTGATCCCCAAGCAACAGTAAGTAATCCTTTTCACTCTAGGCAATCAAGTTGACTAAATCTGAGAGACGTAAATTTGAGTCCCTCGGTCTACCTAATCAGTCGAATACTTGGGTACTTGTGAACAAGTCACATAACGATTATTGAGCCTACTTAATCCAGGCAAATACATTGAGATTAGTTTCACATCCACAAAATAACATAAGAAAACACCAAAGACTTCTTCTTCTCCTTATGAGAGAGCCTTAGTCATGTTTTTGGGCTTGCTTCATACTGTCTCTAATCTCCGCACGCTTCCATTCTAAAACAAAACCACGGGGAATTAATGACAAGAGGGTTTACTATATTACCAAGAATCAAGAAGCAAGGGCAAATGTATGTACCTGGGAGATTGAGTTCGCCAATGACAAGTTTGTCCGAACCGTCGTCCTCTACCATAACCTGATCAACTACGATCTTACATCCATCCACATCACACTTGCATGCACCCTTAAGCTTCAGGGCCTTGTCGACTACGCCTTCTCCCCTAAGAAAAGCGAGACATGTCCTGCAAAAATCAACCAGAAACAAGTCTTAAGTAATTAGCATAGAGATAATCTGGCAAAACTGCTTTGGAGGAAGAAGCCACAAACTCCTCGAGACCACCGGATTCATCTACATCAGGACCAATAAAATGAAGGACCTCTCCACATGAAGAGAAATGTTTAATCACGGCTTTCTGGGCAGCGTCGGGATCAAGACAAGTGCCATATCCCGTAACGAACACCCTATGTAAAAAAATTTGTATTAGACATGACAAGAAATCTTAGAGATACTAATCTCCAAAAACAAAGAATCCACTTACTTGCGTACTCGTTCGTGTTCGGGAAAGGTCCTCCTAAACAATAATTTGATAATGTTATCAACACATGACAAGAAGAAAACCTCTTACAGATACAAAATGAAAAAATATACTTACTTTGCTCCCAACTTGGCTTTCTTAGCAGGCAATTGAACATTTTCTTTCGAAATCCTATATGATAATATGATTGCAAAAGTTAGTATTATTTATCTAATTACAGACACAAAATCTCCACAAAAAGAAAAGAACAAGGTCAATTTACCGGCGTGATCGAATGGTTGCACCATCACTAGATTCACAATCCTTTGATTCCAGCTCCTAAAGTAAATAGATATCTAATCAGAAATTCTAATACTTGGAATACTTTTCACCCGAAACATATAGGTTGAAGAGTGAGTACAAGGAGAAGAAGATTACTGTCATGGCGGATTTCTCCATAACCTCAGGCGATTTTTCCACTTTTAGGGATTGATTTAGGTTAGAACAAGATTTTGTATATATCAAGTATTACCGATTTCATTGTATATACTCAAACTTTCATGAAAAATACCCCAACTTAATATAATTTTTTTAGAAAATACACAAACTTTTTGGCTACCGGATAATACACCAACTATTTAAATTTGTCTTATATTCAAACAATGCAATATATTATCCAATAATTATTGTAGTAATTTACACCCGAATCTTGAAAGTTGGGAGTATATAAAAGACAAATTTAAATAGTTGGTGTATTATTCGGTAGCCAAAAAGAATATAAGCAAGTAATATTATGACTCTGATGATGAACACCGAGAACTCTTGAACAATGTCCATAATGACGATATTATCAAATGGATAAGGTAAAAACACTCTGTTTTTGCAACTATAAAGGTAATGTTACATGTGATTCGCATGTGTCTTTCTAAAAACATGGACCTAATAGGGATTGGAGCCAAGGAGGGGGAAACCAAGTTGTTAGACATGGAAATAACAATCACTCACTCAACGTTCTTCCTAGTCCGACTTTTTCAGCTTCTCGGAAGAAACAAAAGACTTTCCATCCTGTAAGACTTCTGGCTTTGAAATCTTTCTTTTGGTTATAGTTTTGTGTCATTTCCTGATCAAATCATTAGCGACACACCTGCAGTATCCCGTCGTCGTCGAATGGTGCTACAACAAATAGGAGTTGCCTCTAGTGGTAGGAGTTGGTGCTTTTGTCTCTAGTGGTAGGAGTTGGTGCTTGAAGATACACAACACGTCACTCTCTTCTTTACCACTTGGTAACATGTCAATGCATAATATGATTCAAATGCTTGCATCACGTTTTCTACTTAAATGAAACTTTAATTGGATTTTATAGACCAAAGATACAATGTTTTACAAACAACAATACAATTTAACTTACTCTTCTCTCTTATTATTTCCCACAAGAGAAATCATAAATCATTTTTTGGAGTTTCATTGACGCATGTTTTACTCATGGAACGTTACTTGAACAAACACACTTAGTAACACACATGAGGAGGGATTAGTTTTCCCGGGTTCATGATATCGTTTGGGTCCAACGCTTTCTTGATTTTCTTCATAGTTTGCAATGCTTCTATTCCCAATTCTTTCTCCAGATACTTCCATGACAAAACCAGAAACACCGTTCAGAATCACACACACATTGATATAATTGTAACACATGACATATATCAAATCTAGTGACTATGCCAACAGAGGATATCTATAAAAACAATTCTGACACGGTGATTTTTATTTTAAGGCAATATGCAACATGAGTTACCTTCATTTTTCCTGTTCCAACACCGTGTTCTCCAGTACATGTTCCTGACAAATGGGACAAAGTGTATTTTCAGAACCATATGGCATCACTAGTATCATGTCTCCTAAATCGAGGAACAAGCGTATACGCATTGTAAACAATATATAAATGGATCACATGCACACTAGTAGAAGAGAGATGCAAACATAAAGGGAACTTAAATCTAACAAGCACCGAATCACCCAGTTAAAAAGTAAGGAACCAAATACTAGCACTCACTTGTTTGTACAAATTTAGCAACATATTTAACCTATTTGTTTGATTACTTCTACCAAAAGTGACAACTATTATTATTCCTACCGATCTTCAATACTTCCGTTTTCATTTGTGCTTAAGACCTTGTTTAGAAGTCCAAATATGTTAGTACTCTTCCAAAACACATAGAATGGAAAAGGCATTTACCATCCATGGACAATGCGACATGAACCATAAAGTGGTTCAATCTTTCTGCTTCTCTTCGATGCTCTTCATTGTCCGGATCAAACATGATACATGTATGAAAGTTTCCATCTCCGGCATGTGCGATGACGGTACTGAAAGTAGAGCAACAATAATCAACATACAATTAATAGAAATTTAATACTTGGTATAATAGTGATGCTGAGCATAGGCAACTAAATTACCCCAACAACGGCGATGCGTCAAGCTCTTTCTTGGACCTGGTTATTATTTCTGCAAGGTGAGACAAAGGTACACAGACATCCTGTAGAAGAAATAGTTAAAGATGATTCTTTGGTGTCCGACCTAAAAATAAAAAATAAAGTAAACGACAAAAAAGATTTATAGCATATCATGATTTATACCGTAGTCATTGCTTCATGACCTGGTGCCATCGCATAGCAAGCCCACAATGCCTCCTTTCTTATCTGCATAAAAAATAGAGACTTTGGTTACTCAATCTTCTTAGAAGTACACGAAAGAGATATTAATATAGAATATTTCCTTGCCCATAGCCTCACTTTCTACAAAGAACATATCCAGAAAATGTTTTCTACACATTTGGCAGTAGTAAATAATCACCAGGATTGTCAAAAGGTCAAACTTGGACGATATCACAAAAACATAACAGCTGGCTAAAGAACACAGTACAGCAAGAAGAGATACATACTTTTTTTCTGCTTCTCATCCTATGCTGGAAGGTTGAAGGTGAAAAGGGTTGGGAGTGGGACAGAAAATTACCTTCCAGAGTTCCTTTTTTGCTTCAGGTTCTTCAGCGAACATAAAGTCTGATCCTTTGTGTTTAGAAGCAATCTTCTGAACAATTTGAGTCTGCTCACGTGCATATGCCTCTAAACGAGAGAGAAAACAAAAAAAAATAATAGAAATGATTAGGAGAAACTAGAAGACAATGATTCTTGCTTTGTGTCTAGTGGCAAGACCGAGCATGGGAATCTTGTCAACGAATGAAACAGAAGATACCGGAGAGTGCATATGCTTTCTCTAACTATTGTGGATATTAACAACAAGAGACGTATAATCTTAGATAGCTTGAAAAACCACTTGGAAAGTACAAAAAATCTGTTGTGCATCACCTGTCCCTATAAATTCAAACATCAGAGTTGGAGCTTCAGTCATGTTTTTTCCGTTAGCCATATTAAGAGCCCTGATTTGAACCTCGTCAAGGAGCTCCATTCTTGACACCTGATAGGGATACAGGTACGCCTAAGAAGATTCTATCAAAAATTCTAATCTTATCATTCAGAAGCAGAAATCTAACCTGTATTCCAGTCAGCATAGTGGCAATGGCCACTTCTGCAGCATCCTTAACGGTCGGGAAGTTGCATACTGCCACCTGAAAATATAACATGAATATGTCTGACACTGAATGATAAGTAAATTTGCGAGATTTTGTGAATGATCACAAAAGGTATTCTGTCAGACAAGGCATGATGGAAAATTGTAATGCTATTCCACGCTCTTGAATATTAAAATGATGTAATATCCATACCCAGAATCACATAAGCTAGTCTTTGAAAACAAACGCAAGGGAAACAAGGGTCCACAAGGCACACGACTATCAGTATCACTAATCTTCAAAGTAATTCAAATTTCGTTTTCATATTCATTTGACTCTGCTTATTAAACAGTTGAGAAATAAAAACTAAGCAAAGAAAGAAGCCAAGCCAAAGCAGGGATCGTTGACAGTCCGATCAGTATATATGATTTCACTGGCAAAGTGATATAAATAAGCTAAACCTTAATCTGTTTGCAAGATTTTGAACTCAGTTTTGAGCTCCAGGGAGAAACTAAACTACATAGCAAAGGAGCATGAATATCTTTCTGCTTGGCAAAAAGCTTGATACCAAACCTAAAAGAAGGGAAACCTAGTGTAAGGAAGAAGTCAATATACCACTGAATGCTGTGGGATTCTCTGAAGGCGGAGAGTAACTTCAGTTATGACCCCCAAAGTCCCCTCACTTCCAATTATCAACCGGGTCAAATCGTATCTGAGACACCATTCCGAAAAGTATCAAACATTAACTCAAGAGCTAAAACTAGTTTATCATTTCCGAGAAAAAGAAATCCAAACAAAAAACCAAGAAAACAGTTGAAGACTGAAGACAAACCCTGCAGCACTCTTTCTAGCACGTGAAGCTGTCTTCACAACATCTCCATTAGGAAGAACCACCTGAGATGATGATCATAACATAAATAGAATAGAATTGTATGATAAAAGTCATGATTTAGCGGAAGAAACAACAAACCTTAAGGTTTATAACATTGTCACGCATGGTTCCATACCTACAAGCTAGTAGCAGCATTATCATAGCCAACAAGATTAAGGCACCCCCACAATTATCAGAAAGATGGGCGAGCAACTCAAGTGAATAGTCAGGAGAACTACCTTACAGCTAAGGAACCAGAGCAACGTGTAGCACACATGCCTCCTATAGTTGCACCAGGTCCTGCACCAGACTTTTTGTTATCAAATTGCTGACTGGAACCCATAAACATGGAAATTCAAGTTCGTACTATTTCAAGAGTCAATATAACACAATGCTAAAGATGTCGAATGATACAGCGACTGCAAATAAAAACTCTCTTAGGGTAACTGAAATTCACATAAAATTAGAATCTACACAAATATGAAAGCTACGATCCGAGAGCTAGGGCACTATCTCAATGTTGCCTAACCTGGATCAAGAGGAAAGAATAGACCGTATGGTTCCAAATATTCATTTAGCTCCAGCCAACCAATTCCAGGCTCAACAATAACGTCCATATCCTCCACATGTAATGCTTTCACCTTCTACAGTTTGAAAGAAGTGTGAGGAAGAGAGGCATAATTTCAATAAAATTTGTATGCAGAGTGTAAGTGATGCACATTCTTAATGAAAATCAAGGACGGTGATGTCAGACATAAATAGATTAGCCATACCTTCATTGATGACATGTCAATGCACACGCCTCCGTTTGGAGCAAGAGTATGACCCTCAATCGACGTTGCCCCACCATATGGTACAATAGGAACCTAAAAAACAGTAAACATTGCCAGAATTAATTCTTGCTCAAGAGCAGGGAATAGAGTTAATCAAAGTGCGAAAGATTAATCCACCAAGAAGCTTAGACTAGAATTGAAAAGACTGAGCAGTAAATCTTCTACAGGTCAAACTTACAAACCTTATATTTATTGCAGGATTTAAGAATCTTGGAGACTTGTTCTTCGGACCTAAACAAATATATTAAGAGGATGGTGATCAAAGCATTAAAGTCATTTAGCCGAAATGAATTTAAAGCACTCATTTTTCACAGTCTTACAATAAGAACCATTCCCAACTACTGATATTACTCCAGATCGTACAAACCAGGCACTATGCCAATAAGTAGTCTCACCTCGGGAAAACAACGACATCAGGAATGTTCACTGACTTGTGGAAACTATTCTGCGGCTTCCCATGGAAAGACCTCTCCTCGTAGTCCGTTGTCAAGTTATCCTTAAACAAAAGGAAAACCAGATAGGCAGCTAAATTCAGAATCAAACTCCTTACTTAGTAAACAAACAAAATACTACAAATTTGCATCACCTCAAGGATTGCTTTCAATTCAGCAATAAGCTCATTAGGAACTTGTTTGTATTCTCCTTTAACTACAGATTCAGTACTATCTTTACCTCCAATAGTTACACCTCTGCAGAGAAAACGAAATCAATTTCGAAGACTTTTTCAAAACTTCAAATTAAACAAAGAACTTAATCAAATTCACCAACCCAGAATCCAAAGCCGATGATGATGATTCGCTAATAGAAGGATACGACTGGTTCAGTAAAGCGAAAGAGGTCGCGGAAACAGCAATTCCCAAAGGGATAATAGAGCTCGTCCACCAATTTGGGATTCTCCGGCGACTTTTCTCCGGCGAAATAACGGTCGATTCACCGGTCGAGTGGATCTGACGACTCGTAGGTCGGAGAAAGACGGAGACCGTTCTAGAAGAGAGACGAGAGCGAGCGAACCATGAAGAGAAGGCCATTGATTTCACGCCGGAGATTGATTTGAGACTGAAAAGTGAAAACTCTATCGCTATCTCTATCGTCGCCTTTTCTAGAAGATTCGTGTGCACATTGCCACGTCATACACACACGTGCCAAAATTTCCCGCCAAAACAAAAATCTGAGAAATCAAAAAGAAGAAAAAGAGAGTGAGAGAGAGAGAGAGAGAGATCAGAGGCAAAAGGAAGGATAGAAATGGAGGAAGAGCTAAAGAGATTATGCAAGAGCTTAGGAGGATTCTGCAATCATCTTCAAAGTAGCTGTGATGCATTCAATCTCTCTCTTAATCGTCGTCTTATTCCTCTAGGTCTTTTGTTTTTCCCCCCTTTTTGGTTTCTCCGATTTTTGCTCATAAACCCTAAAAATCTCACCTTTTTGTCTCGATTTTTGGCAGATTCGGCTTCGTGTACTTTCATCAAGAGCTTGAATCGTCGAATATCGACTACAGGCTCCGAGTTGAATTTCCTCGATTCGTTGTCGTTTGGTACAGTCTCCTTCGAGGAGCTTCTGGGTCATTGTAATCAGATCTATAGGAATAACCAAAACGAAATTCTGCATCTTCAGGACCGACTTACAGATTTTGGCTATGTTCCTGGTACTCTATTTCCTTTTCCGATTTCAAAGATGAGATTTTGCTTGTGATTTTAGAAATAAATACTAGTGATTTCATGTTTTTGTTGGACTTAGAAACTGAGATTGACCAAGGTAGAGATGAAGAAGAATCTGATGTTGGAGAATTTGGTCATGGGTATTCAAACCATTTTGTCCATTCGGATGATGATTTGGAGCCTCCTTCGTTGCAACGTTCGATCATTAAAGGATTAGACGAAGACGATCTGTATCCTTTTGTGAACCTTAGATGTTGCTTATCAGTTCCGATTATATTTTTGCATAATTAGTTTTAGATTTTGAGCATGGATTTATTACACTTTTATGTTTACTTATCACAAGTTCTGAAACAGGGAATGTTAGCTGAGAATGTTTCTTCCTTAATGTTTCTTAGTCTAGATGATTCACTAAATTTGAAGAATCTTGGGCTTTCAGATGCTTGTCTTGCAACTTTAGCTTCAATAGGTGAAGCAGCAGCATTTCTGTACATTGTTGTTGATCAAGTGCTATGATTTGATGTAACTGCTCAGGATGGTTTTCCTATACTGTTCATGTTCTTATTGTTTCTTATTTTTCCAACTGTTGTTGCCAGGTAATGATAATGTGAAGAGTCCTGCCGCGTGTTTGGAAGAATCAGCAAAGTAGGTTTGATGCTTTTAGAAAAAATTAATCTTTATGTGTTTCCTCTTAGTCGCTCATCATCAAGTTTTCCTTTGATATAGGGGCAAGCCATTTGACACAAGTGCATCAACTCTACCAGCTCCAAAGGCGCCACAGCTTTCCAATGGTTATTTTTAAGCCTTTACTAGCGTGATATGATTGTTGGTGAATTTCATTAGTCACCGATATGTAATGTTAGACTTTGGTACATGTAGAAGATGAGTATGTGCCACTAAAGATGGAAACAACTTCAGTACCTACAATAAATTTGATAAAAGAAGAATATGAAAGTCTTCCTTCTTACATGAAGTGTCTAGCATCGTGGGAGGTATGAAAATTATCCAAATTCTAGTTTACATGAAATTCTTAGTAGCATGTTAGGAACTGAACCAATGTCTTGATACTTTTGATAGGATTGATTCAGTTATTCTGCACTGTCGGTCTTGAACATGCCATATCATTTGGTTCTCCACCAATTGAATGAATTTTTGTTCATAATATGTTTATCCTTCTCACTGCCTCGTTCATTCTGCGAAATGTAGAATGCAGACTCAAGTTTGAATAATCTATATGCCCAAAACTTATATAATGAGTAAACGCTTGTAGGTTCCCTTAACATTTCCCTAAATATGCTTACCCTGCTTATGTTTCCAGGATCTGCTCAGTGCCGTGGAGAAATTCAACTTACACCTCGGTAGCAAGAAAGAAACAAATGGGTCTTACGACTTCCGTGCAGACGAGATCCCAACTCTAGGACTTGGTAGGTTCATATCTTCCTCATTACATTACTGCTTGTAGAACCACCACTAGTTTGACCATCTCAAGACAGTATTCTCTTAAACTAGATTATATATATCCAGACAATGATGATGGTTGTATGATCGCAGGCCATAAGGAGAAAGCATACATGGTGTTATTGACACGAATGAAGAGACTTGTGGTTGAGACAACTGACGGTGTTGTATCCTACAGAGTTGCATATAGCTGAGAGTAAACCCATATAGACTGATTTATTCACATAAGACAAACGTTTCTATTTATTTTTGTATAAATCCATCTTTTTGAACAAATCCTCATCTTTTTGAGTGGCTTGTTACAAATATGACTCGTATTCTTGGAAATGTTTCAGACCCATTCCATGTATCAATCGTTATGGCTCGGTACAATAACTTAGGTTATGATTATGTATCCCACACCTTTGAAGCTTATCACGTATGAATAGGGCAAAACAAGCAATAACAGTAATTGGAAACGCAAAAGATATACAATCGGTAGTCAAAAAATCTTGATAAATCCCAAATCTCTAAAATTACAAATGTTTCGGTCGGTATTCTATAATAAACCTCTGAAACCGAATCCAAGCGACGGGCTTCCATATCTTTTTTCGCAAAATAAAAACTGCATGTGCCAATGGTCTCACACATTTGATATATTAACACCAAGTATTGAAGAAGCACGAGAGAGAGAGAGAGAGAAATTTAAGGGAAAAAAGAAAAGAAAAACACACTATCAATGCGCAACGCCAAAACCCTATCAGACCCGAATTCTCTACAACATCCTACAGTCATCACCACACCTCACACTCAGCTCATTCCCTTCTTCTTATTCCATGACTTGCTCCCACAATGTCTCCTGCTGACATTTGTGTTGTTTCTTTCTCTTTTCGTGGACTAATTGTATATTTTCACCGGCTTCTCATAAGTGTGTCGGTTCTACAAGGATACAGCAAACAAAGTTTAACAAAACAGTGACTTCGGTTATACCTCCTTTACTAGGCAAAAATAATCTAATAATAAAGAAAATCTTACCTGGTTTGCAGCATAAGCCCTCTTAGGAGTAGTATCAGTGTGCTCCAACCCGAGGTACTGCTCAAAAGCACCATAGACATCTCTTCTCTGCTTTATTGTTTTGAATCCAAGAAAGAAAGAAAAAATTTAGAACTCAGATATTTGCACAAGTTTTTCAACTAAATTGGAGGAGGCTAATAAGTAGTACCTGAAAGCGATTATAAACAACATCTGAGTCCTGCAAGTACTCCGGTCGCCCCATTGACATAAACGCAAATTTCCACTACATAAATGAATGAAGCATAAGGAATTTTACCAGTTCCACCAAAACTACAGAGACATCTATTAACACCTTTTGACTCATTATTTAGTTTTCATCATTACTTAAGTCATGCATACCTTGGCAAAGTCCTCATCAGATACATGAAGCTTCTTTTGGATACGGTTCTTGATTTCTTCTAGAGTTTCACCTTCATGGATTACCAAGAAGAAGGGCTCCCCAAAGTTTTGCACTTGCTGAGGAACAAACGAACAAACATGATACTGATTAAGACACTGTAACACACACGACTTCAAGACGCTATAACTCATATAACGGGTAAATAACAAAAGCTTGATAACTGGTTAGCACCTGATTTTGTCCAGTCTCCTTGGCAAAGTGGTACACAAGAATTAAGCGATCATTTGGACCAATATTCTTCTCTTCTTCTGGAATCTGAAATTTCAGAAAACATAAGTTAGCATCTTTGTTTTAGAAGACACCAAAAACCTGTGATAATAGAGCTAAGGTAATAGAAGGCGCAGCCTGGTAATATTATACCTCCTCAGCTCGTAAAGTCCAGTACTGGTCATTTATATTCTCAATTCTTTCAGTTGATGGGAAAATCTGCAAGGCACACATTGGGTTAGTTTTCATTATATTTCAGAAGGTTGCAAGAGTTTCATCAGGACATACGGTAGTCCAGATCGTAGGATCATGAAAAATTTGACTACAATGTAAAAGATAAGAAGTCGCATGTTACCTTGTAGATCTTGTGGTAAAACACCTCAAGTAATCTCAGTTCTGCCTCCGGATGCGAAAGCTCCACCTGTACCAGGCATAAACCTTATATTAACTTGCAAAACATTGAATGTATAGAATCGATTACAATCTAAAAAGCCCTAAAAACGAAATCTCCTAAGCAACAAGCATGGAGGTCAGTAATAGATGCACCAATAATCTGGATGAGGAATGCCTTCGATTTCAGTGGATTGTCAATTTAATGTAGTCCTTTCAGTTATTTATAAACAAGCCAGATAGCAACAATCCACAGATCAATTAAAAAAAAGAAAACAACTAGTTCCAAAACTAAACCAGCCATTTTACAAAGAAAATTGCAATTAAACCGACCCACCTTTGTCTTGAGCTCATTAATAACATCTCCGACCGTGCTTTGCTTAGGTAGTCTGATATTGTGGATTACCACCTGTACAGTGGTAGTTAAAAGGCTTGATTCTTGAACGTTACTCCAGTATACAAAAGACTATTAGAAGGGAAAAAAAATCTACACGTACTTCTTCCTTCGTGGCATGATGGAAAGCAACTTTTAAGGTTTTAAGACCTTGCAATTCTGGAAGAGGAATGTCCAGAACTTCATAATACAAAATGTCAGACGTCTGAAAGAAAAGAAAAGAATCCAATAAGCAAACCGGCATTATATAGTAAGAAGAATAAATCCACTTAACTTCACGTCAATACCTGATTGTAGTGAACTAACATATCTGACAAATGGTCTACTCCACGGTACTTGATAGGCTGAGGTTTGGGTTGCTGGGAATAGCAATTGTGAGATGTAAGCCTAAGTTTGGATGGGTCGTCAAGAACAAGCTTTTCAGCCACTCTCTCCACGACATCGTCATAAGTGTGCAACTTTGACCTAAGCAAAAAAGAATTATGAGTTTCACTGAAATCAGCTGAAACAAATTTGTCAAAAGAGGTACTTACAACTCCAGAACAAACTCATCTTCTTTAGGTTTTTCCAGAGCACGAAACCGGACCACCTACAATATTACAAAAGCTGCAACAGTTATAAACAACTCCAGAGCATTTGCGAATTTGCTATGACGACACAAATGATCAGAATCAGGAATACTTGCCTAAGAGCATAATAGAAAGAATTAGAGTGATATCAGCAGCATAGAATTTGCTCTGATTCGATTAAAATATTAGGAATGCTTAGTAGAATCATACCTGTCGATTCTGAACATATTCAAGAAACAAAGGCACAGCTGGGTAGCGGCATTCAATCTCCTTGTTAACGTGAGGTTTCTGAAAGCAAATTATATCTCCATCTTCAATCTGAGAAAAAGAAACCAATGTCAACAAAGAATCACGAGATTGGAAGGTTTCAGTAGATATGAGTGAAACATTACTTGACACAATCTGAATGAAGTTTTCTTATCCAGGTGTTCGCACATAACACAGGGTTCAAACTTTATTTCCTGTAAATTAGTTTTAAAAACTGTTAAATAACATGATAAATAACCATTACCATGACAAAAAAGAGTTAAGAGGAATCAGCAGCAGCAAACCTCAAAAAGTTCTATTTCTTCATCAGGAGCAAAGCCGGCCAGTTCATTCAATTTTCCAATTATATCCATAGGCTTACTTGAACTTTTCACCATCAGTCTGCCAACATACCTGGTCGCAAAACAAATGAAAAATTATTACAAAAGAAAATGAGGTATAGTGGATAAAAGAAAAAGACAGAGAGAAAAGAAACAGCCAGAGCTTTTCTGATCACAAAGAAAAGGGAAGAAAGAACTCATTCTTGTAGAGCGATTGTTACTAAAGCTATGGTAGACAACTATATATACAAAGAGCGAATAATTAGCAGGTGGTAAACAGTATTACCTTAATTGTGCCTTCTCGGGGTCATAAAGCTTAAAGAAAAGAAGAATATCTTCTTTAGTTTTTTCAGGAGGAGGGATGGGACGTAAATCCTGGATTATACAAAAAAAGACAGTAAGACAATTTTAGCTAATCTTTCCTATTAATCAATTAGTTTCGGTTGTTCTTTCAATGATAAGGCCTCAACAATTAATCTTTGTAACCAGATTCTTACCAGCTGCTCTATTTCCAAAAACAGCTTCAGTTCAGCAGTGTTTGCCTTGTTAGATGCCTCTCTTATTTGTCCAACCTACAACCCATTTTCCAAACTAAACACATTAGTACATGATTGAGCATAAATTTATTAGCAAGGGACTCTTGCTTAATCTTATGTTTTAAAAATAAAGTTTCCCACATACAAATTCATTTTTTAAAGAAACAGAGAAACCTGCACTAGGAAATTCTGAAATACTACAAAATAACATGCTCCAAACAATAGGATTAGACTTGAAATCGAAAAATCAGATAATTAGATGTAAAGATAGCACTGATCAGATTCTAACACTAGCTGGAGTATAACTTCGCTAGTCGCTACAAACTCGTATATCAAGAAGATAGAGGCAAACTACATGCATGAATAGCAATGAGTAGGATTAAACTACCTGCTGTAATTCCTCCTGAGGCGTAAGGGGGCGATTGGGACGATAGGTATGATTTTGTCGCTTTGCCCAAATCCAGAACCTCTGCATCTGAACAGGTACACCAAATTCTTTGGCCACCTCCTCCTATATCAGCATAAAAAATTGGAGGTCAAAGGTTGATAAAGTTTAGATTACAAGTACGTAAAGAAGATTTTAGTTAGCAGCAAAATATCTCATGAAAATCCAGATCAATTGTTCTTAGTCTTCAAGATTTTCAAGTTACCAATTTTTTCTTTCACATCACCCATTTCTACATTAGATGCAATTTCTTTCCTTTTCGGAAACCAGAAAAAGAAAAAATACTCAGGAAAGTACCTTAAATTGTTGAAATGGTGTCTGTTTCTGGATCCGGAAACTACGAACTTTGTCATGATCAACAAGATCAAAATATATATCTTTCCCAATCTGTTCCTTAAGGTCTTCATCTCTTGCAACCTTTAAAATTAACACAGATTTCATTAGTAACAACAGTGAACCTACACTCTAAAGCAGTTAAAAACATATTATCAGGTCCAGTTCAATAGAAAAAACAAACCTTAATTATGGTAAATAAGTGAGCTTGAGCCTTGTATCTTCTTTTATCTTCCTTTTCTTCTTGTTCTTTCTTCAGCCTCACCTGTCAAAATGTAATGAACTGATTCAGGTAAACGTCGCACATAACTACTGGAAAAACGCCTGAAAAATATTTTACCCTCAAGTGTTCTGCAATGTCTTTCTCATCAACATTGCAGATTATTTTATCCTTGTCAGTTTCCCGGATGTATACAAGCATGTAAGCATTCGAGTACTTGGTGAACTTGAAAGGAGGGTTATTGAAACCAGGGTTAGTCTGCGGTAGCTGAAAATACACAAAAGTAAATATGTCAGACAAGAGATATCAGGCTTAGAGCGTAGAAAATCGAAAATGTAGCAAGAAAACATAACCTCTTCTTCACCACCATATTGCTCCTCCAATGCCCTTTTCAAATCTTCTTTAGTAACTCGTTCATCATCAAATTTATACCTGAAAAGTAAGCTTATATTAGTTTATGAGAAAAGAAAAGAAGTCTTAGAGAAACGCACAGACAAAATCTGTCCATAACAGCCATCTGTAACCAGCATCAGAAACCAAAAAAAGAGAGGAAGATGTGATAACAATAGAAAGATGCATACCACTGATCTGAGAGCGTAGGCCTTATAAAAGCATAATAGTGCCCACCATGCACTCCTCCACTGTGAACTAAGACACTGCAGACAAATGAGAGCTAACAGGTCAAGTAGGAAAATGTAGCAGCACCAAAATGAACCTAAAACCTTTTCCTATGTCTTTCACTCTCATAAAATGCTAATAAACTGTGCATGTACAGGGTAAAACTAAGCTACGTAAAGCAGATTCCTAGAGAAGACCTAGAAGATAATCAAATAATAACTAAATTGTGAGACAGCATTCCTCTATATAATCAACAGTGGAATTCTATCGCGAATCTAATCTGTGAATGCAAGCTTCTGTGGAATCTACTTCATATGACTTAAGATATATAGTAAATACCTGTGAAGCGTGTAAAGGTTGCGAACACTCCTATCAGCATCAGGAGACAAATACCTTCCATCCTCTCTATCAAGATCCAGTTGAAGAGGAAATTCATATCGATCATTTATCTATCAATAAAAGCTACATCAGCATTTACAAATCAGGGAACCACCAAAACGAGAAAGCAGCCACATGCTCACTTCTTAGGCACATGCAACTTCAAATACTAACCTTCACCATGGTGTCCCTCATGAAGTCATATTCAAACCTCTTAAGCTGGAGTTGAAGCACAGGTGGAAAATCGATGAAAAGAACACCTTTTTTTGCATCCTGAAACAATAGACATGAAATTCCTCCAGAATAAGACGAGATAAGGGGACTACATTTGTGAATACTACGCCATCCCCAGATAGTCAAATGAAAACAAAAGAGTGAGGAATACCAACCTGTAAGCCTTGTCCTTCTGCATGATATTTGTTGTCTCCTTCAAGGCGTTCAACTTCAACATACTTGTCAAAAGAAGCATAAACATCCTTGCAGCCTTTAACATCAAGCTGAAGGTCTGCCATACAATAAGAACATGAGAATAAAGTTGGTGTTATAAAATAAGACCACAGAGTGCAATCATATAATACTTCATACCGTAAAATGATTCTTTCCGAGTAGATTTGTAATCTACATTTATGCACTCAATATAATTCATATGGTGACCCTCAAATAGCTGTTGTATTGTTCCCTCCACAACAGTTCCCTATAGAGAAAAGAAAAACAAGCTCAAAACAACAAACATCAACTGAGAAGGAGATCATGACCTAACAGCCAAAGAAAATTACCTTCATTTTGTCCTCAAGCTTTTCACAGAGAACCCGATTAAGTTCTTGGACATCATGTTGCATGAAAGAATCATATGTATCCCACCCAAACGACTTTGTCAACTCTTTTGTCGCAACACTAGTGTCGTTATACTGGAGCTTGTAAAATAAACTCTGGAGAGCTAAAGGTATACTTGCTGTGGGCGCATCGTTCTCAGTTGTTGGCATGTGGTATACAGCCTACAAGCAGCAAATTCAGTTGTCTTGTGGGAACCCCTAAGATATAACAAACTGAAGAAGAATACAAGAAGATGTCTAACCTTTCTGAAGTAAGGTATGTGGTATAATGTCTGTAGGAGAGAATTCATGTAACAAGTTGCTCCTTGGTTCTTGAGTCCAACAAAACCAGTCTCTTTTTTTGAGTCATATGACCAGTAATCAAGAACCTTACGTACAGCGACTTCAGCTTCGACCAAAACAGTATCATTCAATAAATATCCTCTACTAGGATCATAAAGTTCGCTGAGAGGCATGAATGATGTGAATCCCCAATCGCTTTCTCTTGCATTGAACTGATGTTGCGTCTCTGCGCCACAAAAAGAAACCATAATATCAGTGAAAATTGTAGCACCAAAGGTCACTAACAGCTCCATTATGAAAATACCAAGTTCGCGCGAAACGAGCTAAATATTTCACTTTGATATACAAAAAGGTGCATAACATGAATATTTCACTTTCACTCTAGGCATTCAGGTGAACTTAAGACAGCAATCAATATGTACGAGTGATCCCTTATTCCAGTCCAACATTCGCAAATCATTATTTCCATGTGCCCAGGCATTATATGGGCATGCATGCACTCAAAATCCTGGGTTGGTATAAACAAATAAACAACAATAATAAATTACAGGTACCCTTTCTAATGGTATATCTGCTGTGGATTTGATTGACTACAGCCAGACTGAACTGAGCATATCTGCTCCAACCGTACGGCAAGCTCGCAGCATCAGAAACATCCAAGTACATGGACAAATGGTCAACATTGTTCCCTTTCGGGAAAATTAATATACGCCTGCATAAGCAAATCCAAATTGTGTCAACCAACCAAAATACATATTGGACATTAATGGTAACAACTAAGTATACCCTATTACCATTTGTAACCTCCAACGACAAATACATCGGAGTAATGCTTCCGGGTGTTTTGCCTAGAGAAATTCGGGATAGTCCACGTGAATTTCAGAGTAGGAGGATCCTCAGCTGGCTGATTCTCCACAGTACTCGCAGCAGTCTCAGGTTGGGAAACTACAAATACATCAACAGTTGCTTATCAAAACCCTAAGCACTGTATAAACCATCAGCCTCTATCAGGACAGTCTGATATCAACAAGATCTTATCTCATCCAATCAAAACCAGAAGAATACAAGAAATTTCTTAAGCAGCGGATCAAATTGAATCAAACCCAACAAAAAAAGTCTAACCTTCCATAGGCTGAGCAGGTGCCTCAACCAAATCTGAATGCGGCACAAGCATCTCCTCATCTTCTTGAGGCTGCGAAACATGAACAAACAAACCATGAAGGTAAAAAAACAAAACTTCCAACCCCAAAAAAAAACCCTAATCTCGCTCTATGGTGATCAAAACGAACGGAGAAAAATAGAAACCACAATCACTAAACTACCACACCGAAAAACAAAAATCATAGCACATCCTCGATGATTCAACCGCTTCGAATTCAAATCAAATCCCAAAAAAAAAATCCTAATTGATCAGCTAAACAAACAATCGGAAGCAGATTCAGAGCGAATAACATCGAATTAACCCAGAGAACAGAGAGAATGATGAATCGGAAATTACATCAACCGGAGGCGGAGTCATCATAGTCATTGGCCGGAGAAGGATTTGACGGTGGGGATCGAGAAATCGGCGAACAGAGAAAAATCAAAAGGAGAAGGCAAAGTGACTCTAAGGAAGAAATACAATCGCTCGTTTTTTGCTTACTCTTTCTCGGCTTCGATATGGATAATTATGGTATTTTGGGAATTTATGGGGCTTTTATTGTAATTTCATAAATGTCCCGTCTCAGATTTATAATTTTTCCGAGGTTGGGTCCTTTCTAAAGAGACAGACCAATGAGAAAGCGACACGTCAAAGACTTAGGACGATGCTACTGTCATACACAAATTCTCAACGTGGCAGCTTGGAAGATTAGATTTTCACCTGACGTGCGAGTTTTTTTCTTTTTTTCTTTGCTCTAAAATTACTTAAAGATTGTTTTAAACTTTTAATTAATCATTTGTAATTATTTCTGTCTATTTATTATGTTCTCTTTTGTTCATAGACTAATTGGGAAACCAGAAAGAGTCATGGAACATAGGTTCTTTGCTCAAATCCCACAAAAATCAGGTAATATGACTAGAATCATATAAAACTTTTTTTTATTACTGGTATTTTTTTAATACCCAGCGTGCCCTTTTGTTACGTTGTGACAAAAAACGTAATTACAAAAATGTCATAGCCACATAAGCAACCACGTAGGAAATCGCTGACGTGTATTAATGAACTCAGCCATAAAGCGCTACGGAAGAGTTATGGTTACGCTGCGGCTGAATTATGGTTACGTTGCGGCTGGGTTAAAAAACGCTGCTGACTTATGAGAGATCGCCTGACTTACAAACATAAATCAGCCATTAGTTACGGCTGATTTACAGAAATTTTGTTGACTTATGAGATAACGGCTGACTTACGAACATAAATCAACCATTAGTTACGGCTGATTTACAAAAATATGCCTGACTTATGAGATAACGGCTGACTAACGAACACAAGTTACGACTGAGTTATACAACGGCGGCCTGATTTGTGGAAAATTGGCTGAGTTTAAGATAAGAAACGGCTGAGTTATGTTCTCCGGTTGACTGACTTATGAGAGGTAGTTACGGCTGACTTACTGGGTTAACAATAACTCAACCTGGTTACGGCTGACTTATTAGCGAAAGATTAATTACTAGAATAGCATTCATTTGACGGCTGATTTATTTGACAATACGGTTGACTTAATATTTCTTAGCCTAATTACGGCTGATTTATTAGCGAAAGATTAATTACTGAAATACTTTTCACGTTGCAGCGGACTTACATTATACTTGATGGCTGATTTATTAATGGTTGAGTTATGTGTTTGTTTGGCGGCTGACTTACCGATATTCCATGTCATCAGTTCTGATTTTCCATGTCATTAGCTCTTATTTTCCATGTCATCAACTCTTACAAGGGTTCTTCATCTACGACCTTCTTCTTATTCTTCTTCATCTACCTTTTTCATTATTTTCATTCATCAGAGATCTTATGGATCCGGTAATTATTGTTTCCGGTAACTGGGTTAAGAAATACAGATATGTATTCAACGCCGACGGTAGAGGGTGTAGAGTTGTGCATATAGATGAGAAAACAACACTAGACGAACTTGCGAAGATAGTACTCGATGATTACGGATTGAAGGAGTCGAGCCATCAGATTTAACTGAGCTACATGTTCTCGAATAAAGCTTTGAAAACAATGGCGTACGATACTCCACCAGTTTACCTCTCCAATACTCGACAGTTGCAAGTTTTTTTAAGCTTCAGAAAAATTGAACACTTACGTCTTTGTGTGGAGATTACGGAGAATGAAGAGAATAATAAAACTTTATTCACTTATAGCTCAGAAGTTGAATCTAGATCCGAAGATTACGGTGGGAGTTATGATGCTTTCAATTTGGAGGATGAAGTAGAAGAAGATGAAGTAGGCGAAGAAGATGAAGTAGGCGAAGAAAATGAAGTAGTCAAAGAAAATGAAGCAGGCGAACAAGACGAAGAAGATGATGAATTTGACAGCCGATTTGATATGTTCGACGACTCGGATGGTGAGTCATCTCAAGATGATAACTTCAGTTTATACGAAGTCGAAGATTCACCGACACTACCTCCTAAGAAGAGACCTCATAACTTATCGACGAGCGGATCCAAAGGGAATCCGGAGGTTCCAATGTTCGATATGTCTTCCCTAAACCTCTCGGTAGGGCAACGATACGAGAGTAAAGCCGATTTGGAGAAACGACTGAAACTTCTTACGGTGAGGGATCGATTTGATTTTGATGTAGACGTATCCGATTCGGATACACTCGTTGTTAAGTGTTGGGTTGGTGGATGTCTCTTGAGAGTTCGTGCTACTACACTTGGGATCCCCCGGCATTTTATGTTTGTATTTACGATTCGGATCACACATGTTCCGTACTGAGCGTTCTAGTCGATCTCGAAAAGCAAAAGCGGCTATTTTAGGAGAGTTGTACAGGGATTTTCTTGGCGACGTTGGTCCGTCAGTTCAACCTAGGAGTGTCGGAATATCTATCCAGAAGCAATTTAGTGTAAAGATAATTATTAGTACGTTGCGGCTGACTTAACTTTAGGATGTGGCTGATTTATAGTTATATTACAGCTGAGTTATATTATAAACTTAACGGCTGAGTTATATAAACAAGACGGCTGAGTTATTTAATCTCAACGGCTGAGTTATATTATAAACTTAACGGTTGAATTATTTAAACTTAACGGTTGAGTTACTAGTACGTTTCGGCTGACTTATTGTTACGATGCGGCTAACTTATTTGTATCATTTTCCATGTGGTCAGATGGATTATTGGAAATCACATAGAACGCTAAGATTTTTAAGGGAAATCGAGATGGAAACTCCTAGGAGTGGGTTTGAAGACTTGCCTTCTTACTTATACAAGATAAGAAGGGCAAATCCGGGTACAATTACGCGTCTTGAAATCGATGAGTTTGGAAGATTCATGTATGTGTTCCTTGCATTTGGTGCGAGCGTAAATGGGTTTCCTTTCATGCGCAAAGTTGTCGTTGTCGACGGTACGTTTCTTAAGGGTAAATACAAAGGGACGCTTCTCACATCACTAGCCCAGGATGGTAACTTTCAGATTTTCCCAATTGCCTTCGGTGTGGTTGACACTGAAAATGATGATTCGTGGCACTAGTTTTTTATGCAGCTAAAACTTGTGATTCCTGACAATGAGGGTCTTGCGATAATCTCGGATAGGCATAACTCGATAGGGAAAGCAATTGGGAATGTTATACTTTTATATAAAAACAAATAAAACATTTAATTAAAGTTACATGACACGGCTGATTTATCTAAATGACACGGCTGAGTCCAAAATTTCAAACAAAATGTTTCATACATTTTCAACAAAAAACCACATACATTTTATTCTTACACATTTTCAAAAAACTGTGCTATTACATAATCCCAGAAACAAATCTCACAAAATATAGCAGACGAAGTACTTATGTCTTTGTTAACACCATATCCATTCCAAACATAATTTCTTTTTATGAAGTCCTTCGTTACACCATTGCAACTGCAACCTCCATAAGTGTAACTATCTTTGAGCTCTTTCATCCTCCGCCTTCCACCCCACCAAATTTCATCACGAACTTTTTTCCCAAGTTTCTCTATCTCCTCCATTGTCGTTGACAACATAGGCTTCAATAACGAAGACAATACTTTTAGACCTTCATCATTCGTTGCTCCTTCTGTAATGCAAATCATTCCATATACATAACTAGCTTTTTCATTGCCTTTCTTTGCAGCTTTAGCTAAACATGCCCTACCTTTATCTCCTTCTTCATCATCTAGAGAACCCACTTTTAAACCTATGTCAAAAAAGTTGCACACACCTTTCCGGTATAGAGCCTCAGGGTTTCCATTCCTTAAGCACCTATCCAAAAACTTGTAAAATGTTTCGTAAGTGTGAGGAAACCATGGCAGGAATGGAATGTCACGAAGTGTTACTCTTTCTACAACCCATCTTTTGTTGCAACAATCTCTGAAAGCCTTTGACACATTATTTAGATTCTCGATGTCGGTAATGGAAGAAGATCCAACAAGTGCACATATATCTTCGAGAATCTCATTTGGCAACGAGTTCAGAGACACTTTTGGTTTGCCGGAATTTTTCCTCTTCAACAGAACTATTGCTAGAATAGGCATTACAAGAACAAACCAAAACCAGACCATGGTTACTGCAAACTTGATAAGAAAGAAGATTCTTTTTGGAAGTTTGGAGGATATGGATGATCCTAGTGGAAGTTAAGAGGATTTGGATATTATATATATATAAAGAACTGTTCGTTGGTTTTGTAACTGTTTCTTGGCACCCGTTCCAATTTTGGGGAACTGTTCATTGAATCCTTGCGTGTTGTCTTTTGTTCATTGGTTTGTAACTGTTTCTTGGCACCCGTTCCTAAACGACTATTCGTTAACCCGCGACTACTACCAACTTCGTTGGAAGACGAAACGTCGCAACTTAAAATTTTACACTTGATGGCTGAGTTATTAGAACTTCACGGCTGAGTTATGGATTTAGGGTTTAGGGTTTAGGGATCATGGTTTAGGGTTTAATGTATAACATTTAAAAAATATATGATTTATAGTCTCAACTGAATCAAATTATACACATTCAATTAAAAAAATTGTATGTGGTTTATTGTATATGATTTTGGGTCTTAATGATCTATAGGTAATGTTTGAAGTACTTGTAAGACAACATATATCTCAAGATCAAGTTAGATCATATTTTCGATTTCATACACATTCAGTTGTATAAATTAAAGAAACTATACACATTCAGTTGATTTATATTCATTTTATATTAATAAAATAAGCTTAATTATAATTTTGTAAGTCTTAAATCTTATATAAATGGTTTTAGGGTATGGCTGAGTTATCTAAATGACACGGCTGAGTTATTTAAATGACACGGCTTAGTTATCTAAATGACACGGCTGAGTTATCTAAACATACCATAAGTCTTCAAATTACATTTCCGATTTTAGGGTATGGTTGAGTTATCTAAACGAAATGGCTGAGTAATATATCATAAAAACCATAAGTTATACACAAAAAACATACCATTTACAGTCAAATCCTAATCATTGCAGGGATCATTTGCATCAGCGGCCTAAATTACAGCATTGATCATTGCAGGGATCATTTGCATCAGCGGCCTAAATGCATCTACCATTTTTTGTTGACTTTCAGGAGTTACCTCTCCAATGATGGGATCGTAGGCATAAATCTTCTCCTTCAGAAGATCCACGTGAAACGCCACCCAATGATCACCTCCAGTATGAAGAACTCTGTACAAGTGATCGACATCTTCTAACCACTTTTTGTTTGTCTGAAGGTCATCGGGAATCGCACCGTTTATGAGTAACTCATAACCTGAGTCTTTGAATTTGAACATCTTTGGCTTCATCTTGAGCTGATTGTAATCTCGAATCCATGATCCTAGGAACCATTGGTCCACAAAGGCAATGCGCTTGGAATAAAATGGGCTAGGATCTTCCATGGATCTTTTGATGAGGACTCTGATATATGCAGCAACATGTTGTACACAGAATATTAAGTCAGCCATCGAATTATCATAACTCAGCCATTATTTAACATAACCCAGCCATCAAACAACCATAACTCAACCATAAATAATCATAACCCAGCCATTAAATAACTAATAACTCAGCCATAAATAATCATAATTCAGCCGTAACTTATACTTACAGTGTCAAACAACCATCCATAATCACGCTTCAGCCACTGCGCTCTTTCACTGATGAGTATTCTGTAGAAATTAACTTCCTCATTACTACCATCTGTCAGTGGAATGTCCCTAACAATCAAACACAAGTTAGTTTAGGCAAATATTGATAATAGCTGTATAAAATAAAATAAAATAAAATGGTGTAAAAGTCCATACTCGAATGGCCTTAGATGTTGCATAAGTTTATCCAATTTATCCTGGTCAACAAGTGAGAGAGGATCATAGATTGCTGATGAAGGTTCAACATCCTTCTTCATGCACATCGTCCCTTTGTCTCCAAGGAGATACGAAAAAAACTCATGTAGGAGGAGCACTTGACTTCGCTGCTAACCCAGTTGTAGCTAATTGAACAACTTTCGCCCAATAAGTCTTAATTCTTGCTAACCTAAGCCTTTCATCTTCGTCCTCATCAGACTCTGGTAACAATTCATTTCCTTTTGCGATCGCTTCCTCGGTCACATCCTCGAGACCAGTTTCACCTCCAGTCTTCCCCTTCATCTTCCCAGGAGTAGGTGGAATAATAGGTATTCTTATTACACCATCACGTAAACCCTTTGATTGGACCTCCTTCTTTAACTTAGCCGGCTTATTCTTTAACTCAGCCACTGCGTTCTCTTCCTTTATCTTTAAATCAGTCGCTGCTTTCTCTTGCTTCTTCTTTAAATCAGCCGCTGCCTTCTCTTCCTTCTTCTTAGCAGTGTTCTCCTTCCTTTTAGCAGCAGCCTTAGTCCTCTTCTTAGCAGCATCATGAGCCTTCTTTTTCAAATCAGCCTCATTTTCTATTGGTTTTTGCCTCCTGGAGCGGCGTCGTAAATCTGATTGCTTAGCAGGAGAAATATAAACAAAATCTGCTAGACCACTACCAAACAAATTCTTTTTCGCCTTAGGAGTACCCTTAGGAATTTCGGCCTTCAATTTCGACCCCGCAGCTTTCTCTTCGGCTTTACCAAGATCATCAGGGGTACCCTTAGGAATTTCGGCCTTCAATTTTGGAAAATACTGCTGCGGAGTTTGACTTTCGGCCTTAGCCAGCTCATCAACCGAAGTGTTTGTTGCCCACACAACATTATCAGGGGTCTTAGATTCCGTGTTTAGGACCGTTGGACTATTAACTGACTTATGTCGTGGTAATGTTTGCGTTTTTGGGCTGGAAACATAGTTTAGGGCACTTTCCGATAAACCCAGAACTTTCAGGCGCTCATCCACTGCATCTTTGGCATAATCACCAATTTTCTTCTCCATGTCAGCAAATTTTTGGGTTAACTCTCCAACGTTGGAATCAATGGCCTCAAACTTTGACCCAAACTTCTCAAACATAGAGTCAACCTTCTGAAACATAGAGTCATGGCTCTCAAACTTACTCGTAATTTTGCCCAGCGTAGCGACTATGGTATTCAGAGCCGCCGCATCCTCGCTTAAACCCTTTCCCTTTGCATCCTCTTTCTTCTTTATATCAGCAGCTTCACCCTCGTGTTTCTTACCTTTCTTCTGCTTCTTTTTGGGTGGCTCAGACGCTGAGTCATAAGGAACTACAGCCAACTTGGTTTTTTTCTTCTCTTCCTTCCTCTGCACATCCCAATAATCACCTGCTACATACCTACCATAATGTAGGTCTCTTATCAGGTTATTCAGTTGTGGGTCATCGTCTTGACCCGACCACTGAGGAAATATGTCTTCTACAAACTCCTTTAAAACCATATGCCTCACACGCACCTACAACAGTAACTCATAACTCAACCATCGAATAATCATAACTCAGCCGTAAAAAGAATAACTCAGCCATCAAACAAAGAATAACTCAGCCATCAAACAAATAAATCATAACTCAGCCATCAAACAAATCATAACTCAACCATCAAATTACCATAACTCAGCCATCACATAAATAATAACTCAGCCGTAGAATAAATATTAATGCAGCCATCAAATAAAGAATAACTCAGCCATCAAATAAAGAATAACTCAGCCTAAAACCTTACATGACCATGGTCTTTAATCTCCTTCTTCAGGACACTATTAAAACTTGCACGTGTCCGCGTTGCATCCCATCGAAGAAGCGGAACTTCTTCCTCACCGACTAGTTTGCCAAAACGCTCTCGAAAGCAACTGACAGATTCATATGACCAAGCCAATAAAGCGTAACTCATGTCGTTGATGTAGTATGTCTTTCTTACTGGATTCAACGACTTAATACTACCAACAAGAGCTTCAAATACAGCGCGACCCCATGGATAAGTCATCATGGCTTCATCATCGAATACTCTTTTTGCAGTTTCAAACGGTGTCGTAGAATTATGATGCCCAGCATAAATTCCCATGGCTTGAAGAACTAACAGCCCTAACCATTTACGCTTTTCAAAACTCCAGGCCCGACAGCCTCTTACTGTTGCCCTCAGTTCATCAGGCTTGGGTCCAAACCCATGCGGCACATTCAACTCCTCCCAGAACTCTCTGTATTGGTCAGGTTCAATACTTTCTGTTGGCACTGGATCTGTGTTTAACCCAGTGATCTCACCAAACTCGAGTAAGCTAAACCTGATAGGTTGATCACCAACCACACTCCAAATCTCCTTCTTCTCTACTTTCAGCTGTCTACACAGTAGATAGTGTACAGTCCTAGCAGACCACCCGCATTTTCCATCAAATAGCTTAGCAATTATTCCAACAAGAAACTTCTTCAGTTCTTCCCACACCTCAAGTCCTAATTGTTCTTAAACAAAACTGAAATCTCCCATATAGGAATAGTGATTAAGCGCTTTATTTTCTAGATTAGCAGCGCGTCTTGATCTTCTAGGGTAATCAGGTGCTTGATGTTGTTCCATCTGATCACAAAAGACTTAAATAACTTAGCCGCAATAGAAAACTAAGTCAGCCAAAACATAATATATAACTCAGCCGCAATATAACCATAACTCAGCCGAAAAACCCTAATTCGGCCACAATATAATTGATAACTCAGCCACAACATAATTAATAACTCAGCCACAACATAATTTATAACTCAGAAACCCTAAACCCTAATTCAGCCACAAGGTAATTGATAACTCAACCGTAATTTATAACTCAGCCAGCCGCAATAAAAAAAAACTAACTCAGCAACAACATACCGGACAATACGATTACAGACGACTGCGGAGAAAACGATTTCGGCGACGACGATTTCGGCGAAAACGATACGATTTCGGCAAAGACGAGACGATTTCAAGACGAAGACGATTTTCGGGGAAGACGATTTCGAAAGAAACAATGTGGTTTTTTTCTTTTTTTTCTTTGAGAAGGCACACTTAAACGTTTCTGCTTTTGAAATTTCCCTCTTATATGATCACGGTTATTTCTTACTGAAGTAGATTTGTTTTTCATTTTTTAATTAACAATAATTTCAAATAAGAAAAACTAATCAAAGGTGTTTATCGTAATTTACTAGGACTATGAAAAGATTTGAGTAATTTTTGAAAGATATATGATATTCTAGTCATATAACTATAGTTCCATGGGAATTGAGTAATTTTCCCATGAAACATTATACACATTCCAATATATGCTTTGATGGAAAAACGACGACATGGATAATTAGAGATAAATGGTACTATTATCAAAAGCAGAATTAGTAGTGTTTGTCAATTTTAGTCTTTCTTATCTCTTCTCTAAACTGGACCTTGGCAAAACTGGGCTTTTGTTAAGAAATGGCATTTGTTAATTTTTTACCCAAAAGGATAATAATTAGGGTTAATTTGTTAAATAACCACAAAAAAAATTATAAGCCACAAACTAACCAAAATCTCTAATTTGAAGGGTTGAGATGTTGCCACATAAGGCCATTTTGGTTAGTTTATGGATTGTAAATTTTTTTATGGTTATTACACAAATTATCCCTAATAATTATTGCTAATTCATTGTCTTTTTTTTTAACTCATAAGAATCCACATATTTTAAAGAGCAAGAATTGAGTATTTTGATGAGCTTTGTGAGTAACTTGAGTTCATTACCATAAAAGAATGAGTTTGAGTGGAATGTATCCTAAATGTCTAAAGAAGAGGAAGTACAAAAATTTGTTTAAGAGAAATGGAAGGAAATTGGGGAGGAGTTGTGGATTTTGATGAGCTTTGTGGGTGGGAAATAATTGTAGCATTGGAGAATGTGGGTGGGGAGAGGAAAAGAGGCACGAACAAGAGAAAGTTTTAGAAGTCTGCAAAAAAAAGAGAGTTAGGTTTAGAAGCTTAGCTTTGTTTTAAAATTTTGATTTAGGGCAGATAGTTTCGGTATCAAAAAATAAAATTAGAAAATTTGTCTTGAACAAACCGAAATCGTTAATTTAAAATTGTTTAACTCGATTTAAAAGTCTACTGAGAAAAACTTGGGTCTTGGTATTTACCTTTTACGCATAATCATGGATTTGAAATCGGTGGTGATGTGTTAATGTTATTAAAATCGTTTCACAGAGTTTCAAGAGAGAGAGAAAAGGAAAAAAAATGGCCACTTAAACTTATGTAGTTTTGAAGTATATAGAAGATTTGATACCATATAGAGATTAAAATTGATAGTACTATTAGACACTGTGTACAAATTTACACTTGTAGTCACAATTGATCTCTTAATGCACAATACATATCTCTAGCGAAAAAAAGGAGCAATGGTTGCTGACTTTCATGACCAAAGGCATAGAAGCCCAAATCTCATAGACCGTGCTGGGCCTAGGTATACGTATGAGACTTTTTGTCATGCACCTCTTTGTTTATACAAAGTTTATGCTTTCTTATCGGAAGTGTCGAAAACCATCAAGTAGAGACCACTAATATGCATGAGATGGAAGAAGTAGCCTAAGAATACTCTTTTTGGGACTATTTTTGAGCAACGTGTTATCTTTTGAAGACATTTATAACACCACAAATTTTGGGAAAGGAAGTTGTGTTTAGATTTAATTTTGAAGGTGATCTAGTAGTGTCTAGTGTCTAGGAGTGAAAGTTAATATTGGTATGGAGTTATTATAAAAAAAAACATTAGTATTGAGTTTCATTTGAGGAATCAGTATTTCGAAAATCACCTCCTCTAAAAAAGTAGTATTTTTTTCTTTTTTTCCTTAATGTGGTGGGAATCCTGAAATTTGAGGACTTGCTTGTCATTAGTACTTGTTTCATTCTCCTTAATTTATGTGTTTATCTCTTTCCTTATCTCCTCGACATATAATTCAATATATCCATCATCATCATCAAATGAATTTGGAACTAGCTCCCGATTAGGTTAAACTTGTGTCATCATCAATAGAAATTTGATTTTCCCAAATTATCTGCTTTTTTGTCTCATTTGTGAGATGACCATCGAACAATATAGTACGAAAAAAAAGTTTTAAAGCAGGAGGAATTAAAATCAGTCTAAATGAAAGAAAATGTTAGACCTATTACAGGATAAATAGACGTGGACAAGTCACCTCTCATTGCGTCCCTTTTACTTCCATCCTCACCTGACCAAACTTTGAATTTCAATACCATGTTTCCATAAATATTTGAAATTTCAAGCGTTACACTTTATCAAGTTCATCGAATTTTAAATTGTTTTTTACAGTCTTTAAATGTTGGATCGCACACCCACAAGAGAACACATGAAGAACCGAGGTTACACTTGTTCACTATATTTTTAATTAGATTAGAGTAAAGTAAGTAAGGTCTGAAACCTCTCGATTACAATAAACAAAAAACAAAAGGTTATACAGAGTGCAGTATGGGTTGGTAGAACCTTTCTTTCCAGAATTTATTAAACTATTTGAATATTCCAATTATTTTCATGTGAGATGAGGCAATAGATCCCCAACATCCGACCATGACATGTAGCCTAATCTTTTGTGATACTATCATCGATGCATAAGCTTTATCCGCATATAATGGATATTGTTTAAATTGCTAACTCAAAGTTTGATGTATTACATCATACATCAACGAATTAACAGTTTTTTTTTACACTTACTCCTTTCCAGCTTTCTTGAATGGTCCATGTGGGGTTAAAAAATCACATTCCAATGTACGAAAAAAGAAGAGAATTAAATATAATAAATAGAAGTACTGAAAACATAAAATAAAACTCAAAAGAGGTTAGAGAGAAAGAAAGGTAGTGACGACCTATGCCAATATAACTTTTCCACAAAGAGAGAGAAAAAATAACAATAATTAACAAACAAAGAAAAAGAAAGGTGAACAAGACGCACTAAGTCTATAAGCTGGTTGAGCACAAAGGGAGAGAAAGAAAGAACCAAAAAAAACAAACACAAAGTAAAAAAAAAAAAAGAGAGAATGCAAAGATTAGCTCCATTGATGGAAGAACCAATGGATCAAGAAGTACAAGAAGAAGAAAGAGGAGGACGAACAACGAGATCGAAATCGTGGAAGAAATGGATAAAGACACAATTACAATTCATGGTCTTTCACAAAAAACCAGATATGAAGGTTCTTCTTAGTGTTATGGGATGTCCTCTCTTCCCTGTTCCTCCTCTCTCCAAAATCTCTCTCCAACAGGTATTTTATACGAATATATATGTGATATTTATTACATATGCATATATTTATACGTATATGAAAATTCTTCTATTCCAACGAACTCAAGAAAACATTTGGGTTGGTAACATTAAATTGGAATATATGATGTCTCTGTGTCATCTCAAATGTCTTCTGTATGAAGTAGATCAAGCATTTTGGACGTTATTTTAATTTGGTGAGAAACAGAGAATTTATTAACTTGACATTAAGTTTTTTCATCTATTACTTTTACACCTTATAAATGGTGTGTGTTACATCTCTCAATGGAAGTACTTATCTTAATTGATTTACAGAGGATAAGTAATATTTTTAATATTAATTGGGGTTTTAAAATTTTAAGTTTATAGTATAGTCTTGTTTATTTTATTTCATTATTTGTTTCAAAGTCTTCTTTAGTTAAATTACTAAGAATTTATATTATCTATTTATATAGCCTTTTCATTTTCAAACGATATCATGGTAGATGTGAATTTTACCAAATTTTGTGGACAATATAGGTCAGTGTGGCATAACAAGACTCAACTACTTTGGTGTATAGAGGAACTAAAATTTACATTACAAAATAAATGAAATCAGTAAATGAAAAAAAGAATAGTCAATGCAAAAGTCTATCACGAGATCCATACATAGTTCCAGGAAACCTTTAAATTATTCCTTTATCATGACTCATGAGCGGCTTTGGTTTTTCAGATCTGAATTATATAACTTTTTGTTCTTATTTTAATTTGTGCTCAGTAAAAATACATGATTAGGACTAGAAAGAGGAAGAGAAAAAAAAAATCAAACTGAAAATGATATCTTCATCTTCAAACTTCTGAAACCCAAACTAGATTGAAAGTACTTATTTAATAGTTACAAATGTTTATCATTCAAAAATTTACTTTATAAAGAAAAAGTTCCATATACTTTTCTGTAGTTTAAATTAATTTACTATATGATCTTCAACAAACTGATAGAGAAAAAGGTTCAGTGCATGTTAATCATACTAATCCATCATTATTATGATCAATAAAGGTATCATCATCAGCACAATACATTATACAACATTTCGCCGCAGCAACGGGATGTAAGAAGCTTGCAGGTGAAATTAAAAATACTTTTGTGACCGGAAAAATTACAATGAATATGGTGAATGACCCTAATGGCTCAGCCGCGGTTAGTACTGCCTCACATGTATCTCATAAGGGATGCTTCGTAATGTGGCAAATGTTACCGGAAAAATGGCTCATCGAATTGGTTGGTGGCGGCCATAAGGTTACAGCCGGATGTGATGGAGAAATTGCTTGGCGGTATACACCGTGGCTCGGTGATCACGCTGCTAAAGGCGCCTTACGACCTTTGCGACGAGCTCTACAAGTAAGTATGCATCAATGATTTTAAAGAATGTTTTGAGAATCTAGAAAGTAGAAACAATATAACTCAATTCTTTTTATAAATTTGAAAATAACTTAAATAATCATTATCTGATTATTTTTAATCCGTCATTATATAGCTGTAAAATATTTATTTAATCATGTATCTATAAAATTCAAAAATAGTGACAGAGTCCCGTTTTTCTAGATTTCATATACTGGTTTTACCATTGATGAAAATAATCCCACAGGCCACAACAAGTGGTATAATTTATAATCCATAAAATTCTTGGACGAAAAATTGTAACGATTTTTAAAAAAATTTCCAAGATTTGAAGTATATATACATCTAATGAAGACGCATAATTGTATACTGATTAATATGCTTTAGGCAAAAAATAATAAGATTGATTGGATCTAACATTCTACTTTGGGAGATGCCTTTTTAACTTTCTACTGAGATTTTTCTTTTTGCCTTAATCACGTGCTACTAATTGACTTTATAATGCGCTTAAAAAAATGGATTTAAAGGTTGGAACTTGGAAGAGAGATTCAAAGTTGATAAAGTTAATCCAAAATACTTATACAATTTTTTTAAGGGGATAATACATTATGTTAGTGGTCCCATTTTGTGTTTAGACCTCTTTTCGGTCTTAAATTAGAATATTTACACTATAAACAAAATGTGTTTATGTTTGCTCTTATTCATGTGTTGTCATCTATGTCGGGTATTTCTCTGTTTTTAATTTGGTTGTGGTCCGGTCAGATTTTGTCTGAATGGGCAACATGATTACGAATCTAAAACCAAAATCCTAATATGAAAGTAAATAATCAAAGTAATATATATATATATATATGAATATTTTCTAGAAAGACATTGTCTCAATAGTTATCAAAAAAAAAAAAAATTCTCAACAATCCTGAAAATAGTATATAACAAGAAAACAAAAATATATAGTCCAATTTTGGTGATCATGAATTTTGGCAAGAAAGAAGGCAGTTAGGTTAAAATAGTCGGTTAAATTATGGTTATGGTTGGTAAAAACCATTTGAATAGGGTAGATTATAAACATAATAACATCATACAAAATAGCAATGGCTTGCTATTTCTTTTTATCTTGTTTAAGCTGTTGGTACTTGAGAACAAAAGTTGTTTGTACTAGGATTCTGTATAGATATACAATACGGATTGTAAGGACAAATGTACTTCTGATCATAGTTTAAAATTTTGGTTATATTGTCAAGGATAGATGTATTTTTGTTAATGGGGGATTTGTCTATTTGAACACAATCAGGGGTTGGATCCTCTAACAATATCATCAGTGTTTTCTTCGGCACAATTTGTTGGAGAGAAAGAAATCAACGGAAAGGATTGTTTCATTTTAAAGCTATCGACGGACCAAATTGATTTATCACGACGCAGCGACTCTACGGCCGAAATGATCAAACACATTGCCTTCGGTTACTTCAGCCAGAAAAGCGGCCTCTTAGTTTGCCTTGAAGACTCTTCCTTGACCAGGTTACATAACAACAATTAGTTATTTCAAAATTTGGTTTGGTAACTTAGGATTATGTTACCAAAATCGAAACCAAAATTATTTCGGTTTAACTTTAGGTTTTTTTTTTTTAATGCAGGATACAAATACCGGGAACTCTTCCGACATATTGGGAAACCTCAATGTCGTCGCTGATGGAAGATTACCGAGCAATCGAAGGCAGTGAAGTAGTGATCGCACATTCAGGTAAAACTGATGTTTTGATATCAAGATTCGGAGAAACTCTCAAGGGAGGAATCTCCGTGACTCGAATGGAAGAGAGATGGACTATCGACGATGTTGTATTCGACGTACCTGGCCTTTCCGTCGATTGTTTTATCCCTCCTAAAGAAATGAAGATGGATATTCACCACCAAGACGGTCAAAAACATTTCACAACTTACTAGATAAGAAAACAAGAGAACTAATAGAAAAAAAAAAAAAAACTGTAAAAGGGTGTTTTTAACTCAATTTTAAAACTCGTGGGGCAATTTTCAAACTATATAATTTTACTTTATTCATATAAAAAAGATTGTGTAAGCAAAAAAAATTGAGCAACACGAAAATGTCGAGATTTGCTTTAGGTCGTTATAGCCGTTGCTTCTCGCGCCTAAAACCTTTCCATGATCTGAATAAACCATTCACATCTTCGCACTTCTCTTCGTCTCCTGCTTCGAATCGAGATGGTGAATCTCAGACGGGTCCGCCTCCGATTCGGGTCGGACTTACCGAATCAGCGGGTCGGGCTGTGTTCGCAACGCGTAGAATTGGTGCTGGTGATCTTATACATACGGCTAAGCCTGTCGTAGCTTGCCCTTCGCTTCTTTTGTTCGACTCTGTTTGTTATCTTTGCCTTAAGAAACTCATGGGTTCTGATAAATTTGAAGATCGTGGAGTCTCGTATTGTAGCCAAGAGTGTCTAGAGAATGCAAAGGTTGTGTTTTTATCTCTATGATGTATAAGGCCCTTTCATGTTATTGGATGGCTTTCCCATTTACTGCTTTTGTGTTGTATTGTTCTTGTGTGAAGTAATGCTCACCAAGTGTTCGATGAAATGCTTCAATGGGAAAAACATATTTTTTTCCCTTTTTTTCCTCTAGTGCTGAATCATTACCCTATTTGCGTACTCTGTTTTCATGTTAGATATATTTTTTGATGATTTACAGGGTTTTTATGATGTCGAAACAAGAGCAGATTGGTCAAGCTTTTCTGATTATTGTAGGTATGACAATGAACTTTGGTCTTCTTATGTGCATACATTCCTTAAGTATATATCAGCCTCAATATGTTATTTACCATATGTGAATATTATAAATTTCTTGAAGTTGCTCTTTGTTTTTTTCCGTATGAATGAATCTGTTGTTGAATCCAGTTCTGCGTAAACTAAGAAGTCGTACCTTGATATATCTAGTAGTCTGTCTTTGCTTATGCGAAAGGCTATAATATGGTTCCTCAAATATTTCCTCTGGTGATTAGTAGAATAAGAAATACACAGTATTATTAAGTAAGATATTTGTACTGGAACTGATGATGAATAAACTCTATTATCTTTGTCTAAGGACGCACAACTTCAAGTACCCGCTTATGGTCAAGAGGTTGTGTTGTATGATAATATCAGGTGCTCTGTCCGTTGACTGTCTTGACATACTTCAACCAGCTGCTTTATCTTCTGAGATGATTAAAAAGGTGAGTTATCATGAAAAGTAAATACACTGATAATAGATTTTGAAACTATGGAGTCAAAAGACATAGGG
This sequence comes from Draba incana, assembly GCA_963576765.1. NCBI lineage: Eukaryota > Viridiplantae > Streptophyta > Magnoliopsida > Brassicales > Brassicaceae > Draba > Draba incana. The sequence continues at coordinate 48,381,442 of OY755203.1, read as the reverse complement.
CTGGTTGCATACATGGTAAATTATGCAAACTTTGGATTACATTCCCAGAGTTTCTTGTATTCGATTGAATTGTTCCCCGGATAGTCACAGTTTTGTTATTGTTTCAGATAGAAGACGGTTATGGTTTGCTATGGAATGCCTTTAGGAAGGCAAATTTCAAGGAGGAAGATGTTGCTTGTATCCTTGTAGCTATACATTACTTCAAATCAATTCTATCCAGAGTGTTCTGGCTTTCATCTCTTTGCTATTTATAGTCCTTGACAGCGAGAAGTTCTAACCAAACAATGGTATACGGGTATTCTCGCCCGGATTCGTATCAATGCATTTCGTATTGATCTGGTTGGAGGGTCATGTGGCGAAGACCTTCTTTCACTGGCTGCAGCTTCTGTTGAAAGTGAAGGCGCAGTTGGCCATGCCGTTTATATACTGCCATCCTTCTACAATCATGACTGTGGTAATAATATTCACTTCTTCTTTTTCTTTTTAATGCCGGATTTTGTGAAGAAATGCTTTCATGTAGCAACATTACAAGCCAAATATTCACATAGGTCTGAAAAAGAAAGTGATGAATAGTTTGAATGTGCGCAGATCCCAATGCGCACATATTTTGGTTGGAGAATGCAGATGCAAGGTTGACGACTCTTCGCGATGTCGAAGAAGGTTTGGTCTTTTATTCTTCAAAAACTGAGAGATTTCTAATTAGCATGAAATGTCAATCTTGTGAGCACTTCAATGGTAACAATGCAATATTTGCAGGTGAAGAGCTTCGGATATGTTATATAGATGCAAGCATGGGATACGAGGCTCGGCAAACAATACTCTCTCAAGGGTTTGGGTTCTGCTGCAACTGCGCACGCTGCCAGTCCCGCGACTAATTAGCTCATCCTCTATGGTCATCTTCACTTTTTCATGTATCTAATGTAATAAGATATTAATCAAACATCTTTAACACAGAGAACAATGTTTTCAATGTAGACCTTTGAACTCGATTGTTCTTTTTGGTTTTAGCTTTACAAATTTGTAAATGGGGATTAAATGTTATCTGGTAGATTTGATGATTTATGCAATATGTTACAAAAAAATATAAAAGAAGGGTTCTGAGTTATTCATGTTGACTTAACAACCTTCTATAAGTGTACAACGAAAGAGTTTTTCTTCTGTTAGCAGAGAATGCCATGCGCCGAAAGCGTGTGATGGTGATGGTGATGGAGATTTGAAATAAGTGCAACAAAGTATACTGAAATCCTAATATGTGCAACAAAATCTTAGAGTTGTCTAGTATGTGAACTAACTAATGTACTGAAATCCTAATGAATTCTTTACGATTCTCGACTAGCAAAATGTTAATAGTCTAAATTTTCAATCATGTCGAACATATATATCAAACAATAATTGCAATTAAAACATAATCAAAATTTATTGGTTAAATAAAAGAAAATCAAAATAACCGGGAAACAGCAACAAAAAGAATCAAGAGAAGAAAAAATCATCAAAACAAATAATTGCAATCATGACTCAATAGTAAGGCGCCTTGTAGATGTATGGTGGTGGTGGAGACTTGTAGACCACCTTAGGAGATGGAGAGTAGTATGGTGGCGGAGGGGAGCTGTAGACATATGGTGGTGGTGGAGACTTGTAGACCACCTTAGGAGAAGGAGAGTAGTATAGTGGAGGAGGAGAGCTGTAGACGTATGGGAGTGGTGGAGACTTGTAGACAACCTTAGGGAAAGGTGAGTAGTATGGTGAAGGTGGAGAGTTGTAGACGTATGGGGGTGGTGGAGACTTGTAGACAACCTTAGGAGAAGGTGAGTAGTATGGTGGAGGAGGAGAGTTGTAGACGTATGGTGGTGGTGGAGACTTGTCGTCAACCTTAGGGGAAGGAGAGTAGTATGGTGGAGGAGGAGAGCTGTAGACGTATGGTGGTGGGGGAGACTTGTAGACAACCTTTGGAGAAGGAGAGTAGTATGGTGGAGGAGGAGAGCTGTAGACGGGTGGTGGAGACTTGTAGACCACCTTAGGAGAAGGAGAGTAGTATGGTGGAGGAGGAGAGCTGTAGACGTATGGTGGTGGTGGAAACTTGTAGACAACCTTAGGGGAAGGTGAGTAGTATGGTGGAGGAGGAGAGCTATAGACGTATGGTGGTGGTGGAGACTTGTAGTCAACCTTTGGAGAAGGAGAGTAGTATGGTGGAGGAGGAGAATTGTAGACGTATGGTGGTGGTGGAGACTTGTAGACAATCTTTGGAGAAGGAGAGTAGTATGGTGGAGGAGAGCTGTAGACGTATGGTGGTGGTGGAGACTTGTAGACCACCTTAGGAGATGGAGAGTAGTATGGTGGAGGAGGGGAGCTGTAGACGTAAGGTGGTGGTGGAGACTTGTAGACCACCTTAGGAGAAGGAGAGTAGTATAGTGGAGGAGGAGAGCTGTAGACGTATGGGGGTGGTGGAGACTTGTAGACAACCTTAGGGGAAGGTGAGTAGTATGGTGGAGGTGGAGAGTTGTAGACGTATGGGGGTGGTGGAGACTTGTAGACAACCTTAGGAAAAGGTGAGTAGTATGGTGGAGGAGGAGAGTTGTAGACGTATGGTGGTGGGGGAGACTTGTAGACAACCTTTGGAGAAGGAGAGTAGTATGGTGGAGGAGGAGAGCTGTAGACGGGTGGTGGAGACTTGTAGACCACCTTAGGAGAAGGAGAGTAGTATGGTGGAGGAGGAGAGCTGTAGACGTATGGTGGTGGTGGAGACTTGTAGACAACCTTAGGGGAAGGTGAGTAGTATGGTGGAGGAGGAGAGCTATAGACATATGGTGGTGGTGGAGACTTGTAGTCAACCTTTGGAGAAGGAGAACTGTAGACGTATGGTGGTGGTGGAGACTTGTAGACAATCTTTGGAGAAGGAGAGTAGTATGGTGGAGAACTGTAGACGTATGGTGGTGGTGGAGACTTGTACACCACTTTAGGGGAAGGAGAGTAGTATGGAGGAGGTGGAGAGTTGTAGACGTATGGTGGTGGTGGAGATTTGTACTCCACCTTAGGGGAAGGTGAGTAATATGGTGGAGGTGGAGAGTTGTAGACGTATGGTGGTGGTGGAGACTTGTACACCACCTTAGGAGAAGGTGAGTAGTATGGTGGAGGTGGAGAGCTGTAGACGTATGGTGGTGGTGGAGACTTGTAGACAACCTTAGGGGAAGGAGAGTAGTATGGGGGAGGAGGAGAGCTGTAGACGTATGGTGGTGGTGGAGACTTGTAGTCAACCTTTGGAGAAGGAGAGTAGTATGGTGGAGGAGGAGAGCTGTAGACGTATGGTGGTGGTGGAGACTTGTACACCACCTTTGGGAAAGGAGAGTAGTATGGAGGAGGTGGAGAGCTGTAGACGTATGGTGGTGGTGGAGACTTGTACACCACCTTAGGAGATGGAGAGTAGTATGGAGGAGGTGGAGAGCTGTAGACGTATGGTGGTGGTGGAGACTTGTACACCACCTTAGGGGAAGGAGAATAGTATGGTGGAGGTGGAGAGCTGTAGACGTATGGTGGTGGTGGAGACTTGTACACCACCTTAGGAGATGGAGAGTAGTATAGTGAAGGAGGTGGTGATGTCGAGTAGTATGGGGAAGGTTGTTTTGGTGCATAAGGTGCTTTGTGTTTGTGGACCGGAGCATTGTATTTTGGCTTTTGAGGGGATGAATAAGGATAAGATGTTACTGTAGCCACGATGGCACTAAAGACCATGACATAAACCATTAGCCCCATCATTCTTGAGGATCTCATTCTTCCCTTAGCTGCTCTTTTTGTTTCCTTTTTGTGGTGATGATTTACTTTAACATGAAGACCCCTTTATATATACAGTATAATTGTTTGATGTGTAATATTATATTATATATCTTCCCAACTTGGCTTCGTGTGAGGCACTTCCAAATGCATTATTTAGAGGTCGTGCTAATTTGTATGCTTGAAAAATCGCGATTGGTGGGGGAACATGTAATATATTAGATTCTCTTGGAGCTTTGAATACTTTGAACATGTTTGCATATTCTTTTGCTTGTTTGACATTTGTTCAGTTATTATTTTATGTTTGTAGCTTCATCTGTTCGCTTATTTAAAATTAAAAGGTATAGAAGAAATTTTTTTGATTGATGGGTTGTTTAAGCTAATAAATAGGTATTTGTTTCATAACACTAATGTGACGAAAATGAATTTTATGTCATTCTCGCTTTGTTCAATTACAGATTCTTTAAATGATGTGAAATATTAATGAAAATCATAAAATTAAGTGGTTGTGGAAACATATGTCATTTGAAAAGAGTATTAGTTATGTTTTTATTATTTGACTAATTCGTGTCACGCCTAGTTCTAAGTTGTGTTCAATGTATTATTTGGTTGCTTTTAATTCATCACACCAAAAATATGATTGTCTAATCCTTCCAACCAATGTGACTCTATCTACATGGGTTTATCGTTGTGTGGAATATCTATTAACTATATTCAATTTCTTTTCTGTTTTTTTTTTTTTTTTTGCTAAAGTATCTTCAAACATTGTTAGGTACGGAATAAATTTTGCAAATAAATTGTTCATAGTTGCGAACTTGCGATATAAAATTGCTAACTAGCTAAGATCTGAAAACTATTTTTAGTTCAAGTGCTAGACTCTAATTCATTTGCGATGGGGACAATCAAACATGGTGACATAATGCAAACTTGGCTCACCTTCAAACAAGTCTACATTTTCACTCGGTTATGGACCATAACTTATGGCAGGTTCTTCCTTGCTTGTCAATTTTTTTTTTCTCTCGTACGTTATTAGCTAACTTTTGAAGTACCTTACAAACCCTCTTTCCCCTTATTTTCTTTAATGAAATTCAAATTCATTATAAAAAAATGTTGTTTCTCATATGATTTATAGGTTTTATTTTTTATTCTGATAACATGGAAGATTTTACGTATGCTACGCCTTATATACAATAATACAAATTAACGTTTTAATTTGTATCAATGGGCTTTCGACGACCAAAGTCTTATTTATTGCGCAACACCGTTGTAGCAAAGGCTTCGTTTCATTGTTGGCAGTGAATCACGAGACCAAATATATTGGTAAACTAACATGTCTATCGTCAATATATATAGCACTTTGTCATGGAGAGCAAAATTAAATATTAGGAAATTTTTAACAAGATCGTTACTCCTAGACGGAGAAACAAAATCCAAACTAAAAAGAAGAATCGTGCTTTGATCTGTTTCGTGTCGGCCTTCTTGCTTCGGTGATTGAGGCATGGGTTTGCCTCGTGCTTTGTTTAGGCGTTCCTTTTGAAGATACAAGTCCTGTACCAGTCACTGTGTCAGAGTGACACAGTCGAAGCAGAAGCTAGCACAAAGGATTTGAACCTGAAGGACTTGGGCCGTGACCTAGTTGTAAGGTGTGTAGCCGTCTTAAAGAAAAAGAGGTGTGGCGATCAAGGGATCTGAACGTGAGGATAAAGATACGAGAAGATCCTTTGAGAGATTTAAGGAAACTTTGGAAGATTCGGGAAGATACAAATCTTAACCGAATTTGGGAATATCTCTATAGGATATATAGGGAGTTAGCTGCGGGTTGTGCAGTCTAACACAAAAAGGGGAAACATTACAATCTTTAGCTAAGAGATTTAGGGTTAGAAAAGATTATTCTGAATCTAAGGTTAAAAGGGTAGACTAGGGTTCTAGGATCGTGTGTGATCTTGGAACAACGAGACTAGGATTGTGAAGAAAGATAAGTAACGTGTAAGTCATCTTATCATATTAACCTAGTAAAGTTTTAAGAAGAAAACCCTTGTCTTTTGTGTTCATTGAGCTGTAGTAGTATCTGTGACAGTAGCTAATACATCTTCATTTGGTATCAGAGCAGACGTTTGTTCTGCATCAGTTCAGGCGAGATCCTGTGGGAGTGATGGATAGCTACCAAGAATTGCTCAACGGTTCGAAGGTGATACTTGATGATACGAACTATGGTTTTTGGAAATCAAGAATGAGATCAATCATAGGAGGCATTGATGTACTTGCATGGAGATCTGTTCTGGTTCAGTGGGAAGCACCTACAGTGGCAGATGCACAGGGAGTCAGATCCCTTAAACCTGAAGATGACTGGACTGAAACAGAGATGAAGAAGGCTAAGTACAACTCACAAGCCTTGTCCGCAATTCATTGCAATGTCACTAAAAAGACCTTTGAACTGATTCAAGGTTATGAGACAGCTAAGGAAGCATGGGATCTGCTTCAGTTGCATTTCGAAGGAACCACGAAGGTTCAAAACTCAAGGAAAGACATGCTAGCGTTTCGGTTTGAGAATCTGAAGATGGAGGAGCATTAGACCATCACTGAGTTTGCTGGTAAACTTCTGTCTCTGGCACAAGAGGCTGGAACTCTCGGGAAGAAATACAAAGAGAAGAAGCTGGTGAAGAAATTCCTCCGGTCTCTCCCACCAAAGTTTATGGCTTACAAATCAACGATAAATGTATCTCAAAATACTGAAGAAATGAGTTTCGGAGAAATTATGGACATGCTGCTTCAGCATGAGACAGAGCTTGACAGAGTTACCTCAGAAACCAGAAGGGTAAAGAACTTGGCTCTGACCTCACAGGAGAAACAAGACGCTGATACGGAGGATGAAGCTGATCCAGTGAGTCTTCTGGTTCGACGATTTGACAGAGCCCTGAGACGAGTGGAGCAGAATCAAGGTTCGAGGAGGTTCGGTGGTGTTAAGAAGCAATCGGACTTTGACAAGACTGGTCGAAGAAGTGAGGCTCAGTGTTTCGAGTGCAAAGGCTTTGGTCATTTCAAGACTGACTGTCCCACGGTGAAACGGTGTGAACTTAAATGTTCAGGATGCAAAGGGACTGGGCATACACAACAAGAATGTAATACTGAACCACGTCGCAGAAATGAACGATCAATGCTAGCAGACGGTGAGTCAGAAGAGACAAGTGATGATGAAGACATGCTGAATAACTTTGTTACTTTTGTTGGCATTGTTGAAGTGAATGAAGACCTATCTGAGTCAGAATCTAAAGAAGAACGAGATGGTGAGCTGGTATCAAGTTACAGAGACATTCGTGACAGAGTCATCCGGCTCAACCTCGAGAATGCTTGTATCATCAAGGAAAAGCAGCGTTTGGAGGGATTGCTTCAGGATGTTCAAAATGAGCTAGAAGCTGAAAAAGCTGGTTCAGGGTGGTTTAGGCTTGATGAAAGAGAAGTTAGCTCTTGCAACAAAAGCTGATGTTTTGGAAAAAGAATTGTATGCGGAGCGGAAGATATCAACACACCTTCAGGCGCAGTTAGATCAGCAGTACCGGAAGATTCAGATGTTCGCTGGAACAAAACAACTTGATCAAATTCTGTCTTATGGTCACTGAAAAGACACATAAAGGTCTTGGTTACACTGGAGGAACTACGACTGGTACTGAAGAAGTCAAGTTTGTATCAGCAGGACATGATGATGCATCTGGATTCAAAACTGAGAGTGGTACAGTCCAGAAGAGAAGGTGCTACTACTGTGACAGGATAGGTCACATCAAACGACACTGCTACAGGTTCTTGAAAAGAGTGAGACAACTAAAACAACAAGGAAGATATACCTGGAACCACAGTAGAAATCAGATTTAGATCAAGAAATCTGATCTCCGTGTCAACAGCACTTGGCAAGGCTCAGCTGGTCTTGGCAGTACAGAACTACAGTGTAACATGGCGTTTGTGTCTGAGATACAAAATGATACTCGTCCTTGGTACTTTGACAGTGGCAGTTCTAGACACATGACTGGAACCTTTGAAAATCTTCAGAAACTCAAGAAGGTAAAAGGTGGGAAGGTAACATTTGGAGATGGAAGTCGTGGTGCGATTGAAGGAAAAGGAAACACTCATGAAACTGGCTTACCTCAACTAACGAATGTGTATCTGGTCCAAGGATTGAAGGCTAACTTGATTAGTGTGAGTCAGCTGTGTGACGAAGGATTAACAGTTGTGTTTACCAGTATTGACTGCAAGGCAGTTAATAAGGAAGGGAGTACTGTGCTACATGGAGCTAGATCTGGAAATAACTGCTACATGTGGAAGGAAGAGATAAACTGTCTCAGTACAAGAAATGACATCAACTTGTGGCATCAACGGCTTGGTCACATGAATACTCATACCTTGTGTACCCTTGTCAATCAAGAGATGATTCGGGGTGTTCCAAAGCTCAAGTGTGAAGACAAATTGGTGTGTGGTCTGTGTAACCAATGGAAGCAAGTGAAGGTTCACCACAAGAGGATGGCTGAGGTCTACACCAAGTCAGCCTTATACCTGGTTCACATGGATCTCATGGGTCCTATGCAGGTACAGAGTGCAAATGGGAAGAAATATGTGTTTGTGCTTGTTGATGACTACACAAGGTACACCTGGGTTAGGTTTATTCGCGATAAATCGGATACTGCAGAAAGCTTTCGAATATGGGCCCTGTAATTGATCAACGAACGAGGCGGTATTAAGAAGATAAGGAGTGACTATGGTGGTGAGTTCCAAAATTCCACTATGAAGGCATTCTGTGAGGATCATGGTATTGCTCATCAGTTCTCAGGACCGTGGACACCACAACAAAATGGAATTGTAGAACGGAAGAATCGGACTCTCCAAGAGATGGTCAGAGCGATGATGCACGCAAACAAGATTACTGTGAAGTACTGGGCAAAAGCTATTAGCACAGCGTGTTACATCATCAACCGAGTGTACATTCGTAAGGGTCTGACACAAACTCCTTATGAATTATGGAAAGGAAAGAAGCCTAACTTGAGCTACTTTCAATTCTTTGGGTGTAAGTGCTACATTCTGAACGAAAAGGATCACTTGGGAAAGTTTGATTCTAGGTGTGAAGATGGAACATTCATGGGGTACTCAGAGACAAGCACAATATTTCGTGTTCTCAACAATAACTCTGGAGCTGTCATTGAATCGGTTAATGTTGTGTTTGATGAACACTCCTCCAAGACACAGTCAGGTTATCACTCGGACAGTGATACAAAAGCACCAAATGCTGAGACACTGGAGAAATCTGAGTCACAAGAGGAATCAGATAAAGATCTGACACACACAGATAAAGACGTTGACTCTGTCCCACAGGGGGTGCATCGAAATCATTCGACCTCTGATGTCATTGGGGATGCGAATAGGGGACGGAAAACAAGAGGAATCATAAAGGATTATCATGAGATGCATCATGGAACAAAGAAAAAGGATGTGAGTGAGCTAGTTCATTTTGCTTGTTTTGTCTCGGTACTCGAACCAAGGACGCATGTTCAAGCTCTGGAGGATGAGTTTTGGATAATTGCTATGGAACAGGAACTAGAACAGTTCGAGCAAAATGATGTTTGGGAACTTGTCTCACGACCAGCAGCAGTCAACAAAGTTGGTACAAAGTGGATTTTTAAGAACAAGATTGATGAAAATGGGATTGTTGCTCGAAACAAGGCAAGACTTGTTGCTCAAGGATACTCACAAATCAAAGGAGTTGATTTCGAGGAGACTTTCGCTCATGTAGCAAGGCTGGAATCAATTCGGCTGTTTCTTGGTATGGCATGCGTTCTGAACTTCAAAGTGTATCAGATGGACGTAAAGAGTGCTTTTCTAAATGACATTCTGCAAGAAGAAGTGTACGTCGAACAACCCAAAGGCTTTGAAGATCCGAATCATCCTGAGCATGTGTACAAGCTTAAAAAAGCTTTGTATGGTCTGAAACCGGCTCCAAGAGCTTGGTACGAAAGGCTCACGGGCTTTCTTGTGAAAAGAGGCTATTCAAGAGGAAGCGTCGACAAGACTCTATTCACTCTTGATAGGAATGGAGAAACGATGATGGTTCAAATCTATGTCGATGACATTATCTTCGGAAGTACCTCTCAAGTCTTGGTTGATGACTTTGTTTCAAGCATGACTCAGGAGTTCGAAATGAGCATGGTGGGAGAATTAAAGTATTTTCTGGGGTTGCAAATCACACAGTCTGATGAGGGAATATTCATCTCACAAAGTACGTATGCAAGAAACTTGATCAAACGGTTCAAGATGGAACAGTGCAAAGAAGCAAGTACTCCTATGAGTACCACTGTGAAGCTGTCTCGTGACAGTGACAGTCCTGATGTGGATGTGAAGTTGTACAGAGGCATGATTGGAAGTCTCCTTTATCTGACAGCAAGTCGACCTGATCTCTGCCTAAGTGTTGGGATCTGTGGCAGGTACCAAGCTAAACCCAAACAGTCTCATCTTGAAGCAGTCAAAAGGATTATTCGCTATGTGAAAGGCACAGTTGATCTAGGTGTCTGGTACTCTAAAGGATCAGATCAAAACTTGGTTGGCTACTGTGATGCGGACTACGCCGGATGTGTAGACGATCTTAAGAGTACCAGTGGAGGCTGTTTCTTCCTTGGAAACAACTTGATTGCATGGATGAGCAAGAAACAAAACTCGGTATCGCTTTCTACAGCTGAGTCAGAATACATAGCCTTGGGCAGCTGCTGCACTCAACTGTTGTGGATGAAACAGATGTCAGCAGACTACGGAATGGATTATGGGACACTTCTGGTTCACTGTGACAACAAGAGTGCCATAAGTATCTCTAAGAATCCGGTTCAACACTCAAGGACTAAGCACATCGACATCCGACACCACTTCATCCGTGAACTAGTGGAGGAGAAACAGGTAGTGGTTGAACACATTGTCACTGATTTACAATTGGCCGATTTATTTACAAAACCTTTGGATTTTAACCGTTTTGTCACCTTAAGAAACTCAATTGGTATTTGTGGTATTTGATGTGGTTGTCAAAGTGTGCAGAACTGACACAGGTACTGACTCAGAGTATGTATACGTTTGGATTGTGTTTGGAGTCAGAAACACTTGTGAGAAAGAGCTACCCATCATGTCATCTTGTCTTGTCGTCGGCACAGGTTTCACAAAAATTTAAATAAAAAAATAATAATAATATAATAAAAAAGTGGTTCGGGCTATATTACTTTTGCTCAGGCAGCCTGTAACAGAAACTCGGTTTTTTTTCTATGCATGGTACATGCTGTATTTCTTTTGCTCAGGCAGTTCTGTACCACTAAATTTTTTTAAAAATTATGAAAGTGAGGGTCTCTGTGACGGTTCATACTGTATTACTTTTGCTCAGACAATATGATACCTGAGGATCCAATGATCATACGCTTTTAAGTGAACAGAGGTTGAAAACCGACTCAAGGCAAGATAAAGATGTGATGGTGTGAAAGCTAATCACTTGAAACACTGATGGCCAAATGTGTAATCCGTACAAGCGACAAGCGTATCTCTGGGTCTGGTACAATGTTGGTTCTCAAGGCACAATATGAGAAAAGGTACAGCTGCTCCTCTTTACAATTAATCTAAACTAAAGTGCTTTTCAAAGGCCAATTGTCAAAGCTTGAATTGTGGGCACCATTGTTCTGGATAATCCCCATATGTTTTTGTGGTTAATGTGGTTGTTGTCGACCTAAATTCTGTCCTGTGTTACTAATGGATTCTGTGTGTAGAAATTTGTTCAGTGAATCAGGGAGGTTTCGGGAGTCATAACTATGTCTCACTCTGTTTGTGTCTCACTAACTCAGTCTGGAATAAAAATCAAAAATTTGGTTAAGGGTCGCTAATGGGCTTCAGCTGATAGGTGAAATATTGTTTCTCGGCCCAAACGATTGTTATGTCCTGCATCTATAAAGTATGCTTAAAAGAAATGGGCTGTCTCATCTTGGTTCTGGCCCCTGTGTTTGTACCTTGGTAAATCTAGGGTTACCACTGTAAGTTTTTATTGCAGTCATTCGTCCAAGAGGAAGTCAAAAGGTCAAAAGCAATCTCTCATGTCGTCTTCTTCCTCTGTCTCTTTCAAAAGCACCGAAGCTGCTCCTCCTTCTCCCATGGCGATTGAGTCTCACAATAAGTCTGTTCCAAGTCCAGCTCCACCGATGTCTCAGCTTGCATCTGTCTCGCAAGATCCCTCTCCGCCGCCAGCCGTCGAACAAGCGTCGGAAATTAGGGTTTCAAATCCCTCCGATCTTCAACTTGCGATTGTCCCAGCTCAGGTTGATAATGATGATGTTGATACTCTTCTCGAATGTGACCCTGAGGCAGCCACTGGAACCAAGGATGATGAGGTCATAATTTGGTGATTCTGTTCCAACCAAGTCTCAGAAGGTGCCAATCAAAGAGCGTACACGCTCTGCTAGAAAGAGGAAGTCGACCAATCTCGGTGATAGTGATGGCCATGGCTCTGCCTCATCGGAAGGTAGTTTTGATTCACACCTTTTTGTGTCAGCTGCTGCAAGGAAACGTTTCACTCTGTTTGCTGGCCATGGTGTTCGTGGTGAGCGTTTGGTTGATCTGAAGGATCCCAAACAGTCGGCCTACAGTGGCATGCTTATGAGTGAGTATTATTCATCCTCCGTCTCTCTCCTTCAAGGTTATTCTCGAGATCTTGTTTCTGAGTTTTATGCCAATGCGAGTGTCACCGAACCTCTTGAGGAAGGAGGATTTCAAGTATTGATTCGTGGTCATTCGGTTGTTTTCTCTCCGAGTACCATTAATGGTTTCCTGAACATTGCATCACTATCATCTTATGAGATTTTAGCTAATGAGGCTGTTGGCAAGATGGATCTGTCTGATATAGCTACATTCTTACTGGGAAACCTAACACTCCAATTCGGTCGGTTAATCTTCCTACAAATTTGCTGCGTTAGCTATAATCGGGTCCTTCAACTGGATTCCTGCATCTAACAAGTATCTCATTGCTGACAACCGCACTCGCTTGTTGTTTAAGATCGCTAAGGGTATCAAAATTGACTTTGGGTCACTCATCTATGACCAACTGAGTATGATTTGCTCCTGTGCTGAAACAAACAATCGCCTGCTTGCATTTCCTCACTTGATCGCAGGCATGGTTCAAGCTCAGGTTGGTGATGTTATGGGTGATTCTGCAGATCTGATTCAACCGTTGTCTTATAAACTTGATCACCGGAGTGGTACCGACAGTGCTACGGCTGTTGCTGCTACAGGGAAAGAGACTGTGTCTCAGAGAAAATCCAAGCGCATCAAGAAGGAGACATCTTCTGTTCCAGCCAAGCCTCCAGTTCGGTCGTCCTCTGCTACAATGTCTACCTCTCAGCATCCTGCGACTGAGACACCGTACTCCATTGTGAACCTTGGGTCCATTCTGTTTCCACTGGAGTCAGTGAGTGGTGCCGAGTACCGATCCCTCTTGGAGGACTTGTCTCGGGCAACTAGGACACTCAGCAAAGTCATATCCATGGCCCAACAGGCCATACTAAGTAAGTAATCTCCTTCTGTTTCAGTTTCGGTTAAGCACTAATGGTTGTGTACTGCTTGTTTTTTTTTTTAACATTGCGTCTCACAAGCAGGGGGAGATGATGATGAGCAATGAATAAGGGAGTTTTATCTTACGGGGGAGCATAAGTTTTTTTTGGCTGCTAGGTTTGTGGGGGAGTTTGTCAGTTTTATCTTACGGGGGAGCATAAGTTTTTTTTTGGCTGCTAGGTTTGTGGGGGAGTTTGTCTATTTCTTTTCAAGAACTTAGAATATTAACTCCCTGCGTGGTTTTAAGGGTTTTGTTTAAACCTTGTAATAACTCTGTTCGGCTATGCAGTATTATTCAGTCATACTGGTGTTAGGTTATTTGGATGGTTTGTGCGCCTTGTTTTCGTGTTTGAATTACAGGTGCTTGGGAGAGACGCAAAGTTAAAAAGGGGGAGATTGAAGATACAAGTCCTGTACCAGTCACTGTGTCAGAGTGACACAGTCGAAGCAGAAGCTAGCACAAAGGATTTGAACCTGAAGGACTTGGGCCGTGACCTAGTTGTAAGGTGTGTAGCCGTCTTAAAGAAAAAGAGGTGTGGCGATCAAGGGATCTGAACGTGAGGATAAAGATACGAGAAGATCCTTTGAGAGATTTAAGGAAACTTTGGAAGATTCGGGAAGATACAAATCTTAACCGAATTTGGGAATATCTCTATAGGATATATAGGGAGTTAGCTGCGGGTTGTGCAGTCTAACACAAAAAGGGGAAACATTACAATCTTTAGCTAAGAGATTTAGGGTTAGAAAAGATTATTCTGAATCTAAGGTTAAAAGGGTAGACTAGGGTTCTAGGATCGTGTGTGATCTTGGAACAACGAGACTAGGATTGTGAAGAAAGATAAGTAACGTGTAAGTCATCTTATCATATTAACCTAGTAAAGTTTTAAGAAGAAAACCCTTGTCTTTTGTGTTCATTGAGCTGTAGTAGTATCTGTGACAGTAGCTAATACATCTTCACCTTTTGCCTCTGGGAGCAGGTTGTGGCATGTTGTTGTTTTCCCCTAGCCTTTCCTTTTGTCTCAAGGTTTGTGGTACTGTGCTGGTGGAGTTAATTTGTGCTCTTGTTTCCGGTTAAACTTAAACTCTCGAGTTTTGGGTTTCTCTTGGCAGTGGTGTTAGAGGTTCTATATTCGGGTCGGGTTGGTGTGAGTGAAGTTTCGTGTTTTTCTTGGTGTTTGTCTGAGTTAGGGTTCTTTTGTAGTGAAGAGGTGAATTTCTTGACCATTGCGTTTTTTTGTGTGGTTTCTTTGGGTTTTAGTTTTTCGAGTTTGGCTTGGCATTTCAAGGGGATCCGTGATCTTTGTACCTAGTCTCAGCTGATTCTGGTTATGCTAGTTTTAGAAACGCGTTTTGGTCTTCTAGTTTTCTAGTTGTACCTTAAGGTTTAGGGTCTATTCTAGGCATTTGTTGTTCGGTTCAGTTTGGCTCCTTACGTTTAATAGGTTGAGCTCATGGAGACCTTGTGGTTAGTTGGTCCGCATTTGGGTTGAGATCTTTTTCTTCATTCTTCATATGTTCCCTTTCTTCTTTGTGTTAGTTGTTTTCTTTTATCCGTGACTTGAGGTTTTGTCTCACCCGGGATGTTTTAAGTTCTATCCGTCAGCCGTTTGGCTACGGCTTAGGGTCCGGTTTGGCACCGACTTAGGGTCCAGTTTGGCACCGGCTCTGTGTCCGGCTTTGTTCCGGCTTTGTATTCCGGTTTGGAACCGGTCTTGTGTTTCATATCAATAAAAACTTAAGATGACAAAAAAAAAAAGAAAAAAAAAAAAGAAGAGAAGAATCGTGCAGATGAGGAAACAAAGATGTGACATATCACATTTTACCATCTATTTAAATTAATTTGAGGGATCCACCTGAAAAACTTGTAAATGTTAATTCATGGTTGTTCTAAAATAATCATAAGAAACAAAAAAACGTTGTATTTCGATCACGAGGAAAGATGTTTAATTTCTGGCCTCATCAGGCCAAATCAAAGTTATAAGCTATCACTATCCAAAATAGAAATATAAACCTTTAAAATCTATATACCACTATCTTGGCATCTAAAAAATGTACTAAAGCTCTTCATAAAGCATTGACATGACATATCAATGATGGTAGTTCAACTGGTACAAATCATCAACACAAATTGAATAAATGGTAGAAAATATTGAGTGTAGCGCTTTTGGTAATGCATTTGGTATTGTTTTTTATTGTTGCGATACAATCTTCAAATCAGCTCATTGTATCCTCTTTTAGTTAAACTGAAAATCATTTAACGAAACAAAACATGTGATTCACTTGATTTGAATTTAGGTGGCGTCAACACTATTACAAACCACTATGCTGTATAATATAATCATCAACTATAGTTTAAATCAATTTTTTCTCTGGCTAATCAACACATACATGTGCATACTAGCAAAATACATGACTAGAAACTAGCAAAATAAAAAAGAATAAAGCGAGATAAATATATAAATATATGCATACTAACTAAAATGTAAAATGTACGTCTACTACATATACATATATTATATTTAATATATAACTATTCAGTTTCATTCATTTTCATGGACATACCCTATAGGGAAATAAATGGAAGAAGCACACAGAAGACCGTACTTGCAAGTTGCAAATTTAACATAAAACTGAAGAATAGAGACACACTATGCACTTGACTTCGCACTTAGACAACTACCAAAAACATGACTCAACCATTTTTCTCTCTTCCCTCTACTTAGCCACCAAAAGTCACAACCCAAACCATATCAAAATGAAGACTCATGACTTCATGAATGTCGACTCTTGCTCTCCAAAGGAAAGACCGATTCGCCTCTTTGGCTTCGAGTTTGGTACATCTCAAGAAGAATCTGAATCCAAAGAAAATTACTACGAGGACAATAAAAGCATCAACCAAGGTAGTATCAAAAACAAAAACAAAGACAAGAGATTCAAGTGTCACTATTGTTGTCGGAACTTCCCTACTTCACAAGCCCTAGGCGGCCATCAAAACGCACACAAGAGAGAACGTCAACAAACCAAACACTTCAATCTCCATTCAAACGCAGCCGCTTTCTTCCACCGACACCAAGACCACCTTGCGGCTTCCAGGTTCTTTGAGGATCACTTTAGCCTTGAAGCTGCTCGGATCAACCGCGAGAGAATAGGGTTATGGCGTAGGTATACTTTTAATCGTGACCGTTCATCTTACAATAGAGATATGCATTTGATCGGTGATAACCAGACTAGACCGATGCATCGTCTTATTTACGAGTCCAAGATGAATGTACCGGACCAAGTGAGCTTGGATCTACGCCTCTAGTTCCTTTTTTTTTCAATATCTCTTGTTTTTTTCTTTCTTGTTTCTTGTTTCTTCTTTTGAATAGTTTTTATTGTTGTTTACCTAATGATATAGCTAATTAATCCCCATAGACATCATATATTAACATTTAAACTATTTCATGCAAATGAAACAAACTTTCAACAGTGGTAAGTTTTCAAAAAAAAAAAAAAAAAACTTTCCACGGTGATGAGCTTGTATCTTGGGTTTTTTAATAAAACCAGAACAGAACGTGTTACAAAATTTTGTCTCCAACTCATGGATACACAAGAAATTTAAAGAAAATGAAGTTTACTAATTCGTTTTTAACATTATTCTAATTTCATCTGAACACATCTATAAATTTCTTTTCAGAATATTACCACCAATATGAATTATTATTGAACCTTTTCTTTCAACCGACCCACTTTATTTAACCATTCTCTCCTAATAATTTTTTTTAAAAAGTACAAGTAGGTTGTGTTTATTTTAGTTTTTGGATGGATTATTTTATTATTGTCCGGATTGGATCAGATCAATTTATCCGATTGAACATCCCTACCTAAAAGAAGTTGGGAAATCGAAAATTCAGTAACATATTTGTCAGCTCGATTCTTTCTTCATAGTTTGGTTGATTCTTGAATGTCCACGCCAATAACATTAACTCTCAAATCTAATTCAAATCTCTAAAGGGTCCCAAGTAAAATATCACCACTAAGTTTAACTTGAACATATTTACATTTTTCTTGATTATTTGTTTCCCTCCACATAATCTATCTACAATAAGACAAACCAATTAAATGTTTTTACTAGTTCGAATGTTGATGTATTTATATTGAATAACTGAGTTTCTGACAAGAAACAGACATCAGCCTAAATAATTCCAATAATACATATATCGTAATATTATAATGGATTAATATATTGACTCAAAATAGTCACATGTGTTTCCTTACGAGCAATGTTGTCACCTATGAACAAGTTATACAAAAAAAACAAATTTGATGAATAAATCCATGTAAAGAACAACGTTGAGAAATACGAACAAAACAAGTTAGTATGTGTGACGTTAATTGCGTATTAAACCATAATCATTATTTTGCTAACGGTTGTGGAAACATAAATCTTGCCTTAAATAAAAAATATTTAATTTGATGGTCCTTTAAAGAACGTGTTTCAAATTGATTTACAAAACAATTATTGATGATGTGTGATGTGAGAAATAGTGCTGGGCAAATTATCCGTTATATTTGCTCCGATCCGATATTCGTTTTGATTCGATCCGAAAAATCCGGATATTCGTTACAAATCAAAGTAAAGCAAATAGTAAAATCTACTATCCGTCTAAACCGAAGCAAATCACAAATACTAATTTTAGAAATCCGAATATCCGCTCCGATCCGTAATTTCATATATGTTTACATATATTTGCATTTTTAACTTTTTTAAATATATTAGACAAAAAATATTTATGGTAAAAATAAATAGTTACTAGTTTTAAATATATGTTTTCGTATTTTTTCTTAAATAAAAAGACAAATATTTCATTTTTCACCATTTAAATCATCTACTTTTTAATTTTCTTTAATTATATTGAGTAAAATTTTAAAATTTATTATATTTATTCATTATTTAGTTTATATAGCACATTAAAATAAATATTTTTAATAAAAAATGTAATGTTTTAGTTTCGATATTTTGGTTTAAAACGAATATCCGTGAATATCCGAATATCCGCAAATATCCGTAATTCCGAATATCCGAATTTTTCCGAAGCAAAGCAAATCGAAAAATGAGATATCCGTTAAAAACAAATCGAATCACAAATACCGCATTTTTTCCGAATATCCGCTCCGTGCCCAGGCCTAGTGAGAAAGGACCGTGGTGGTGGGTACATTCATCGTCCTATATCAATTTAAATATCAATCTAACTTCCGTTGTACAGAGTACAAAGGAAAACGTTTCCTAATAAATAAAAGGAAATTTCATGTCCCACAGACCCACACACATTCAAAACCCTTAAGAATTAAATGAAACACACACATTCAAAACCCCTTAAGAATTAAATGAAAATTGAAGAAAAAAAGATGACAATGATACCAAAATTATATAATTACCTAAATATACCCAAGAAAAGGATGTCTCATATTCACATTTGATTTCGCGCACTGTTTTCCACAACCACTTTTGGTGTAACATAATTCAAGTGCTTAGATTCTATGTACTCTATGTATTACTATAACATGAAAATTATTATGTCTTTTCTCCTAGATGATAATTCTCCTAAACCAAATACTATACCGGTAAATTTCAAAATGAACCGCCTTAAACCAAACATTGTACCGGTATTACAAAATTGTGATATTGGGGAAAAAAAAAAAATCGTTATCTCTCTCAGCTTCAGATTTTTTCTCGTAGCTCTGACTCATTGCGCAATGGCGACTGCAATACCACTCTTCGCCTCTTTCAAGTACGCCGATAGTCTAACCGTCGTCGGAATCTCCTTTTTCACGGCGTTGATCTGCGAAGCAATCTCATGGATCTTAATCTACCGCACAAACTCCTACAAATCCCTAAAATCCTCCATTGACAAAGCTTCCAAAAAGCTCGAGACCATGAAAACCGATAATCTTTCCTCGAAGCTAACCAGTAAGAAATCCAAGACGAAGAAGATCGATCGCGTTGAAACCAGCTTGAAGGAATCGAGCCGAGGTCTATCGCTGTTCAAGTTCAAATCCGGTGCTGTTGTGGCTTTGGTTCTCTTTGTTGTATTCGGATTGTTGAATTCGCTTTTCGAAGGGCAAGTCATAGCGAAGCTTCCGTTTCATCCGATTACGATTGTGAGGAAGATGAGTCATAGAGGATTGAAAGGGGAACATTCTACGGATTGTTCCATGGCTTTTCTTTATTTGCTTTGTTCGATTAGTATAAGGACGAATCTGCAGAAGTTTTTAGGGTTTTCTCCGCCAAGAGGAGCTCCTGGTGCTGGTGAATTGTTCCCAATGCCGGATCAGAAGACGGATTGATCAGGTTTTGAGTATTCTTATGAACTGAGTAGCTTATTTGATAACTTGGTGCTGATATAGTAGTTGTTTTAGTTGAAGCATGATGGAATTTGGTGAGATACTCTTTCAAAGTTTCAAGCTTTTGATTTTAGATGTTGTAGAAATCTTAAGATGGAGCTCATTTGGTTGTTGTTTTATGAATTATGGTAACTTTGAATGCAAATACAATCTGTGCGCAACTAGGATTTATCATGGTGAACTTGATTTGCATTTTGCGTACATTGATTACAGAGCATAAAGATATCCCTATAAAAACTAAGTTAGACGATTCAGATGACTAGTTTTCACAAGAGAGATGCCTTCAGGATACTTACTATACGGTATTATCAACAAACAAACTTAAAGTCAAGAGCCCTAGAAGCAACCAAGAATTGCAAACAAATGCAGAAATTCAAAATCACGAATCTCAAATCGATTTATTGCAACTTGAATCATACTTAAGTCCCAAAACGATCGATTTGTTGTGTCTCTGATACTGAGTCAGATATATCTGAGTTAGCACCTTGGGATTTCCTCAACTTGGCAACAAGAACCCACATATTAGCCAGTTCATTCTCTAGATACGCTTCTCTTTGTTTCGACTCTTCTATTGTTCTTTGTAGCTCGGCTTCTTTTTGAACTTTCTCAACTAAAGCAGCTTCAAACGAAATTCCACGTTCCTTGGCCATGTTAAGTTCTTGCTCTTTCTGCTTTGTGAGACTCTCTTTCCTTCCATTCCTCAGGTATCCCATCTTACCTCGTGGTGTAACGGAGCTCTTATGCGCTCCTGCCAGATCAGCTGCTAGTCTCTGATTCTGATTCATAAGTCTTGCAACTTCCTCAGACAATGCCTTAAGCTCAACAGCAGCCGCTGAAGCAAGCTCTTTCGCGTATGAACTCTCTTCAGCAAGTTTCTTGTTTCTGAGTTCTAGTTGTTCGGTCAAGTCACTAAGATCTGCTGCTTTCAGTTTAAGCTCCTCAATCTCAAATGCCTGCTCATGTCACAATCAGATAGGGAAATAACATGTTAACATTTTCCTAAATAAACTATAAAGAAGACACCGAAGGTTTCTTTAACATCAAAAATGTTGTGAAATACATGGGAATCACACCTGCGCTTGTATCATTTTTTCCTCACTTTTGACCGAGCTGATATCGCCCAGTTCCAAGGCGTCAGAGAGCTGCTGCTTTAAGTTTGCAACCTCTTCTTGCAGTGCTTCACATACACATGTCTGCAGAAAAGAGTTGATCAGTTACAGATTTCTCGGGCATGCACACTAGGTTCGAAGGTTTGTAGATTCGCTGGAATTGGAGAAAATGGGGAGGTATTATCTGAACCTTTTCGTTGAGTTGTTCCTGAATAACGCGATTATCTGCAGCCTTAACCTGCAAACAAAATGAAAAGTGACTAAAATGAGTCCTACACTAACCCATTTAGCTTCATCTGATAAAATTATAACAAACAGCTCTAGTTTCAGTACCTCGAGTTCTAAGCATTTCTCATTTAGTTGAGCCCTCATTTCAGAAACAGCCTGAAAATAAGAGAGAAATCACGTGAGAGAAAATCCAACATCATCGATAAGTACCAAAACAAGAAGCACATGGCCATTGTGATGTTTCGAAAAAATGATTCACCTGCACGATATCAGATTTATCCAATGCATCATGTGATTCCACAACCAAATCCAAAATTTGTTTTCCCAACGTAGCAATCTGGTCGTTCTTTGCCTTGATGTCGCTGTTGAGAATTTTAATCTCCGCCTGCATAATCCAAAGACAACCAGGAAGGTAAATATGTGGAAGATTTGATCAAAAATTTGATAAAGAATAGTGAACAAGAAGACGCAAAGATTACTTGAATTTCTTCATTTTGAGGGGCTTTGGCAGCCTCTTCTGACAACTGTTCAATAGACTTTGATTGTAGCGCCATCTCCTCCGATAAAATCTTTTGCTGTTCCCTCAGTATTTCCATCTGGTCGATCATTTTTATTCTAGTCTGGAAATAAGTACACAATGCCTCAGAAATCGTGCTTTAAAGAAAGCTAAAGAAACAATTTATGGAAATGGAATGGGCTATCTGAGAAAACCTCAGGTGTCTCTGCCACATGAAAACTGTCTTTGTGAGCTTCTTTATCTTCCGTAGTCTCTGAGAGTTGATTCGCCAATGGTGAGCCTTCTGAAAGTCTTGATCCTAAATGAAAATTACAACCTTCCCCTTGAGGAGTTGACGGTGTACTGTTGGACTTAACCGCACTCGATTTGTCACTGATGCTTGATCCCCCCAAACTGTTGTCTTTTTTCTGATAGTAAAACAGTAATGAGAGAAAAAAGTGGCAAGAGAGGCACATAAATTCTAGAATCAAATGTGTACCTTAATTTTCAACCAATTCAGCAGTCCATGCTTCCTCGTCTTTTTTTCTTCTGTAAATGCATCATCGATAATCTCCGGACTCCCTTCACGAGAAACATAAAACTCAAGGTTCTCATCATCCATCAAGTCTCGCCTCTTGTATGGTAGGTAAGCAAGCTGATCATGCATTATCAAGTATATCAGCCACACAAAAAAATAGTAATCGGCAGGATTGCTGCTGGGAAACCAAAGATTGAATTTCGGAAGGATGTGCAAATTGTCTATTGTAAACAAATCATTCTACCTCTTCTTCCCCAAATGAGTGTCGCCTCCGAGGATCAACACGATAAGAAACCCGTGATGTTTGGGGAGTTTTATTAGACACGAGAATTAGTTTTGTCAGCCGTTGGATTCTACCCAAGAGAGCTGATTTAGCATCTTCCTCTTCTTCTAGCTATTATAGTCACACAAAAAAAAAGAACACGGAAAGCAGATTTTCAAGCCTCCAAAACTGAAGCGAAGCAGTAAAGTATTACTAGTCTGTTGCAAAAGTTTAAGAAGGGGTCAATGATAGAAAAACATACTCTCTGCTTCAGGAGAACAATATCATCTTCACTAATACCCTTTAACTGAGAAACTGGTTTAATTCCTTGCCTAAGTTGTTCCAACTCCTCTTTGAGTTGGAGAATCTCATGTTGGTACTTCTTGATTAGTGATTTCTCATCAATTATCTGTACGTTTATAGGGTTAATTTAAAAAAAACCTTTATTACAGACATGCACTAAGCTGAGAGAATAGATGTAACTATGACCTTGTTCTGCGCGGCTTGTATCTCGATATGCTTTGCACGATGGGCAAATTTCAATGTGTTATGTGTTTCTTCGGAGTTGCTTGATGCAGGTGTCAATGTACATATGAGCTACCATATCCAGATGGAACAATCAATTAGTTTAACTCGATCAAAGAAACTGTTCTGCTTCTTATGAACGTGATGTGTATGACATTTATTGCAGCAAGAAGCTAAAACAGATCTCTAACACCACTTACAGATACGCGTCCATGACCACTCAATGAGGACAGAAGCAGCCTGGTTAATTTAGAGCCCCTATATGGTACGTGACTTGCCTTCTTATCTGTAAGCTTTGATATTACCTACAAAGTTACAAATAAAAATGTCAAAGAAGTTTTGAATTCAACTTAACTTTGAAAAGTATTGTTGCTTAAGGGAAACAGAGGTGACCAAGAACTCACAGTCCCTAAAGTCAGCAAACTTTTATTAATATAAGATCCTTCCTTGCGCCTTAAACCACTGGTTCCAGCCTTTGAGCTCTCGGAACCTGCCAGGTCAATGAGGTTCTGCAGATATGAGCGAAATTGTGGACAGTTAATCACTTGTTTACATTTAACTCTTTAAGTGTTCAAAGAGTGCAACAATAAACAGTTAATCTATAACCGAACATAAAATCACAAGATAGAAAGAAAGCAATATACCAGCTGCGAGAGGTGTACAGCAGCACCTTCATTATTGTCACCCAATGGACTACTCTCAATGGTCTGCAACCAAACCAGTTTTAATATCTTTCAGAAACGGTATAGCTTTACTGGTTAATAAGAAAAGAAAGCCATAACTGAATAGCTAACGTACTTTAACATTACTAAACAACTTGGTTTTCCAATTAAGTGAAAGAATTGAATTCGGATGAAAAGAAGAAAACAATGTTCAATTTCAGCTGAAGAAACAAGTAGGATTCTTCAGTGTTCGGAACGTAAGGAACACAACATTCCTGTCTTCCGATAAATCACTAAAATATGGTGACAAGAAACTAGATCCTCTCCATGCTGTAAAAGAGAAAATAAACATACCAGGGTAAACATTGTATGGCTCCGGCTGCTGAGCAAATTAAAACATGTGGATCCAATATGTCGGTGCTCTGTCATCAAACGAATTTTTTTGTCAAGATGACTTGCATGAAAAACAAAAGAACGAAGAATAAGGTGCTATATTTACGAGAAGGATTAAGAATGAAAGGAAGCTACTGGAATTGAGAAAGAGAAAACTAGTGGTTATAACTGTGATATCATATCACACTGAAGGAAAAAACCCAACTTGTAAAGGAAAACATTTTTTTGACGAAGAAATCGTAAGAATAGTTACAGTGACTGCTGGAATCCATAGGTTCTAAAAAAAGCCATTTCAGTTTAAATAGAAACATGGAAGTGCCTACCTTCTCCAGCTGCTATAAGAGAAAGCGCATGAGCAGGGGATAGCACAACTTCTTCTTTAATCCCTTCAATAAAGGTTCCCTATAATCGGCAATAAAGAGCAATTCAGTGCAGATGCTTTAAAGGGAAAGGCATTCAAAGCAATCATAGAAGTAGTTTTATTCTAAATTTCTTAGGACACACAAAATTTAACAGGAGCCCCTTGAAATGTAGTATATTTGAAGAAATGTGACCTAGAACATTAATATATTGATGATAATCGGCCCCCTTAAGTTGTATTTGCAGGATCCCAGATAATTTCAGCTTATAAGAGACTGGAATAAGTACTTTCAAGCATCTAGCCGAGAAAAGATATCTCCTCTAAATTTGGTATGCAAAAATTTTGGAATTCTATGATGAGCACTATATCACAGCAAAGATATTATGAGACAGTGTAATCAGCAATATGCATGTTACCAGCAGAAAAGTAAATAAGAGAATCCAGAACTTAAAAATGTACCTGCTCATCTTCTCTGATCCTCAAATTTTGTCCTACTGGGTTCAGCAAATCATTGACAACCTGAAGTAAAATGAACCTTAAGAATATTAAGAAAATTCAAAAGCAGAATCTGACTATCTCATTTAGCACCACTGGTGACGTTGACGGTAGGGAATGGAGAGAATAAAAGCAGGTAGTGGGTAGCACCTCATTATAAATTTCCAAGTAGGAAACACGTAGGAGAAATTCTCGCCTTGGTGTCTGCAAGAAAAACAGAATGTATTACGTAGCTAGCACTTAGGCGAGGGAATTCGATTAATCAACATCAGAAGAAGTACCTCTTGTATAATGCTGAAAGCATCTTTCACGGCTAATGGTATGACACCAGGAGATCTTTGGTCCCCCTGACATTTGAACCAAACAAAACTGTCTCCATGAAATTAAATTGTCTCTAAGACAAAGTTTGTAAAATCATTCAGCAATAGGCAGGACCATGTATTGATTGTGAATGTCACATGAGAAAAGTTACTACGTCACAAAGTGTGTAAAGCAGAGAACTTACCTAAAGTGTGCAGCCATATGCTAACTACACGTAAAAGAAAGGCCTTCTAGATTCAACAAAACAACCCTATCTAGAAAGAGGAGTATAACCAAATATCCAACACAAGAAAAAAACAGCTTAGGATCTAAACATTGAGTTTCATTGCCGATTATATGGATACACATACACGAAGGAAGAGGTATATGACTCTCTGACAGAGAAGCATGTCTTGGATGACACATTGCAGTACATTGTACAAGGAAGTAACTGAATAGGTTCTTTATTCTAAGAAGATTAAAAGAAGAAATTTCATGATTAGTGAATCTTACATGCATAGAGTGAGTTTTTCCACTGCTTGTCACTCCATATGCAAAAATGGTCCCTGTGGTTGGATTAACACTCAAGGTCACTAAATTAATCAATTGGCAAACAAGCTAACTCCAAAATTGTTCTAGAGACTATAACATACACTAGATACAGACTGCCAACTCAAATATCTAATGTTCCAAATGAATGGTCATGCAATTTGTTCATGATAATGGTGCGACGGGTAAGCTCTGATATATATAAATAAGTATATAACTAGATCGGCCAATAAAAAGTGTTTACTCTCTACAATTCAACCCAAAAAGAAAGAGTTTACTCCATACCATTGGTTCCCTCCATAGCACCATTAACGACATGACGAGCAGCAACATCATAGACCTGGCGTGTTGTCGTTGTAGGCCCAAAAACACGATCTGCAGGAAAGAACAGAACTTGAAGAAACAAAACTGCAGATCGGAATATGAAATCTAGTTTAATATAGGCCTCCATCCATGATGCAGGAAACTTCAATCTAGGCCACAGTGATTTTAAACCTCATTTGGTATTCATGAGTGATATAATACTCTACGTACAACATTTATGATGCTTACAGAAACTCATGACACTAGCCGAACAGTTGAGACTAACCATAGGCATAAGCTATTGATTGATTATGCTCATTCCGTACAATTGTTTCCCCATCTGCATACCAAGCAATCTCCTCCCCTTGGTGGATTTCCCTTGGACTACATCAAGCATAAACCAATGTCTAACTCAGAGAACAACCATCAACTCAGTGTTCGGAATCCTATACAACGAATCACCTATTTTACCTGAGTGGACGAAAACGAACTGTCACAGTGACATTTTCTTTGGACTGCGAAGCAGCCTGCGGTACCCTTCCTGTACTGTGTAACTGAGGCTTGCTTCGAACAGATGATGAAGTAGGGGAGCTATAGCTATCCACAGACGTCTCTGGATAAGGTTTCGAAGACGAGGTTGTTGAAGATGCAGGGGAACCAGTAGCCTTTAACTTACTAGACCCAGTTTTTCTCGACTTTGGTACTTGTCTAGATGCCATCAGTAACCAAATTCAAACTTCCGGAGACTGAAACAATAAATGAAGCAAATATATACTTTTATCAATACACAAAAGCAGTAAATGTAGACACTGAATCATGCTAGAGCGTTTGGTGAACTAAAAAAACTCCAAATTGTATTCAGACTTAAGCTATTTCCTACAAAGGACCTGCCTTTCTCAAACTCCACATGAGAACACATACAGGGACTAGGAAATTTAAACCAAAGCATTGAAATTGTGCAGTTTTGAGGCTAATTTTTCTGATTTCTTCACAATACAATTTGGTAACAAACAAGGATACGATTAAATTGGTAAGCGAATCAGAGCAAATGAAGGAATAAGAAGAATTTACCCCATTGCCACTACGTAATAGCTTCAAACACTTGGACACAATACAGAGAAAATCCCAATAGAAGCGAATGAGAAGAAACAAAACCCAGAAAATGGGGCAAGTGGGTTTACCTCAAAAGTGAATCAATGTAGCATCTTTCGTCGCAAAAAGCCAAATCGCATGCAAAAGAAACGAAATTTGTGTTAGAGATAGAGAGAGAGAGTGATTACGTAGAAGAAGCGGCACTTAAGAAGAGTATCATTATCAGTAATCAGTTCGTTGATTACGATTAAATAAAGAGGGTTTTTAACATTAATGAATCTCGCTTGCCTTTGAAGCGATTGTACTGTACCTTAATCGTGATTAATCACTTTTGAATTGTTTATCCTCGTTAATCACAAAAAAAACATCATAAAAGTGGAGGAGATTGAGGAGGAAGAAGAAGAAGAAGAGTATACATACACGTATTTGCCTTTAATGATGTTTATATATACTCCCTCTGTTTCGTTATATAAAATTTTTTTGAAAATTTTTTTTTGTTTCATTTTATAAAATATTTTATTGGTTTCTATGCAGATTTTAATGTGATTTAATATTTTTGTCCTTCTAAATTTCATAGTCTTATATATGATTGGTTGAGTTATAATTTTAATTAATTATTAAATGAGATTTTATTTGTATTTATTATTTTCTTAATTCTCGCAAAATAAATCAAAAAATCTTATATAATGAAATGGAAGGAGTATAAATTTAGATGATAATAAAGTAAATATGTTTCCTTTAATTTTCAAAGTGGGTATATTTATGTAAACATAAATTGTGTGTGATTTTATATGAGATTTAATAACAAAATTGGTATTTATATTTTTGTATGAGATTTTTTTGTCTATAATTAGTCATTATACATTAAAAAAAAAGTATAATCAGAAAATTTTTTGACTAATATTTTAGTGGATCATTTTTCATTTTAAAATACAAGCAAAAAATTATTTTAGCAAAATTGTAGATATAAAATGTGAATATATAATTATATTATGAGTTACATTTATGAATCACATCCATATAACAAATTAGGCAAAATAATTTTTACATATGAAATTTTTATATGTTTTTCGCAATATTTTTGGATTTTCAACATTTTTTCTTTGCCCGCCTATTAAAAAAAAATATTAAGTCCAAAAGAGCCCAACTTTCTCTACTAGTCACTACTCTCACTCGCCCACTTCTGCAATTCAAAACTCAAATCAAATTCAATAAAAATTGGAAAATCTAAATCGAACAAGAGAAAAAGCAAGAGGCTTTAATGGAGGACGACGATCAGCAAAAAGCTGCAGATCTAGTACAAGAGCTTGTTCTTCGTCTTCTTTCTCAAAACCCTCAAACCCCTAATCCCGATCCAAATTCTCCAGCTTTCCTCAAAACCCTTCGTTACGCTTTTCGCATCCTCTCTAGCCGCCTCACTCCTTCCGTCGCTCCAGATGCAACCGCAATCGCCGAGTCACTCAAACGCCGACTCGCTACTCAGGGTAAATCCTCCGACGCACTCGCTTTCGCCGATCTCTATACCAAGTTCGCTTCGAAAACCGGTCCAGGTAGCGTCAATAACAAATGGGCTCTTGTTTACTTGCTTAAAATCGTTTCCGATGATTGTAAATCGGCGATTAACGGTCTCGATTCGTCGGTTTTGTTACCCAATTTGGGGATTGGTGATGCTGCTTCGTCGTTAGGTAATGGGTTTTTACGAGGTGGTGAGATTAAGAAGAAAGATTGGAGTAATGGGGTTTTGTTAGTTAGTAAAGACCCTGAGAATTTGAGGGATATTGCGTTTAGAGAGTATGCTACTTTGGTTAAGGAAGAGAATGAGGTTACTGAGGAGGTACTAGTTAGGGATGTATTGTATGCTTGTCAAGGAATTGATGGGAAATATGTGAAATTTAACAGCGAAATTGACGGTTATGCGGTGCTTGATTACGTTAAGGTGCCTCGAGCTACGAGGATTATGGTCCGTAAGCTCTCTGAGCTTGGCTGGTTGTTTAGGAAAGTTAAGACTTTTATAACCGAGAGTATGGATCGGTTTCCAGCTGAAGAAGTGGGAACTGTTGGACAAGCGTTTTGCGCGGCGTTGCAAGATGAGCTCTCGGATTATTATAAGTTATTGGCTGTGCTTGAAGCGCAGGCTATGAATCCGATTCCTTTGGTTTCTGAATCAGCTAGCTCAAGTAATTACCTTTCCTTGAGGAGATTGTCGGTTTGGTTCGCGGAGCCTATAGTGAAAATGAGACTGATGGCTGTTTTGGTTGATAAATGTAAGGTTTTGAGAGGTGGAGCAATGGCTGGGGCGATCCATTTGCACGCACAGCACGGTGATCCGCTTGTTCATGACTTTATGATGAATTTGCTTCGATGTGTGTGTTCTCCGTTGTTTGAAATGGTGAGAAGTTGGGTTCTAGAAGGGGAGCTGGAAGATACTTTTGGGGAATTCTTTATCGTAGGTCAGCCGGTTAAAGTGGATTTGCTTTGGAGAGAAGGTTATAAACTTCACCTAGCGATGATTCCGTCTTTTATTTCACCGAGTCTAGCTCAGAGAATTCTCAGAACTGGGAAATCTATAAACTTTCTTCGTGTTTGCTGCGATGATCACGGCTGGGCTGATGCAGCTTCAGAAGCAGCAGCTGCCTCTGGGACGACGACTAGACGAGGAGGTCTCGGGTACGGTGAGACAGATGCACTTGAACATCTTGTTACCGAGGCGGCAAAGAGAATCGATAAGCATCTATTGGATGTTTTATATAAAAGATATAAATTTAAGGAGCATTGTCTTGCGATCAAGCGGTATTTACTACTTGGTCAAGGCGATTTTGTCCAATACTTGATGGATATTGTAGGACCCAAACTCTCTGAGCCAGCCAATAATATTAGTTCATTTGAGCTAGCTGGGTTTCTCGAAGCTGCAATACGGGCGTCTAATGCGCAGTATGATGACCGTGACATGCTAGATAGATTGAGGGTTAAGATGATGCCTCATGGCAGTGGAGACAGAGGCTGGGATGTTTTCTCATTGGAATACGAGGCCAGGGTTCCGTTAGATACCGTGTTTACCGAGTCTATACTGTCCAATTACTTGAGGGTGTTCAATTTTCTCTGGAAGTTGAAAAGGGTAGAGCATGCTCTTATCGGAATTTGGAAGACCATGAAACCAAATTGCATCACTAATAATTCGTTCGTTAAGCTCCAAACTTCGGTGAAGTTGCAACTTCTCTCAGCGTTGAGGCGGTGCCAGGTTCTTTGGAATGAAATGAACCATTTTGTTACCAACTTTCAGTATTACATTATGTTTGAGGTGTTGGAAGTGTCGTGGTCTAATTTCTCAAAAGAAATGGAAGCTGCTAAAGACCTCGATGATCTTTTGGCAGCACATGAGAAGTACCTCAACGCCATTGTTGGAAAGTCTCTTTTAGGTGAACATTCGCAGACTATCCGCGAATCGCTTTTCATCCTCTTTGAGCTTATATTACGGTTCAAGAGTCACGCAGATCGTTTGTATGAAGGAATTCACGAGCTGCAAATAAGGTGGGTTTGTCTTAGATCTTTACTCGAACATATTATTCTGTATTAAGGGTCACATTTTGATCTTTAATTTGGACCGTTTTCCTTCAGAACGAAAGAATCAGGACGAGAAAGAAGCAAAACACAAGAATCATCAAGTTCATGGATCAGTGATGGTAGGAAGGCCGTAACACAACGTGCTGGAGAATTTCTTCAAAGCATGAGTCAAGATATGGACAATATCGCAAAGGAATACACATCATCGCTTGATTCGTTCTTGTCTCTTTTGCCTCTTCAACAATCTGTAGATCTCAAATTCCTCTTCTTCCGGCTTGACTTCACCGAGTTCTACAGCCGAAAGCATTCCAAAGGATAGGGAAGTTGGAAAAATAGTATTTGGTTTAGTTGAAAAAGCAGTATTCCACAATAGCAAGAGAAGAAGAAGACATGCTCTACTTTGACTAACCGCTGACTGCAGCATGAGCTCGTAGACCAGGACGTAGAGGATCTTTGCTTTGAATCTAGATGCGTGGAAGAATCCGTTTGTTAGTTGGTCATAGATTCCGGTCTTTTGCAGATAGTTTTTCGATGGCTTGTTTCAAAGTTTGGGTTTGGGGAGATTCTTGTGTTGGTAATTGGGGAAGGTTTTGTGTTTTGAGTTTGTGCCATCAGTTTGATAACTTGCAGCTTTAGTTGGTTTGTTTAATCTCTCCTTGTGGTTTTTTGAAAGCTCTATTCTATTCGAGCTTTCGCTGATTTGTTTTTTTTGTGACTTGGTTGATATAAGAAGGCATTAGTTGTTTGATAGTATTGCATTTTGATATGTGGCCACGGCCCGAGATCAAGTGCGAGCATTAGTTTGATAGTATTGCATTAGCACTTGGTTGAATAATGCAAACTTTTTCCATTTCCTTTGATCTCTGTGTTAATGAAGTAGATGAAACAACGTAAGATAAGATCAAGCCAAATACAATTACAAACGGAAACTTTGATCACTGTTTGTCAGTTATTTTGCAAGAGTGAAGAGACAATAAGTCAACAAAAAAAAGAGAAGTATACGTCGCCTGAGAGATTCGAACTCTCGCGGGGAAACCCCATGTACTTAGCAGGCACACGCCTTAAGCACTCGGCCAAAGCGACTGTTCTGATACAAGGATCAGATTTAAGTTATATAACTTCTAATAATATCCTTAAGTTTTTAACGCCATCCTTTTAACGGAGGTCATAAAGAATGGTTTGTTACATGTAATTGTAAAATTTATACTACTACAGTGGAACCTCTATAAATTAATAATCACCATAAATTAATAATTTTTTTGGGTCCTGAGTCGGGCCAATGTAAATATTAACAAAATTCGATAAAACGATAAGCTAATAATTTTTTTGAAACTCCTATGTAAAATATGGTCCCAATAATAGTATAAATAATAATTATAAATTATATATATATATATTTTTCTAAAGGCATTGATGGAAACTTCCGTATTATTTGTTTCTTTTTAAAATTGGACTTTCGTGGTAACCAGTTTTTTTTTTTTTTTTTGGTATCAAAAACTTATAGTGTTATTATCTCGATTTGCACCCCAAAATCATAAGAATTTTGGACGCGATAAATGTTGCTTTACGCGTAACTACTTTGAGTATTGTTATCTCGTATTTAACTTTATTGAATTGCAACCATAATTTCTTCGAAACTATAAATTTTGGTGTATGTATCATTTTCATCTGAATAGTCACATCTATTCTATTATGATAACCGAGATTATTAGTATAATATGAGGGTAAGATTATTATGTTAACATTAAAATACATAAATATTTGAATAAATATTTTTTTAGAAGAGTTTGTATCAATTTTAAGATAAATTTTTCATTTTAGATAAAAGTGTTTTTTTTACAGAATATGGAACATGAAAACTCTCTATAAATTAATATCGATAAATTAATAACTCTCTAAATTAATAAATTTTCAAAGTCCCAACATTATTAATTTATAGAGGTTTTACTGTATATAGCAAAATCCCTTTGTTGATCAATTCTCAATGTCTAGTAAAAGCAATAGTACAAATAAATAAAAAGAAGTATGGAAAACTGAGAATCAAACAAATTTGTTGATCAATTCTCTAATTTCTTCAATAACAAGCCATCCTTTATGACCTCCTATCACCTCCTCTTTCATCTCCTCTTCTTTCCATAACTGCATTCACCACTCAGTATTATCTAAATTTAAAATTTTCACCATTATTTTACTATTGTCAAATGGTGCATCTCTGAAATTAAAAAACAATTTATATAACAAGAAAGCATACATACCTGAATGGTGGGCATTTTCTGCATACACACATGAATATAGAAACTGATTCAGGTTTGGCAAAAAAAAGTACCAATGTTTGAGGGACCTTGTTCACATCCACATAATAAAATTTTGCTCTGTTTTTAAAATACATTTCAGTTTCACAATATAATAAACTTTGGCAATAATATTGTTGATTTTCTTATTAGCTTACTTGTTATCATATTCCGCCGCAAATTTCTCCAACTTAGGCTTCAAGTAAATACATTTCCGACACCAAGAAGCCATCCTGCCCAAAATATTCTCACCATTCTTCATAAGCAAAAAAACATATATAGTAAAGCTTTTATACTTGTTAATTATTAAGTTTCATTGCCTTCCAATTTAAAACCAAACTGCATCAATATCATATTACTTAAGGTTCATTCTTATACTTGACTCCTAACCAGTGCCGGCCTTGAACATTGAAGGGCCCCATGCAAAAAAAAATTTTGGCGCATAAACTATTAAATAAAATAAAAAACTAAAAGCCACTTGACAAGCTTCGAACTCGTGACTTGGACCTAACGGAGGAATAAGAAGAACCTGTGGAGCTGTTGGAGTTTTACATGAAAATGATGGCCCCTAAACTTAATAAACTGTACACCGGCCCCAAGCACATGCTTCACTTGCCTCATGTCAGGGCCGGCACTGCTCCTAACATAGACGGTTGACTTGTGAAAAAGTGAGAAAAAATGTAAAACAGATTGACCTAATGAAAAAATGTAATTTAACAAAAAAAAACAACACAATGGTTGAACTCCTTTGAAGGTTAACGGACGGCAATCATTTTCTAACTTAAAATTAATTGGAGATATTTAGATTAGACTCATAAACTTAGTTCACCACTTAACATCGCATTACGTTTTCGATATGATATATTCCGAATAATCTCTAATTGTAGATTATGGAGAAAGTATGATTTTCGTGTGATTACCATTCGATGATGATTGGTTGAGAGAGTGCACAAGAGAGAACAGCATCAAGCTCATCAATATCGTTAATATCTTCCATCTCCACAGTCTCTGGCCTTGATACGTTTGCCCAAAAGGCTTTTAATCTCCAATCTTTTTTTTTTTTGTTAAAGCTTAATCTCCAATCTTTATCCATTTGTGACCTCCCAAGCTTTTCATAACTGTGAACCTTCACACAAAAAACCACACTTTCTCTCCAAATTCAAACTCTCTTTCCTCCAAAATTGTTGTTCTTCTTTCTATGAGCTTGTCTCGTTAGCATTTGATGCTAGAGCTGCCATTTTTCAAAAAAAGATTTTTTTTTCCAGCAACATGTTAATATTATTCATGCTAAATGTTACATATAGTCCCAACTATAGTACAAGGCACACAATGTTCCCTAGCCATTCGAGCTAATTGATCTACTTCATGAAGAACATCTCTTTTGAGACTTTTACAAACTTAGTATTATGTGTGTTGCACACAAAGTTGATAATGTCTTGGACCATAATTGAGATGTATGGGACACATTCTTGTCTCTTACACTCCTTCCTCATCAGCTTGTTAATTGCATCAATCAAGCATCTATTATCCCCAGCAAAAGTAATTCCTTGATAACCAAGTTTTACCATTTCTTTGACCGCCATTAGCATTGTCAACGCCTCAGTTTCTAATGGGGTTGATGTTGAGTCAAGAGATGCTTTCCCGTAAAGCACTCTGCTCCCATTCGCTCTGTAGAGAGACCAAGCAACACCTATTTTTCCTTGATTGTGCTTCCAAGACCCATCAACCAAGTAATAATAGGAACTTCCTCGAGTTAAACAGATATTGAATGTTTCTTGGCTCGCCAGGAAATTACTGATTAATCCTTCTTTTTGCTCTCTGGTCTTGATTCCACTCCTTTGAATCCTTCCATAAATTCTGATCAAGCCTTGCTTTTTGAATAACATGTGGAATGAAGTCCTTCTTGTTTGTAAATAGAAGCTTTTTTTGCACAAGCCATATTCTCCATCCCAGAAAAGAAAAACTATCGTCACTCCTTCAAGTCCCTGACCTGGTGAGGATAAATTCCATCACATTCTGCCTTAAGTGATTAGAAGCCATATTTGGTGGCAACTGAACAGGAGCTAATTCCCAAATTTCCTTAGATATTCTGCGTTGGAAAAGCATATGATTCAAAGTTTTTTCATGCTCACCACACGAAACATAAAATGGATTCATATTACACCCCCTTCTATTTAATGACACCAAGACTGGAAGACTGTTATGTAACACTCTCCACCAGAAAGTCCTTAGTTTAGGTGGTCCATCAATACTACAAATGGCATTACAGAGCTTTTTAAAATCAGCATCTTCTATAGTACTCTGATCATTGCTAGAATTCTGCACATTCCCATAATATGCATCCTCAGCTTGATGAAATAGGGATTGGACTGTTATCTCTTGGTGTTGCACATGATACCCAGACCTCACAGTATACTGTTGGGAATGTCCTGAAATCATTTGTACTTTACTCTAATTAAAGTTGAATGTCAAGGTTTGATAATTGTATAATATTAGGTGGTTATAATGTTTTGCTAGAAACCGCTTATAACTTATGGACTTGAAAGCCCATTACTAATATTATTCAATCCTATTGGGTCACACAACTAAGCAAACTAGATCAATATTATATTGGGTTTCGGAGAAATATAATATTATATATATATGATATATAAAATATTGTTATATATATATATATATATATATGCAAAGATATACCTAATACCATTAGGCATGATAATGGGCTAAGCCCACATACTCTATTTAATCTCTTCGTAAGAGATGTTAAACACTTTCACGTGTCCACATATATTTGCAATTGTGGTATCACAGCGTACGTGTATAATATTGAAATTGGTCTAGTAGATTTAATATATATATATATATATATATATATGATATTTATATTAGTTGTGTTAGAGACAAACGTTTCTGTATTGTTATATGCATATTATAGACTTATTAAATCAACACGTAGCATGGTGATGCATTGCTTTTTTTTGTTTTGATTTTAAAATAATGTATATATGCATGCGAATTGATCCAGGACAATAGTGCATAATAATTTTGTCATGTAGTGTCTTCTGCATATATTAATTATTATAGTTCATGCATGTTCTGGTTAATTTGCTTTCTGGTTTGATTCGGTTATGTCGAAACCGAGACCTTGAATCATTTGGTTGATTAAGATTCTAATTTGATTAATAACTGATAATTTTAATAAGATTAAAATTTATTAATATACGATCCAATTATATACATATTAGATATATATTTTATATATGATATAAAATTATAATATAAACATAAATTGGATTAAAAATAATTCCTCAATATAAATATCAAGTGTTCTGGATGTCTTCCCGATCTTGTCAGCTGTCAAGACTCGTTTCATTGCGTGATAGGCTTGCAGTGCAAGGTATCTGCAGTTACATGAGTAAGGCAGTAGGTAATTGTGTTGATGGGCTTGCAGTGCATGGCATCAACTATTACATGACTGAAGAGATTGGTTTACTTGAATGGGCTATCAGAAGTTCTGGGCTCAGAGACATCAGGTGGTTAGAACATAAGATGTTTTATCCACAACCAAGAGTCATATTGGATATGATTAGCAAAGTGTTTCTTACCTATATAACTAAGATTTGAGTGACAGCCAGTGGCTCGCTCGGGTTTTAGTGAAATATGGATCTTTGATCATTATATTCATTTGAGGAAACATAGTTTTGAATATAATGCGAGTTTTCTTAATTGTTAAGTTTACTCTTTTTATTGAACATGATAACTTACCCTCTACCTCTTTTGATCCAGCAATGTCTAGCTCAAACAACAATTTCTCCCTGAGATCTGTCCTTGAGAAGGACAAGTTAAATGGATCTAATTTTCTTGAATGGTATCGGAATCTGAGAATTGTTCTCAGACAGGAGAAAAGGGACTATGTCCTTGATAAAGTTCTCCCCGAGAAGTACCGTTCCAATGCCTCGCAGACAAAAAAGAATGCTTGGGATAAGCATTCTAATGATGTGGTCGATGTGACTTGTCTGATGCTGGCTACCATGAACTCGGACTTGCAGAAGCAATATGAGAACGTGGTGTCACCGATCGAGATGATCACTAGCCTGAAAGCGATGTTTCAGGAGCAGGCTCGAACTGAGAGATACCAGACGGTTAAATCTCTAGTTGAGTGCAAGCTACCAAAGGATGCTCCAGTAAGTCCCCATGTCATTAAGATGATGGGTTATATTGATAACCTAGGGAAACTGGACTGTCCCATTAGCCAAGAGTTGGCTGACATCATACTGCAGTCACTGCCGTCGAGCTATGATACGTTCATAATGAATTATAACATGAACAGCTTGACGAAGACGTTGACTGAGTTACATGGCATGCTCAAGACAGCCGAGCCAAACATCAAAAAGGGTGCCCCAAATGTGCTTATGGTACAAGGGGGCAAAAAGTTTAAGAAACCCGGCAAGGGCAAGGGAAAGGGCAAGTCGGTCCAGGTTATGAACCAGGACAAACCTGCGCCTCCTCCTAAGTCCAAGCCTGGCCCTTCTGATGCTGATAAGTGCCATTTCTGTCATGAGCCTGGGCATTGGAAAAGAAATTACAACAAATTCCTGGAAGGTTTAAAGAACAAGAAGAAGACGTACGAGACGACTTCTCCAGGTATTTATGTTATTGAAGTAAATGTTACCTCTTCAGGTTCTAACTCATGGGTATTAGATACCGGTTGTGGTGCTCATATTTGTACTAATATGCAGGCACTAAACAATAGTAGGACGCTGGAAAAAGGACAAGTGGAGCTGCGAGTCGGGAATGGAGCAAGGGTTGCTGCGTTGGCCGTGGGCACTTATCATTTGTCTTTGCCTTTGGGCTTGGTTTTAAATTTAAATAATTGCTACTATGTACCTGCGATAAGCAGAAACATCATTTCAATTTCCTGTTTGGATTTAGAGGGATTTGATTTTTCTATTAAGAATAAATGTTGTTCTTTTAATCGTGATGGTATGTTTTATGGTAGCGGTCCATTAGAGAATGGGCTTTACATTTTAAACCAATCAATGCCTGTTTATAACATAAATACTAAGCGGTTTAAGTCCAATGACGAAAACCCAACTTTTCTATGGCACTGTCGATTGGGTCACATAAACGAGAAACGCATACAGAAGCTCCATGGTGATGGGCTTTTGGGCTCATTTGATTATGAATCATGTGAGAAATGTGAATCTTGTTTGATGGGCAAAATGGCAAGGGCTCCTTTCAACAAACCAAATGAACGGGCAAGTGACTTATTGGGCCTTGTACATACAGATGTCTGCGGCCCAATGAGCACAAGTGCTAGAGGAAACTTTCAATACTTCATTACCTTTACTGATGATTACAGTAGGTATGGCTACGTCTATCTAATGAGACACAAGTCAGAATCCTTTGAAAAGTTCAAGGAGTTCCAAAATGAAGCACAGAACCAACTTGGCAAAAGTATTAAAGCTCTTCGATCAGATCGTGGCGGAGAATACTTAAGTCAAGAGTTCAGTGATCATCTGAGAGAGTGTGGAATTGTTTCACAGCTCACTCCTCCCGGAACACCCCAATGGAATGGAGTTTCTGAGAGGAGGAATCGGACCCTATTAGATATGGTTCGATCAATGATGAGTCACACAGACCTTCCATTATCCTTTTGGGGATACTCTCTAGAAACGTCTGCATTTACACTAAATAGAGTCCCATCAAAATCAGTTGCGAAGACACCACATGAAATGTGGACTGGAAATGTTCCAAGTTTGTCTTTTCTGAAAATTTGGGGTTGTGAGGCTTATGTAAAACGTTTAATATCTGATAAGCTCGCACCCAAATCTGATAAATGCTTCTTTGTTGGTTATCCGAAAGAAACCAAGGCGTACTACTTCTACAACCGTTCTGAGAACAAAGTGTTTGTTGCTCGGGATTGTACTTTCCTTGAGAGAGAGTTTCTTCATAAGAAGAATAGTGGGAGTAAAGTACTACTCGAAGAAGTTCGAGAATCACAGGAGCCTGCTCAACCTTATGAGGAAGAGCAGCAGGTGGAACCACAAGGAGTTGTGGAACCTGCACCTGTGATGCCTGAAGTTCGCAGATCCGGAAGGATCCGTCACGAACCTGATAGATACTATGGGTTTCTCGTGAACGATTGTCATGACCTGTTGATCATTGACAGTGACGAGCCTGCAAATTTCGAAGAAGCGATGTTGGGCCCTGACTCCGAAAAGTGGCTTGGAGCCGCTAGATCCGAAATGGGATCCATGTCTGAAAACCAAGTATGGTCCTTGGTAGATTTACCCGATGGCGTAAAACCCATTGAGTGTAAATGGATCTTCAAGAAGAAGATTGACGTGGATGGGAATATCCAGATATTCAAAGCTAGATTAGTGGCTAAAGGTTTTAAACAAATTCATGGTATTGACTATGATGAGACCTATTCCCCAGTCGCTATGCTTAAATCCATTCAGATACTCCTAGCAACTGCCGCTTATTATGATTATGAGATATGGCAGATGGATGTGAAAACAGCTTTCCTTAACGGAATTCTGGAAGAGGATGTGTACATGACACAACCTGAAGGTTTCACAGATCCTAAGAATGCTGGGAAAGTATGCAAGCTTTATCGATCCATTTATGGATTG
The DNA here is from genome assembly GCA_963576765.1 of Draba incana. Classification (NCBI taxonomy): domain Eukaryota; kingdom Viridiplantae; phylum Streptophyta; class Magnoliopsida; order Brassicales; family Brassicaceae; genus Draba; species Draba incana. Next base: position 48,341,887 of record OY755203.1, on the reverse strand, counting down.
AAGCAAGCATCACGGAGTTGGAATCTTCGTTTTGATGAAGCGGTCAAAAAGTTTGATTTCATCAAGAATGAAGAGGAACCTTTTGTATACAAGAAGACTAGTGGGAGCGGAGTTGCATTTCTCGTACTGTATGTAGACGACATACTCCTTCTCGGAAATGACGTTCCATTGCTTCAGTCTGTCAAGACTTGGCTTGGAAGTTGTTTTTCCATGAAAGACATGGGTGAAGCCGCGTACATTCTTGGAATAAGAATCTATAGAGATAGATTAAATAGGCTTATTGGATTGTGTCAAGACACTTATATAGATAAGGTCTTGCACAGATTCAATATGCAGGATTCCAAGAAAGGTTTCACGCCTATGTTACATGGCGTTACTCTTAGCAAGAAGCAGTGTCCCTCGACACAAGCTGAACGGGAGCGAATGAATAGGATTCCTTATGCTTCGGCAGTAGGATCTATTATGTATGCCATGCTCTGTACTCGTCCAGATGTTGCTTGTGCTTTAAGCATGACGAGTAGATACCAATCTGATCCAGGAGAATGTCACTGGACAGTAGTCAAGAATATCCTCAAGTATTTGAGAAATACTAAGGATAAGTTCTTGGTGTATGGAGGAAACGATGAGCTAGTCATAAGTGGATTCACTGATGCGAGTTTTCAGACAGACAAAGACGATTTCCGGTCTCAGTCTGGTTATGTCTTTTGTCTGAATGGCGGTGCAGTCAGTTGGAAAAGCTCCAAGCAGAGCACCGTAGCTGATTCCACTACTGAGGCTGAATACATTGCCGCTTCTGAAGCAGCAAAGGAAGCTGTTTGGATCAAGAAGTTCATGACTGAACTTGGTGTGGTTCCTAGTATCTCAGAGCCTGTAGCATTGTATTGTGATAACAATGGAGCAATTGCTCAGGCAAAGGAACCAAGATCTCACCAGAAATCCAAACACATAGAGAGGAGATATCACTTGATTCGTGATATAATTGATAGAGGAGACGTGAAGATCAGCCGAGTTCCAACGGATGAGAATGTCGCTGATCCTCTGACCAAGCCCCTCCCAAGACCTAAGCATGAGAGTCATACGGTTGCTATAGGACTTAAGGAAATTAAGATGTGATCTTGATTTTAGTGGGAGTTGTCTTGTTTTAAGTTATGTTTTAATGTTCTTGTAATCAAACTTTGGTTATTTTAATGAAATTTGATTTCAGTATTATTTAACTGTGTTTTTAAATAATAGTCCCAAAGTAATTTATGACGTTCTATAGGTGATCAAGTTGAGGACTTGATCATGAAACCCTATGAGAAATAAACGACATAAATTAAATTTGTCCCTGGTCAAGGTTGTTAAAGTGGGACACTAACAACCGCATGAGACTGGCATGTGAGGTGACTGATGACTGAGTTTCATGGAGTCATTAATAAGAGTATTAAAGTCAATCACATAGATATATGTTAGAGAACATATGATCGGACATGACCCGCTGATGAGAACTCTACAGGAAATTCAAGTGTCATGAGAGGTTCTCATAACGACTATAGAGTATAGTCCTTAGACCTGAGTTCATCATGATTTCTTACATATGAATTGGTCCGCTTTGACAGTGTCAAACGTTATCCGTAACAGGTGACTATAAAGGCATTGATTGGGCGTATCATGAAGTGTGTGAAGGAACAGGGATGGAACGAGATGGGATTTGTCCCTCCTATATAACAGGAGATAAATATCTCAGGGCCCATCGAAGATTTGATACTGAGAAATGCGTGGCCGCGCTCAAACGAGGTGATTGTCAGTCGTTTGTTTTTATCAGTATAAATCGGAGTTCGATGAACGTGATACTGGCTATAATAAGGATGACACGGTTCTTGCCTTATGCCATATCGAGATATAGAGACGAAGAGATTATAGGAATAGATGATTCCAGTACAAGTGGGAGATTGTTGGGAATGTCCTGAAATCATTTGTACTTTACTCTAATTAAAGTTGAATGTCAAGGTTTGACAATTGTATAATATTAGGTGGTTATAATGTTTTGCTAGAAACCGCTTATAACTTATGGACTTGAAAGCCCATTACTAATATTATTCAATCCTATTGGGTCACACACCTAAGCAAACTAGATCAATATTATATTGGGTTTCGGAGAAATATAATATTATATATATATATGATATATAAAATATTGTTATATATATATATATATGCAAATATATGTGGACACGTGAAAGTGTTTAACATCTCTTACGAAGAGATTAAATAGAGTAAGTGGGCTTAGCCCATTATCATGCCTAATGGTATTAGGTATATCTTTGCATATATATATAAGTGACGTTCATAAGACGTTACGGATGATGATCTCTGACGCGGCTGAAACCTAAAACATAATAAAAGAAGAAACAGTTCTTCGCTAATTTTGAGATTAGATCTCTACGGCACTAGCATCCCGTTTGATCTAGTTTGTGTGCGTGTGGATACCGATAGAGGCACGGCGTTTGAAGTGCTCTAAAACCTTGGTCAATCAAAATCTCTTTTCCGCTGCAATTGATCCAGGTATATCCAAAACTTTGTAGTCTAGATTTGATTCAATATTTACACGCATCCTGGAAATTGAATTCGTAATTAAAATTTATAAAGCGTTATAAACCGGTACGAATTCTAACATATACTCCCCTTCCTTAGAGAAAATCCACATCAATCTATCCTTAACTTTAGTGATGCTTGATTTAATTTTGATTATAGCTTCTGCATCACTCGCATTTACCAAAACTCATAATCTTAGCCTTATCCCAATCCCTGGAAGTGTCATCTCACAGTTGATTTACTGTGAGATTGGGATAGTAATATATACCAGGTCCATTTGCAGGTCTTGGAGGATTTGAAGGTATCCAGGGATCATTCCATACATTAATCCTTCTACCACTCCCTACACACCACCTTAATCCCTTTTTAAGCAAATCCTGAGTCTTGTTATACTCTTCCATGCGTAGCTCGAGTTAGGATAACTTTGGGCATCTAAAAAACTGGATTTACGAAAATACTTGGCTTTGAACACCTGAGCAAGAAGAGACTGAGGGTATTTCATAATTCTCCAATCTTGTTTAGCTAACAAAGCTATATTAAAATCTCTTAAAGTATCATATCTCTTTCTTCCGATATTCTCAGGAAAGCCCAAATATCTACCAAAGCCTCCAGTTTTGTTAACTCCAATGATATTCTTAATGGTATTTTGAGCATCAAAAGATTTTTCAAAACTGATGGCTGATTTGTTGTAATTGCTCTCATGTCATGAGGCTTGCTGATAAGCATGTAGCACTTCCATTAGATTCTTAACTTCATCTTTAGTGGTTGTACAAAACAGAAGAGAGTCATCTGCAAACAGAAGATGAGAAATTCCAGGACCACTCCTAGAAGCTTTGAATCTTTGAATCTTTCCTCTACTTTTAGAAATTTGCAATAATTTTGATAATCCTTCAGCGCATATTAAATATAGATATGGAGACATGGGATGCTCTTGACGGATACCTCTTTGAGGGTAAATTTTCCTTGTATGATGTCCATTAACCAGAACCGAATATGACACTGATGATATGCAAGTCATAATCCAACTTCTCCAAACTGAACTGAAGCCCATTTTACCCATTATAGCATGTAAGAACTTCCACTCAACCTTATCAAATGCCTTTGATATATCCAGCTTCAAAGCCAAAGAAGGATGGGAAAATTGCCTGGTATAGAGAGAGTGAAGTAACTCATGGGCCACCAAGATGTTATCAGTGATCAATCTACTAGAGATGAAAGCCGACTGCTGCTCAGAGATAATCAAGTGTAGCCAGGGCATAAGCCTCTCTGCTAATATTTTAGAGATGATTTTATAGGAGATGTTACTCAAGCTAATAGGCCTGAAATCCTTTGGCGTAGCAGGAGCCTTTGTCTTTGGTATTAGACAAATATGAGTGTGGTTCAACTCTTTTTCAAGAAACCCTTCCTCAAAAAGTAGCAACACAAACTTCATAACTTGATGCTTTATGATCTCCCAATGATGTTTATAAAATCCAGCATTCATCCCATCAGGATCAGAGGACTTATCAGGGTTCATCCTATTAATCACCTCCCACACTTCCTGTTCTGTTACTGGCCGTGTAAGATTATTATTTATTTCTTGTGTAACAGTAGATGGAACACCTTCTATTAACATTGGAAAAACTTCAAAAAAGATTCTATGATGAGATATTTTGAAGGTTTTTTCATATAAGTCATAGGGTGTGAATGTTATACACTTACGGAAGAAAAGAAAAGAAAGAAAAAGTAATTCTTCTCTATTTTCACCAGTCACAAATAAAGTGGAAGAAAAAAGAATTCTTCCAACAATATCAAAAAGTAACTAAAACATGAGAAACTTTTCTACTACAAATACTCGGTAGAATTAGTTTTCTTCTGAAATGATGTTTTCTTTTCTTCTCAATTTTTCTTCTGAATTACTCTACATGGTTCACCATTCCCACCCATAAATAACATATATATTTTGGGTTTTCGAAAGTTTTGAGAGGAGATAGAGAAAGAGCTTATCCGTAAGATCATGAGTTGGAAAATTTTCAAGGATGAGCTTGCTAGTGGGGGCTACCTAATTTCTCTTTTGTTTTAATTTACTATTTTCTTGTTTTAAAATAAATTTGAAAGTCTTAACAAATGAATTCAAAAGTAAGTCTAGCTTTTTTTAAGAATAAATAAAATCCCCGATTTATATTCACAAAGTAAGTGAATGGCTCAAGACACATTTATAGAAATTTTTTGTATCATTAGGGCACGTGCATTCGAGACTTAATTTTAGACACTTATTTGTAAGAGCATGATTATTGTAGACACCATGGTGTATATGTACTTTTCGCGCACGAAAGTAGACTGATACATAACAGTAGTGTTCTGGCCTATGTTAATTTTAGGGCTGGGCAAATTATCCGTTAGATTTGCTCCGATCCGTGATCCGTTTTGATCCGATCCGAAAAATTCGAATATCCGTTATAAATCAAAGCAAAGCAAATAGTAAAATCTACGATCCGTCTAAAGCAAAGCAAATCATAAATACTAATTTTAAAAATCCGAATATCCGATCCGTAAATTACATATATGTACATATAATATGATATACCTACAACATATATTTGCATTTTTTAACCTTTTCAATACATTGAACGGATATAGTTATAGTAAATTTACGTAGTTACTAATTTTGTAAATCAGTTGTCTCATATTTTTATCTAAAAATAATAATAAATGTTTCGTAGTCCACCATTTTTTCTTTCACTTTTCATTTTATTTTTAGTTATATCAAATAAAATTATCTAACTTATATTATTTTTTCACTAATTAGTTTAAAATTTATACTGAAAAAATAACTTTTTGAAAAAATAAAATATTTTTCTTTCGTTTTTTTCAGTTAAAACAAATATCCGCAAATATCCGAATATCCGCAAATATCCGGAAAAAATCCGGATATCCGTAACTCCAAATATCTAAAATTTTCAAAGCAAAGCAAATCGGAAAATTTAATATCCGTGAATAACAAATCGAATCACAAATACTATAATTTTTCCGGATATCCGATCCGCGCCCAGGCCTAGTTAATTTTTATGTTAGCAATTATTAGGATTATAAATATAATAATTGCTAAATAGGTGTAATTACAGTACTAATTATAACAGATTAGTTCTATATAATTTGACCATATTTTTCAATTACGGAAAATTTTATAGTAAAAAAAAATACACATAAGTAAAAGAGATGTATACATTATTATATACAATCGGTTTGAGTTTGGGGTTTTTAATCTCATTATATAAAACCAACGTAGTTTACACTGGAAAAATCACATCCTTATGTCTCCTTCAAGATCAAGCTTTCTTAAAATTCAATAGAGAAAAGCTTGATACTCCTTTGAGCTTGCTGCTTGATGCTTCTTTGGTGGTAAAACATAGAGGGCTAGCATATATATATATATATATATATATATATATAGCACGGTTTATATGGTACGCATTTCTTCTTCTTCGTTACAATAATGATGATTTTGAACTTGAATTCGAATATACTTACGTTTCCATGTTGGTCAAACATATACATAACATAACCTCTCCATATTTGGTTGAATGACGATATAACATAATAGTAGATAGTGAGAATTGCAACTAAAACTTTGAACCATCCATTTTGATCACCTTGAACAAAAACATGTGAAAACAAAACAATGTTAGTCATATTAAGAACGACTGAAAAATAAATTCTGAAACTTCAGTCTTTCTCTAATACAAACACTATCTTCAAGAGCATGTATGTTGCTCAAAACAACTCAACTTTAAGAATATAAAACGATGCTTGTAATTGGTAAATATTATCCTTGAAAAATAATCAAATTTGAAATACAAATGTGAATTTAACTTGATTAAAAAGACAAGTCAAACAAAAAAAAAACCCAAATTCAGCCCAAAATCAAACCCTGGTATGCTAATCATAAATCATAAATCGCAAAATCGCCGACGCCGCAACTTCTCTTCTCCGCAACTTCTCATTTCTTCTCATTCTCTTCTTAATGTGTTGGTCATTAAGTGTGATCGACACAAAGAGTTTTTACTCTAAAATGTGTCGATCAAGCTTATAGTTCCTTAATGTTGTCCAATCCGGAGCTGTTGGCTAAGGTACTGTGTCAGATCACCAGAGTTTGCTGGTTTGTTGCTCTCACGGGGCAACTTAAAGGTTGGTTAAAGAGGTTCCATGGTCTCAGTTACAGGTATGTGCTTTCGATCCATGAAATTATCAACCAAGTACCAAAGACACTTCTCGGGGAGAACGGAGGTCTCAAGAACATTGACGATGCCGCTCAGATCATTAAGGGGATGGGAACTGTTCCTGAATCTGAGCAAAAATTGACTTGGGAGATTAATGCTGATTCAAAGCCCTTCGATCTTGCAAGTAATTCATTATTACCAAAAAATTCATTATCAAAATTAATTGGGTTAGTCTCGTATTCTTAGTGGAACTATTTGGCAACCAATTGGCAATATTTAGATTAGTGTTTACCATTCGATGATGATGATGACTAATTTTAATAATGAAAAATGTCTTTTTCCACAGCCAAATGCAAGAAGGTTTAGGTGCAAAAAGTGTCGGTCCAATCATTTTAGATGTCCTATGCATATATGTAAAAAAGTACAATTTTCGTACGTTTTCCAATATCGTAAAAATAGTAATCCAAATAAAAAAACATATGAAAACTTCATTAAACCGTTTATAATTCCAAATAGTTAGTAAGAAATAAAAGAAAAAAACAAAATAGAATTTATTTTGGAGCTTCTATAGAAACGTTCATGTATTGCAACACAAGCTCCCCTCCATGTTCCAGACCCTCATCCCATTCCCATGCACCAAGAGGAAAGCTGAACTTTCAACGTGCATAGGATGAGGGTCTTGAACATGGAGGGGAGCTTGTGTTGCAATACATGAACTTTCTCTCTCTCTCTCTTTTGCCTTCCTTTATGTTATCTTATTTTAAACTAAGTGTAGTATGATGTATTGTTATCTGCCTTTCGTAAACTTTAGTTCGTTATCTACTTTCATTAAGTATGATGTATTGTCTGGATTTTAAAACTAAAGTTTAGTAATTGTTATATGCCTTGTTACTAATTAGCCCAGTATGAGCCTTGCACTAGTTAGTTCGATTCTTTAGGTAGACAAAAACATTATCTCCCAATGGAGGACACAAAATTACATTGCTCAGTTTTTAGATAAACTACATGTTGGAATTTTTCTTGCAAATGATATCCTAAATGAACTACATGTTCCACTACTCTTTGATACGATAGTAAATATGTCTCTTCTATTCAATTCTTCGTTTCTACGTTTGTGACAATTGATAAAGTGAAGTAATTTGTGGTTAGAATTTTTTGAAAACCCTGAAATTTGAGTGCTATGAAGTATATATACATATCCAATTATTAATTTCTAAGTGTAAGATCTTCAATCTTATTATATAAAAGAGAAGCCGGTAGACGAGAGTTTAACACGTAAGCAAAATTGTAACTCGCGAGATTATGACATGTGTCATTGAAAATTTAGATTGTGACACGTGTAATTTATTTTAAATAAAAAAAATGTTAACATAAATATCTTAAAAAAAATGGAAATCATATTTTTTAAGTTTTGATTTGATTCCCTTTTTGTAGTTTTCGTTTAATAAATATGGAAAACTATATTATCAAGACAATAGAAAAAGGAAACTTATGGAAAAATAATTGTGTTTATATATATTAGTCAAAAATAAAGGGGTATGTTTTATTAAACTTGAGAATTGGTTGCATACGTCTACGAATATATTGGCAAGTGTAAATTTTTTTTCTCTTTAACGTCTCAAGATATAGCTATTCATATTCTTCACGAGAAGATCATATTTGTAGATGTAAGTATGTTTCTCAAGACATTGGTAAATATGTATCATATGTTAATGCAAGTATATTGATTAAGATAAAATAAATTCATTTATATCGTAGTCTAAAAAAGATGATTATATATGGGTAAATAATATTCACCTACTTAACCCTAAAAATAATAATATATATGGGATGTATAAAAAGTATAATAAGATGTATATATGTGTTGTTTGATAATATTCTTTATATGCTTTTTTTGAGGTTACTAACATAAAATTTACTAATTTTTTATTTAATTCTAAAATATTTTAATTGTTTCACGATTTTATGTAGTTAAAAAAAATCGTTCAATGTGATTTGAATTATGTATATATATATAATTATGAATTCACATTATATCAATTATGACATAAGAATAAAAACATAAATGATCTCTAATGATTTATAGTTTGTGTTCTATTAAATTCAACGGGTTATAATTAAAATTAAAATATTTAATAATAATTTTTATGTGTTAATCCGCGTATTAGCGCGTATTCTAGTTTAATATAAAATCTGTGTTTTGGAGCCATTGTTGGACGCAGAAGATTGTAGTTTAGTACTAAGAAGAAAACTCTATCTAGAATTGAGCTGATTAATAGCAGGTAAGGTTGATTTGTTACATTGCTTCATGAGATTTGGGGTTTTAAAGAAATCTTTAGTGAAGTGAGAGTTGGGATTGGATTTTTATGCTTATAGTTTCAATCTTTGGCTCATAGGAAGATGATGTTCTTATCGAAAACCGTTTTTCTTACTAAAAAGGTATGCATTAGCGTGTTTCTTCAGGTCGGCGGTAAGTCTTGTAAAGAATCAATGACAGAGATCTTTCGCAACACAAATGTTGGTGGCGATAATCTTCTTCCACACATCGGAATACATTCTCGCCATCGTTATACACAGAGCATCGAGAGTAACTTTGAGCTCACTTATGATCACCAAGCACTATGTTTTAGCAATGCTTACTTCGTCGAGATTGTTCTGTTCCTAGGGATGAAGCAACACTGCTGGATCAGCAATTTTGGTCTTGTAATGATCGTTTTCGGAGAAATCATCCGCAAAACCCCAATAATCACAGCGGATAGATCCGATCAGCATGAGCATTAGCATTATTTCACAGTGATTTGAAAGAACTTCTTCATTGATCAATTTATCTTTTTATCACTTGGTTGAATAATGTACAAACTTCTCCATTCCCATTGATTTTTATTATTATGTTAATAGAGTAGATGAATCAACATACGACAAGTAGGTTTAAGATTTGATTAGAGGTATTGTCTCCAAATGTAAAGCGATCGAGGATATAAAAGACAAATCAGATAACAAAATGAAGGATTCAAAAAAACAAAAATTCGTCGCCTGAGAGATTCGAACTCTCGCGGGGAAACCCCATGTACTTAGCAGGCACACGCCTTAACCACTCGGCCAAAGCGACTGTGTTGTTCCAATCACCAAATTTAAGATGTTTACAGGTTGCGTAGCCATAAGTTGAATTTCTTACATCTTTTTGTAGGTTATAAATACAAATATTTGGCACTCTTAAACAAAATCTGTTTCTCCATTCTCAAATGTCAAATTAAAGCAACTGTACAAACAAAGAAAAAGAGGTAGGGGGAAAAATGAGAATCAAACAAATTTGTTGATCAATTCTCTAACTTCTTCAATAACAAGCCACCCTTTATGACCTCCTATCACTTCTTCTTTCATCTCCTCTTCTTTCCATAACTGCATTCACCACTCAATGTTACTTTCATTTAACTTTTTCACCACTTTCTTAGTAATGTCAAATATTGCATCTCTTAAATTTAAAACAATTTGTGTAACAAGAAACCATACCTGAATTGTGGGCATTTTCTGCATAACATAAGAATATGGAAACTGATTCAGATTTGGCAAAAAAGTATACTGAAGAAATGATAGAATGTGTTTGACTGTTTAAGCATCTTCTTACCGAAATGTTTCCACGCTTCACCAAGGTTTGAGGGACCTTGTTCACATCAACATAGTAAAACTTTACTCTGTTTTTAAATTCCAATTCAGTTTCACAATATAGTCAACTTTTACAACAACATTTTTGTACATTGTTGGTTTTGGTATTAACTTACTTGTTATCATATTCCGCTGCCAATTTCTCCAACTTAGGCTTCAAGTAAATACATTTCCTACACCAAGAAGCCATCCTGCCCAAAACATTTTCACCATTTTACATAAGCAAACATATATAAAACTTTCTACTCATAAATTGTTAAGTTTCATTGGCTTCCAATTCAAAATCAGTTGGTCATGAATAGATTAAATAACTATCTTCATCTCATTTTCAATGTTTGATTCCGAACATAAATAAAAACAAATATATAAAATGGATTTTGACAAAATAATTAAGTTAGAATGTAGCTAGACAAAAGAAAAAAATTTACGCAATGGTTGAACTCCTTTGTTATTTGACACTAGCCTTGCGGATTAAGTGAACTAATATGCAACTAAAAAAAAAAAATGTATATGAAATCATTGTGTTGGACGGTAATGGACCGTACTTCCAACTTAAACCTAATTGGCAATAAAACTAGAACGATCTATGTGTCTTATATCTCACTTAGGATCTCATCACACTTCCGATGTGAAATAACACCAATAGTCTCTAATTTGGATTAATAGAGAATATATATGGTTTAGTATGTTTTTACCATTCGATGATGATAGGCTGAGAGAGTTGGTTTGCACGAGCGAGAACAGCATCAAGCTCATCAACATCGTTAATGGGTTCCATCTCCACAGTCTCAGGCCGTGACACGTTTGCCCAAAAGGCATTTAATCTCCGATCTTTATCCATTTGTGACCTCCCAAGCTTTTCATTATTGTAAACCTTCACACAAAAACCAAACTTTTTCTCCAAATTCAAACTCTCTTTCCTCCAAAACTGTTCCTTCTTGTTACTATGAGCTTGTCTCGTTAGGATTTGAGGGTTTGATGCCAAAGCTGCCATTTCTTTTTCTATTGGTTTTTTCAAAGAAGATTGTATGCTGAGATATTTTTTTAAGTTTTTTCATATATGTCATAATTAGATATTTGTTTTTGGTTTATGAGAGTTTTGAGAAGATATGTGAGGAGATGGAGAGACAGCTTATCCGTAAGATGATGAGTTGGAAAATTTTCCAAGGATGAGCTTGCTAGTGGGGGCTACCTAATTTCTCTTTTGTTTTGATTTACTACTTTTCTTGTTTTTAAATTATTTTGGAAGTTTTAACAAATGAAATCAAAAGTAAGTCTAGCATTTTTAAGAATAAGTAAAATCCCCAATTTATATACACAAAGTAAGTGAATGGCTAAAGACACATTTAATAGAAAAATTTCATGAGTTATGATACTTTAAAGAATTCTTATCTATGAAACAATGATGAAATCTGAATTGAAGAAAAAATATGTGATGATGCGATGGTTGAATTACCAATAGGTCTATGCAAAGTAGAGACTTGTGAAATGCGTTTTAGTGTTATTAACAAAAAAAGGCTTAGTTAGGGTTCTTCGTTGATGGAATGGAACCAAAACACATACAAACTCAACAATTTTTAATAATACTACCTGAAAAAAGTAAAATTTAACAAGTAAACAAAAAATTTGGAAAAATAAATAAAGACTAGCCAAAGACGGTGCGTTGATCTGGATTTGGAGCCTTCAGATCAGTCACTAGTCACTAGCCAGTGTGAGAAAGGAAAGGCCGACACTATTTATTAGGGTATTTCTATGTCGGTACTTTTTAACACCTATGAATCATGGTTGTTAGTTGTTACACTTACACCTATTCATATTCAATAGAAGCTGGGAAGATTAATCTTATACCTTGAGCTCTATGGCGTTTATAGAAGAGCATAATCAAATTCGTCTTTCATGGAAACACTTCTCGGCTTAGTCCATCATTCAACAAGCCGATATTGAAGATCTACAAGAACGGATACAAAGTCATGTGGCTTCACTCACAAAAGAAATATAGATACATATCAACAAGCACACCTCAAGTTTGGCTTCTTCCAAATCTCAATACCTTTAAATGTAATATGACCGAGGTTTGGAATATGGATCATCTTACGAATGGAGCCTGTTAGAGCATCTTTAATGGAGACTCAAAAGAAAGTGTCTTAATGGGTTTGATTGGTGGAGTGCAAAAGTTCTTTTAAATATATAAAAGATTTACGTGTAACCAATCAACAAAGCTTTTTCCAAATCTTTTTCCAAATCTTTACCAATCAACAAAGCTTTTTCCAAATCTTTTTCCAAAGCTGTACGTAGGATTGTAGAAGGTAAGATAAGAGGAAAATCTGTTAATTATGCATTTTTATTTTTATATTTCAGTTGCTTTTAAATTATGTGTTTACTTTAATGTCTATATTATTTTGCATTTAATGTATACTAATATTATTTAAATTTTGTTTATAAAATTAATTTTATCAAATATTCTCTCAAAAAAATATGGTCACAATTTGTAGATATGTAATTTTGTTTGATATTTAATTATTGATAATATAATTTGTATTCTTAAATGTGTTATATTGGTAGAACCTTTAAATAAGATTATGAGGTTTTTAAATAGAATTATAACGTTTGAAAAACAATTTATAAAGTTGTTTAAAGCAGATTATAAGGTTTTCTAAAAATGAATTATAAAATTTTTAAAATAAATTATAAGATTTTTTAAAGCAAATTATAATGTTTTAAACAACTGTTATTTTGGAATAGATTACAAGATTTTTTAAAATAGACTATAAGTTTTTTAAAGTAGATTATAAGGTTTTAAAAGTAAATTATAAGGTTTTTTTAAAATATATTATAAAGTTGTTTAAACCTGATTATAAGGTTTTTTAAAGTAAATTATATGGTTTTTTAAAACAGATTATAAAGTTGTAAACAATGGTTATTTTCAAAATTCAGGTGTTTATCTTTCACGAAAAACAAAACTTTAAACAAGTTATAAGGTTTTTTAAAACAGATGATAAGGTTATAATGTTGTTTAAAACAAATTATAAGGTTTATTAAACTTGATTATATGGTTTATTAATAGTTTTTAAAGGTAATTATAAGAATTTTAAAGTATATGATAATGTTTTAAATTTGCTTATAAGGGGGTTAAAAGGTAATTATAATAATTTTTAAAGTGTATGACAATGTTTTAAAGTTGATTATAAGGGATATTTTTTGTCATAGCCCACCATTTGTTTCTCTATAAAACAAGTGTATTTGTTTACTAACCTAATTGTAACCCTGTTTCAAGCTTAAGTACTGTATTAAAGACCCAAAGATTTGATTACGAAACGTGAACTTTATCATGTACAAGGCATGAAGGAACTTAAATTTCTGAAAATTAAAGCTTTATGTAAGAACAAGATCTTTTTTTATCTGAAACAATGACAACAAGTGAACAATATTCAATCAAAATAGGCCTCACTTTCTTATATGTTTTAAAGTGAAATTATTGTTTTTGTCTCCCTGAACCCATGTGATGAACTGTATCACAGGAAGGAAGCAGCTAAAAAAACCCACCCCGCAATAGCGTCTATTAGATATCTTAATTGTTTACATACGGCTATCGAAGAACTTCTCAATGGCTACTGAGAAAACCGCAACACCATCACAACCTATACACACAGCTTTTGGCCCACCTGAAACAAAATCAATCCATCAAACCTGAAAGTTGAAAGATTTGTATAACTTGATACAAAAATGATTGCTTTATTATCTAATGCTATATCCCTAAGATCAAACCTAACAATCAAATTCACGTCAATAAGACCATTGAGATCAATAATAATAGCCCTAAATTGACAAAACAACACGATGCAGCATTATTTCAGATACCATTTTTTGTTTATTCCCACATGAGCAATGCAAATCACATAACAGCAAAATCTAAAGCAGTAACAACTTACTAGATCATTGATATCAATAACACTAATGCATCATTGTTCAAGATAACCATTTCTAATGTACATTCTCACTATATCAAATACAAAATCAAGCAAAAGCTACAACAATTAACTACATCGGAAGCAAAATTTGATTCAATAAAATTGCAGGATTAATCCGAATCTGAACATTGAGCTAAATCAGTCTTCAATTTAACGAGGATCGAAACTGACCTTATCGGGATCGACTTTAGGGAAACTCTTAACAACATCAAGAACTATATCAACGACAGTATCTCTGCTAAGATGATCATCGTGCGAAGAAAACGAACGGATCGAAGCAAGCAACCCAATTTGAGACTGATTCAATCTCAATCCTTTGCACTGGAACCCTAACGTCACGAAGAATCTAGAAGAAACCTGAGTAACACAGAGATCTAGGATCTTTAAGAAAGCTCAAGCGAGATCGGCGATTATAATGGAGACTGATGACAGTGATATCGACGACGGCGAGATCGCCTATGGACGACGACGGCGAGATCGCCTATGGACGACGGCGAGATCGATGATTGCAGAGGAGATCTGGATTTTTTTTTTCGAGAGAAAGAGAAGAGAGAGAAAAAGGAAAAGCGGTGGTTTGTGAAAGGGGTAATTTTGACATTTGTATATTTAAATGGTGGTATGTGTTGCAACATTGGTTGCAATGGTGACATTGTTGAGAGAATGTAGTTTAAAGATGGCATTGTTAAAATTTCCCATATTTCTATTCCAATCAGCCTTCTAAACATTTTCCTCTTTATTACCCAAACTTGCCACCTAACTTAACTAACTACGACGAAATTAAGATTTAAGTATGATTTATCCACGGTGATCATTTAGAATATATATAGTCTGGAGAGATATGTACTTACGATTATTTAAGACAATTTATAAGAGATCTAGACGACATTTCACAAGAGCCACATGAGAAGTATACACAAGCCCCACTAAATTGTACGGCTCACAATTTTTAATTCATTTATTTCAACTTAAAAAAATCTTAACACATCGTAATTTATGTTTAAGCGCAAACACATATTTTCCGCATTATGTCGTTAGATCATACACAAAACACGTCCTAATGACCGAACGAGAAAAAAAAAAATCGAATCTCGAACCACCGACATGTTCTTTGTAAAGTGGCATTTCCGTAATAAACTTCAAACTCAGGGGTATTTAATCAAAAATTCTCCATCATTCCCTTAACGGTGTCGTCTAAACAAATGCCCCTTTATCTAAACCACTTTTTCTCTTTGTGTTTTTCTAAAAAAAGTCATCTCTTTTCTTCTTAGAACACATCTCTCTGCAGTTCTCTCTCTAACCCTAATTTTAAGCATCTCTCTTTCTCTCTCTAAAACCCACCACATTCCCCACTTTCTTTTGAGTGATCTCTCTCCTCGCCGTCAATGGCGTCAGACGCCGTCAAATACATGCCGATTCACGGCGGAGCAGCGGCGGCAACAACCGCCGCCGACATAAAAAGCTTCTTCTCTGCCTTAAAACCCAAAAAAACCTCAACTTTCGCTTACGCCTTTGTAATCACTTTCGTCTCTTTCACTCTGTTTTTCGCTTTCAGTCCTTCTACAAACTCTTCTTCTCCTTGGTTCTCTAACATCTTCTCTTCTTCTTCTTCTTCCTTAACCAATCCTGCTTCAGACAACACTTCTGGATCTCAATTCACTTCAATTTTCTCTTATATTCTTCCCAATGCCACTTCAACCACACCTGCAAATAGATCTAGCGACTCCACTTCGAATTTCACAGAACCAGTTTCAAATCCCGGCTCAGAGATCGTTAAAAACGATACTTTGAAAGCTCCGGCGCCGGGAAATCTAACTCCGATTGCGAAAAACGCAACCGTTGATTCTCCGATCGTAAAAAACGATACTTTGCAAGCACCGGCGCGGGAAAGTCTCACTCCGGTTACGAAAAACGCTACCTTTGAATCTCCGATCGAAAACAAAGCCAACAAATCTCATCCTCTGGTTTCAGAGAAATCGCCGACAAGTTTGAGTAATCAGACACGAACTACCACCGATGCTGTTCGAAACCAGACAGTAGCAGCTCCGGCGCTGACGAAAGTACCCGTGTCGGTGGATCTGAATGCTAATTCGAATTCATCAACTGGTTCTAAACCGGTAAAACAATCTGGAAACGGAGATATAGTGAAGCAAGAGATTGAGAAATGGAGTGAATCTCTGAAGAATTGTGAGTTCTTCGATGGAGAATGGATTATGGATGATTCGTATCCGCTTTACAAGCCCGGTTCGTGTAAGATAATCGATGAACAATTCAATTGTATTACAAACGGAAGACCAGACAAAGATTTCCAGAAATTGAAGTGGAAACCTAAGAAATGTAGTTTACCAAGGTACGTTAGTTTGGAATTGAAGTTTATAGAATTAGCATTGATTTCTAATAGTAGATTGAAAATATGAATTGGAAATTTGAAGGTTAAATGGACCTATATTGTTGGAAATGCTTAGAGGAAGAAGGTTAGTGTTTGTGGGAGATTCACTGAATAGGAACATGTGGGAGTCTCTGGTTTGTTTTTTTAAAGGATCAGTGAAAGATAAGAGTAAAGTGTATGAGGCTAGAGGAAGACATCATTTTCGTGGCGAGGCTGAGTACTCCTTTGTCTTCCAAGTAAGGACTTTTCGATCTCTTTGCACCGGTTAATCTGGTTCTTTGAATTCTTGTTTGTTGTTTACATCTCGGGTTTGTTTCGATTTGGTAGGATTATAATTGCACGGTGGAGTTCTTTGTGTCGCCGTTTTTGGTTCAAGAAACGGAAATTGTTGACAAGAAGGGAACGAAGAGGGAGACTTTACGGCTAGATTTGGTCGGGAAGTCGTCCGAGCAGTACAAAGGAGCGGATATTATTGTCTTTAATACCGGACATTGGTGGACGCACGAGAAAACATCCAAAGGGTATATAATCTCTCTCGATTTAGTGCGAAGGTGCTCTGTTTTTGTATTGTGTAATGTATAGCTGATTTTTGGTGTTGTGGTTGTTGAAGAGAGGATTATTATCAAGAAGGAAGCAATGTTTATCACGAACTCGCTGTACTTGAAGCTTTCCGTAAAGCTTTGACGACATGGGGTCGATGGGTCGAGAAGAATGTGAATCCGGAAAAGTCCCTTGTTTTCTTTCGCGGTTATTCTGCTTCCCATTTCAGGTAAAACGGAAAACCGTCTTTGAATCTACTTGACCGGAGAAGTCCCTTGTGTTTGCATTTTTTCTCCAAAGAAGATTTTGATTTTGAAGTAACCGAAACCTTAGTCTTGATATTTTTGGAATTTTTTTGCAGTGGTGGGCAATGGAACTCGGGAGGAGCATGCGATAGCGAAACAGAACCAATCAAGAACGAGACATACCTAACTCCATACCCGGCTAAAATGAAGGTACTTGAGAAAGTGCTAAGGGGTATGAAAACGCCTGTCACGTATCTAAACATCACGAGACTAACGGATTACAGAAAGGACGGACATCCATCAGTATACCGAAAACATAGCTTAACGGAAAAAGAAAAAAGATCACCATTGTTGTACCAAGACTGCAGCCATTGGTGTCTCCCTGGAGTTCCTGATTCTTGGAACGAAATCCTCTACGCCGAGCTAATTGTCAAACTCAATCAACTTGGCCAAACGCGACGGAAACCTTAAGGTTTTTTCTGTCTCGATACTTGTTTGATCTCAATACTTTGCTTTCTATTTGATTGTTTTTAGTTCATTATAGAATGTGTAGAGTAAAAAGAAAGATGAAAACGAATATGAATACTCGATATCTTTGTTACTATTGTTGTAAATGCCTTTGTCACTACGATTAAAGAGAGATTACATATTATTTATTTATAATGGATATGATTCTAATAAGCTTTGTACTAATTTGATTATCTATATATAGAGCATTAGCACGAAACAATGTAAACGCAAGACTTTTTTGTTCATTTGTAACTATAAATAATAGGATTTGTAGACAACAAGGTTTGGGTCACATGGGATGTTTGGACTTTTTGACCACTTGAGGTCTATAAAAAGTCAGTTTAGGTCAAAAGCTTTTATGACTTAATTAAGTGCGATTGGATCCAACCTAGTGAAGTTGTTCTTCACGTGGCGTACCTCTCTAACCTATTTAGTTATGTTTATAATGGTAAAATACCAATGGAAGAGTTATAATTAAGATATGTGACTGTTTGGTTGGAGATTGGGAAAAGCAGATATGTGTCGAAAGAAAGTTTAAGGATGCTTGAATTAAAAAAACTAGAAATATCTGAAGTACGAAGCACGAGACTCACCGATACAAAATTGATTCCTTGTGGAAAAGTGGCCATGTGTGAGCGTAGTCCTCCAATGATGATTCCGAGAAAATTCTTAGGATGATGATAAGTGATAACCATGTGTTGCGGATATACACATATGGATGTTCAATAATTTCAACATACCTTTTTATTGTGCTAATAAGTAAAATATCAACCGATCATGACACATGTAACTATTGTTTAATTTTGGTTGTTGTTATGCCACCACATGAATTCACTTACTCTTATTGAGTTTTTTGGCCGAATTTACAACAAATGCCAACCACGAGATTAAACGAACCAAAAAAACTCTCAGATCATTTCAACAATTATCATGAATACCCACGCATACGCGTGGTTCTTGTTTAACATATTTGTTTGTTTTGGTAAGGTAAATGGAAACTTTAGCTATAAATTTTGCATCACAAATATGGTCATATCACGTATGCAGTTACGTTTTTTCCGATGTTTGGTATATTAGTTGAGGAATAGATCATAAATCTTAGCGATGTCGTTTCCGCAAGTCTCACCATCCGTCCAGAATTTGCAACTTCAATAATCAAATTTTCATGTTTATTTGTCTTGTTTCTTACTTGAAACAATGTTGTATCAAGAGAACAAATCACTTTATATATAGCATACCCTAAACTAACTAATTTGGCTAACTTTTTTCTTTCATAAGTTAATTTAGCTTTAGATCGATTCTTTTCTAAAACGTTTTGACTTAAAAACGAGTTGATTCACCGACTTTAAGAAAATCAGGGTACTAATTAGGGGGTTATTGTGATCCTAGGCCTCGATTAGTTATGTTTATCAGTGTATTATGCATGTTTGCTTGACTCTCAACTGGGTATACGAGGTTGGGGGTTTTTGGAAATTAGGTTAACACCTATATACAAAATATATAGAAACTAACCATTTTCACATGAGAATATTAAATTATTCCCCATACCATATATATCTTCTTCAAAACAAAATCACAAAAACCATAGACGACCCCTTATTTCCGACTATGGCGGTACTAAATCTTCTGAGATCAGTCTTTGCGCAGGCAAAGTTGCGGCGGAGGGAGGTCCATTTTGTCTCGCCGCAATTTCTTTGCATCCCGTAAATTATGGGCTGTGATGTTGCTATGGGTTAGAATTTGTGTAACAACATCAATAAGTTATCTATAGTTGATGTGAACAACATAATAATATATGGATTGTGGATTTCTACATCTGCATTGCAAAAACTTACTTGTAATGCTCTGTATTCTGCTTTGTTGTTCTTTATTTCAGCTTGAATCTTGATTAGACTATGTGTATATATATATAAGTGTGAGAATAAAGCTCTTCTTTACTAAACTTACATGATTGGTTGGGCTATCATAGATTTTCTATTTTTCTCACAGCCAAAACAATATTTTAAACTTTGAAACATCTTTAACTATGTCGTCTCCTCTCCAATTGTTGGCTACAAGTATTGAAAAAAAGTACTCGTTATCATATAGTATATAAACCTTTTTCAAACAGAATTCGATCGAGACCTATTTATGAATAAAGATTATGTCTAATAGGTATCACGGATCTTCAGGAGACTGATTTACCTGACATGAGGGATAATATATATGATTTCCGATGATGCGATATTCCATATCAATTAGATACCAATCTTATCCTAATGTATCTTCACGATCTCAACATGCATCAAGTTTAAATTCGCTTTACGACCCACACAAAACATGCCCATCTTATCTTTGGCACGCGAAATGATAGGATCTAATATACTCACAATTCATATATATATATAGTTCCAGTTAACATGTCACAATGCTATATGAAACCCGAGGTCGGAATATATAAGTATTACAAGCGACACACTACATGCATTGTTAGGAATAAGACTTTTATGAAAACTCGATAAACAAACCTATCAATACACAGCATGAAGAGATCAAACCAATTTTCTTTTAATCTTTTTTCTTCATTTTCTATTAATCAATAATAAACATGTCAACTATTTTCCTCCATCTGTTTTTTATCCGGTCCTATCCAAGAAAAACAAAACACTAACCGGATAAATAATCGACTGTCCCAAATAATATCAAAAATAAAAATCTAAATATACAAAAAAGATCCACATAATTAAACCACTCAAACTGTAATGGGTGAACTATAATCATTTGCATGTGCTTTCATGAAATTTGTTTGGCCGGTCGAGGCTTAACCGGAATCAAAGGACCGCGCAATGATGTTGTGGACAAACCGAGGTTGTGAACTGGTGACATGGAGGGCAGTGCTGCTGAGGTGGCAACACGTTCGCAAGAAGGGCACATGGTGAGAGTAGTGGCCGGAAGTTGCATGTAGAACGGTGAAGAAGAAGTCTTCAAGGCTCTCAATTCTTTAACCTCTTTTTGAAGCCTCCGGTTTTCTTCGGTTAGTGACTCACAACACCTCTTTAGGTATTCACAGTCCACTTCGGTTTGCTTCAGCTTTGTCCTATTTTGCAAATACCCTTTGTGATTATTCACATTTTGTAAAGACTTCATACATACAAAAAAAATTTCTTCCTTATTATATCATATACACGAAAAGATAAACAAAAAAGAATATGAAGTCAAAATAAACATAAATAAATTAATAAAGAATACATAGAATGTTCATCCTGATAGAAAACATATTTTAAAAATACTTACAAAAACACTTGGAATTCAATCATAGTTCGATAATCACGACATTATAGACAATTTGGTCCGATGAACCCGTTCGAGCTTGATTAAATTTTCTTTTGTAAGTAAAACAACACCACATTGAATAACCAACAGTCGAGACTTATATTAAAGAAATGAATGGTTGACAAAAAAATCACAACATCACAAGCTCACCAAAGTGATAAAAAGTGTGAAGGTTTTGGAAATTTTTGAAACTTTTCTATATTCAAAGGTTATAAGTTTTGTTTCTAAATTTTCTAAATTTGTATGAATAGAGAAGCTAGCTAGATAATTTGGTAAAATGTAAAGAAGAGTTATGATTCGTTTACTTTTTTTATAAATAAGGCAGTATATGCAATTATATATGGAAATGATGAGCAGAAGTGATATGCTACTTTTGCACGAAAAATGACAAGAATAGACATGCGACAATGTGTTATTATTACTCGTGATGCATGTCGCCCTCATTCCTTTTTCAGAAATTAATCATCATAACAAATATCTTCCCAAAAGAATTATAATAAAAAAACGTTTCACAAAAAGAAAATGAAACTACAAGAAAAATTGAAGCTATTTGATAAATGACATAAGCTAACCTGGCTCGTCTGTTTTGAAACCAAACCTCAACCTGACGAGGACGAAGATTCAACTGCTTCGCCAACGCAATCTTTTGCTTCTGCAATGTTTTTTTTTAGATATAAAACTTGGTTTATTTGAAAAGAGAAAAGTATAAATAGATAAAGAATTATAGAACAAAATTATAAAAGAAGAAGAAAGAATTAGGGAAACTAACAGGATTAAGGGTGCTATGTTCTTTGAAACTGTCTTCAAGAAAAGCAGATTGGTCTTTAGAGAGTCTTAGTTTCTTTCTTGTTGATCCATTTTCGTCATCATTGTCTTCGTTGCTTGCTCTTGAAGCAGATCTCTCTACTTCATCATCAAGATCTCTCTTATTGCTTCTTCTCTCATAACCATAACTCTTAATCCCAAAATCCAATTGAAACGTCGACGTTACGCTATCTGGTGGCGATACTGACATACTAGGCACCGCCTCCTCCTCCTCCTCCTCCGTAACTACTCCGGGGAGAATTCTTCCTCCTTGCCGACCTGAAAATTTGGTTTCTTTTCTTTTAAATAATTTAAGAAAAAATGTTTTTTCTTTTGTTTGTTTTTACTACCAGAAAATCTTGTGCCGAAACCTAGACTAATCCATATATATTGAATTCTGAGGTATTATTTGAAGACATCCATGGTTTGGTTTTATTCTTTCCATTAAACACTTTTTTTTATTGTTTTCTATAATACCTCGTTCTTCTTTCTTGTCACAAATTAGTCAAAACATATATGGCAAATGATTCACATCCCATCGATACACTGTATTAGATGGTTGTATTAATAAGTACATGCCAAAAACAAAAGTCTATGTAATTTCTTTTTGAAACTCGTATTCTTGTAACTGCATACACGTTGAATGAAAAGAAAAAGAAAATCATGTAAGCCAAATTAGGGATAGGAAGAAAATATAAACTCCTTTCTCTTGTTAGATTCTTAAGACACTTACTGTTCTCATGGAGCCAATTAGGGAAGTGAAGCTGAAGCTGTAAAGGCGGATCTATGGAAGACGAAACCCTAAATTTGTTGTTAGGTTCGGTTGCTCTCGGCTCTGGTTTCTTCTTTTCTTCTTCTACCGACGGAGACGAAGAGGAATACAACGATCTATGACCACCAAAACCTATGCAGAACCCAAGATCCTTGTCGGAAGTCGAGGTCGACGAGGCTGAGGGATTATTAATCTTCGAGGGTTTCTCCATAAAAGAGAATTGTTTGTTAGTACTGTCGCCAAGAGACAAGGCTAGTTCCATCTCTTGCGAAGGAAAATAAGTGTTTAAGAGAGAATAAAGAGAGAGAGAGAGAGAGAGAGTTGGAACAGGAAAATTTGTTTTGGCCTTATAGAGCGATGACATGATGTGAAACCCCACTTATTTATTTCCAAGCTCAATGTAAATTTTTACCAAAAAAAAAAGCTCAATGTAATTGACTAATACTATTTTTTTTGTTTTTTGTTAACCTAATCACTACAAAAAAACAACCGATTTTCCGACAGAATTTTTTTTCCGTCGGCCAATTCCGACGACATTCCGACGAATTGCCGACCAGAAAAGAATCTATCGGAATTGGCCGACGGAATGCCGTCGGAAACCACCGACAGAACACCGATGGACACTAGTTGTCAGTATATTCCGACGGTTATCGATGTCGGCAAAGTTTGAGTGGTTGATATATCGTCTGCGGTGGCCGATGTGATTGGTGGGGTGTTATGTCAGAGGTATTGACGGAGTTCCGACGGAAATCCGTTCTACATAAGTTTGCAGAATTTTTCATTCCATCATAACAAAATATCGAGAAACAAAAAAAATTATAAAGATGAGTTCATATTTTCGGGCATGGATGGACGAGCCAATGATGGATGTGGGGTCGCACTTATTAAGGGACGAGTACGCTCAAGGTATATGCGAGTTCATGAATTTACCCAGTAATGTCGAAGCAGCCAAAAAAGTCAGGATATCAAATGTCCTTGTTCTAATTGCTGTAATAGAATTAGTGTTGCGGTTCATAATGTTTGGACTCACTTATATAGATATGGTTTTAGGCCGGGATATAAGGTTTGATTTTTACATGGAGAAAGCAATTATGAATATGGTAGTACTAGTACCAATGAACCTTATTTTCCAGATAGCGTAGGGGAACCTACACCGGAAGTAGATGTTGGGGTAAGTACGGTTGCGATGGTTAACGATGCGTTTAGAGAGAATTTCCAGTCGGGTGGGTATGAGGGTGATAGGGTTGAAGAACCTAATTTAGAATCTCAAAGGTTTTTCAATATGTTAGACGCATCAAAGCAACCACTATACAGCGGTTGTAGGGAAGGTCATTCACCGCTATCTTCTGCTAGTAGGATAATGAACCTGAAGACTGATTATAATTTGTCCAAAGAATGTGTTGATGCATTCGCCGAGTTCGTGAAAGATATTTTGCCATATGATAATCTGGCCCCCAGATCATACTACGAGGTCCAAAAACTTGTTGCCGGTCTTGGTTTGCCCTACCAGGTTATAGATGTATGCATGTACAACTGTATGATATACTGGAGAGAAGACGAGAACCGAAATAAATGTAAATTTTGCCACAAACCACGGTTCCAACACACAAGTGGCAGGGTGAAGATTCCATTCAAACGGATGTGGTATTTACCCGTAACGGAGAGGTTGAAGAGGCTGTACGAATCAGACCGCACAGCTAAGGCTATGAGATGGCATGCAGAGCATAGTCAAGATGGAAATATCACGCATCCTTCTGACGCGGAAGCGTGTAAATACTTCCAATCCATATATTTAGATTTTGCATATGAACGACGGAATGTATACCTCAGCTTATCCACTGATGGTTTCAACCCATTTGGAAAGCATGGAAGAAAATATTCATTGTGGCAAGTCATCGTAACACCTTACAATTTTCCTCCTTCTATGTGCATGTGGCGAGAGTTCCTGTTTCTCTCAATTCTAGTTCCCGGGCCAGATCATCCAAGACGGTCACTCGATATATTCATCCAACCATTGACCTATGAGTTGCAGATGTTGTGGGAGCATGGTGTCCAGACATTTGATGTTTCAATCCAGTAGAATTTCAACATGCGTGCGGTTCTTATGTGGACCATAAGCGATTTTCCGGTTTACGGTATGTTATCTGGATGGACAACGCATGGAAGATTGGCATGTCCTTATTGCCAAGACAATACTTCAGCATTCCAATTGCAGCACAGAAGGAAGACTTCATGGTTTGCTTGTCATAGGTGTTTTTTACCGGCAAATCATTCATATCGTCGGTCTAGAAGACATTTCAGGAAGAATGTACAGGTGTTACATGGTCCACCTCCTGAGATAGATGATCGCAGCATATTGGAACAGTTACGTGATTTTGGTGCAGAGCGAACTCCTGAATGTGGGGGTAATGGCCATTACCCCGTCGACGGTTGTGGGGAATATCACAATTGGGACAAGAAGATTATTTTTTGGGATTTGCCTTACTGGAAAAACAATCTACTGCGCCATAATCTAGATGTCATGGATGTTGAAAAGAATTTCTTTGACAACATCATGAACACCATCTTAAACGTTCCAGGGAAGACAAAAGACAACTGGAAGTCTAGATTAGACTTGCCATTGGTTTGTTTAAGGGAATCTCTTCATGTTTTTAACGGTAGATTGCCGATGCCTGCGTACCGGTTAGACGCTGGGCAGAAAAAAGTATTTTTTGAATGGTTTAAAAAATTTGTCAAATTTCCTGACGGCTACGCATCTAATCTACGTAATTGTGTGGATTCAACGGAAGGGAAGTTTATAGGAATGAAGAGTCATGATTATCATGTCGTGATGCAGCGTCTTCTTCCACTTGTATTAGCATATCTTCTTCCATAACCAATCCCCCAAGCAATTGGAGGTATATTTCGTACTCCCATTAGTTTCTTACTACCATAATATTACTATACATGTACTAATTAACTTGTTTATTTTTCGTTTACAGGCGTTGGTGCATTCTTCCAAGATTTATGTTGAAGAACGCTTACAGTCCACGGGATACGTAACTTAGAGTCCAATATCCCGGTTCTCCTTTGTAATCTTGAGAAGATATTTCCACCGTCTTTTTTTGACGTTATGGAACATCTTCCTATTCACCTCCCACAATAAGCAGCTTAAGGAGGCCCTGTTCAATACCGATGGATGTATCTGTTCGAGCGTTACATGTTCCACCTGAAGAAAAATGTTAAAAATCTCAGCAAGGTTGAGGGATCTATTGTCGCACAAAGCCTAAACGAGGAAGTCTCACACTTTGCCGAATATTACTTTCCACCGGAAGTTCATACTAAGGCGAGACGTCCTGCCCGACATGATGATAGAGGTGAGAAAGCAGTCTATGCCATGGTTGTTCCTGAGTTGTTTGCCCAGGTTGGTCGAGCAAGTGAAAAAGAAAAGAAACGCAGACTATCACCACAAGAGGTCACACATTTGCATATGTATATCCTCAGAAACTGTGACAAAATTTTAGAGTACGAAAGGTATATCAGTTATTATACTAAATTTATGGAATTATTTGCCTTCATCTACTAGCGACTGTTATGTTACAGGATCTACATGTCTCTCGCACGTGATTACCATTCTGATAAGACAGATGCCGAACTTGCTGTCTTGAAAGATGAAGAATTTCCGGGGTGGTTGAAATGTTATGTAAGTTTAATATATTTACTTACTCTTACTTTTCCAGTTTTCACGTTCATATGTTACTGATATCTTACTTATATCATTTTTTATGTTTCCAAAAGTTTAGCAAGTGGTCAACCTCTCCCGACATGGTTAATGGAGTTTGTTCAGGGTTTACGCAGCACCGCAACTTCATATCCCAAGTTTTACACTAGGGGATATTCGTTCAGGGTCCGTAAGGAAGGACGTCAAATGTCAACTTCGGACTATGATATTTCGGCGCAGTCAGGTGATACCATGTACTATGGGATTTTAAACGAAATCTTGGAAATCCACTATCCAGGAATGTTCGACTTGAGGTGCATTGTGTTTATGTGCGATTGGTATGATCCATCCAATGGTCGAGGGGTTCGAGTTGACCCTCTTGGGGTTATTTCGATAAATTCAAGCCGGAAACTACAGTATTACGATCCATTAATCCTTGCGTCTCAAGCAGACCAGGTATCAATACACTAATATGTTTACCTACGTACTCATAGTTAAGGTTTCTTGTTCATGTATATTACCAATAACCACTAATTATTAATAGGTTTGCTACATTTCATATCCTCGAGTTGCCTACCGTACAGATCTGTGGATCACAGTAACTCCAATAAACCCGAGAGGAAAATTCTATGGAGTTCCAGAACATGATGCTCTACAACCATCGAGAAGTGTACAAATGTCACATGTTGTGGAGATGGATAACATTGACCTTGTCGTTGATGTCACACATGTCGGGGATGATCTAGTGCATTCGGACGAAGAGGAAACACGTGGAGAATTTGACGACGATTCAGACTCCATCCCTAGTGAAGGTTCCTCCGGAGATTCAGAATAATAAATTGTGAATAAATGTTTGCTTATTCATGTTGTTCTCTCACATTTGTGTGTTCCATATAATATTTTTCATTTCATTAACAAAACCGATTGTGGAAGACAATATGAGTATTACAACAGACAAATAAAAAACAAATAAAGGAAGCTTAATCATTTCATCTGTTGATAAATCTTGTATATCATATTATTTAATACTATATATAGTCATGTTCGATGACTAATTAACGATAAATATTGGTATTGTAACTCCAATAAAACATTACATTTAATGAAACATAAAATTTAAAACACATTCTTAAAAAGGTTCATTAGAGACTTGAAATTTTTTAACACACAACAGTTATGGTACAAGTACATAATAAACTCCTCATTTTACAATCATATGTCGGTTTCCACTCTGAACTTACCATTTGTTAGAACCATTTAGTGATGTTCTTTCCCTTTTTTTTCTTTTGTGCAGAATCTACAAATCCGTCGCACAAATCGCTTTTGATTGCATCAACATCTACATTTATGTTTGGCTTGTCTGGGCTTTGGGCGAATTCGAAATCATAATAATGATCCTTTTGTGGAGAATCTATAAATCCGTCGCACAATTCACTTTTGATTGCATCAACATCTAAATTTAAGTTTGGCTTTTCTGGGCTTTGGGCGAATCCATAACCATTGTATTGATCCTTACATACGTTTGAACCACTTGCACCGTAAGTATTTGACTTTTCCATCAATTGACATGGTTGTTCGGCTTCGATAACCCGCTTATGGTCAGGACATTGTGGCTGCCTATCGTAAATGTAGTGGATGTTTGGCGAGCACTGGCTGTCAGGCACTATTGTTGATGTGGAATCTTCTTTATGGATTGGTGAGCACGTATCAAATTCCCACGAGTAAGTGGGAATCTCTTCAGTGAATTCGTCGCAATGACCAGGGGTTTCCCACGAGTATTTTAGAATATATAAAAAATTACCCTCGGATGTTGTTTTTGCGTCTTCATTAGGAGAGCTAGAAGACATTTTTTGTTTTATTGAGAGGTGTAGAAGATATACACTCCATCAGGTGTATTTATAGTAGAAGTTATATGTAAAAACCATTGGTATTCCATCTGTATTCCGTCCGTATTACCGACGAAACACCGACGAAATTCAGACTACACGATGTTGGCAAAGTTTAATTGGTCAGCCGTACTAACAGAATTCCGACGGAGCTATGTCGGAAAAGTTTGAGTGGTTAATAGATCAAGTGCAGTGGCTGATAGGATTGGTGGGGTGTTATGTCGGAGTGGTTTGACGGTTTTCCGACAGAAATCCGACGGATATCCGTTCTACATAAGTTTTCACATTTTCTCATTCCTCCATAAAAAAATTTCAACACAAAATCATAACACAGAAAAATTCAATTGTGTAATGGCAAACAGAGATCTATGGAATTACTATATGCAAAACCGAGCCCCCGGTCAAAACCCTCCAAACACAACTCTTGTTCCTTCAAGCCCTCCTTACGATAACTTAAATGTCATAGATGCTCAACCGACAATTTCACTCCACCCAACTCAACGATCCTTGAACCAAACGCCCAAAATACCGGGACCTGGCCAAGTCGTAAAGCGAGGAATTTTTCGCAAGAGGGCTCATGATGCAAGGGTGGTGCGCGGTGAAAGTTCTCAACCTCGCCCAACACAAGATTTTATTTATGAGGTCATTAACGAGGCTCTTCAAGCCGACCAGGATTTTAGTAGTCCTCGGTGGACTTCTACTATCGATTACATAATCCGTGAAGGTATATATATATAATTACCGTTGTTACTTTTACAAAATACTGTTATATAATGATTGTATCTGAAAACTACAAAATCTACCATTCATACTTGTAGGTTCTTATAACAGTAGGAGCACACCATTCTGGACCCAGATTGCAGAAATTCAATCCCCGCATTCACAATTTCTGAAAGTCAAAAAGGTTTACGTTTTTGACCTATTTTATTAACATTTACACATACAATTTATCTGACAAGTATATTCTATTTCATTATCAGATTGTGGCTATGCTCTCTAGTTTGACCCCCAATGACCAGGGTGATCTGCTTGTAACCTTAAAACATCCGTCGGGAATAATCGAGGGAACCATGCACCATAACATCTTCAAGAATGACGAGTACAGACTCACGACTGTTGTAGGTGCGGTGGTCATCCGGAAGAATGTTACCGTTTGCTGTTTTGATAGGAACCCAAAGTATCTAAACATCACAGAGCGGAACATTGTTAAGGTATATCCACCATATTTACGTTTATAACATTTTTTGAGAATGGTTAACTAAATTCTGTTTTCAAACAGATAATCGGTGGTAATTCGTTGATTGTTGAATACCACCCAACGGAAGTATGCACCATCGATGAGGAAGATGAAGGAACTACTGGGTACGAATATGAAACAGTTCCAGACTCAGATGAAGAATAAATATCTAACTCGCCCATGATTAAGAATAATGTTATGATTACGTCTTTATGTTGCTTTTATGTTAAATAATTTCCTAGTATCTATTGTACGAGTTTATCCGGATAATGTTGTTATGTGTAATATTTACTATTTTGGTATTTAAATTCATATTGTATATACATGTATGTAAAATGTAAGATTTATGAAAACCAAGGCTACATAGATAGAACTTGTGGGATTCACGGGTTTGGCACTTCGATTGGCAGGACGATTAAAGCCAATTTTGATTTGTGGAATTTTTTCTATATAGTTAAAAGTCACCAAATCAAAGAGCCAAGCCCATGAAGCTCACAAGTTCTATCTATGTTGGCTTGGTTTTCATAAATCTCTAAATCGTTCACATTGTCGACGGAATTTTATTTCTAGTATTTATTACCGCGGGAAAATTTAAATACATGTAATAAAATTCACCATCCGTCGGAATTCCGTCTTAATTTCTGACGGATGTTTAATTTTATTACCAAATTTATTTAATAAACAATTTATTTCGGCGTAAATAATTAAATAAATGTAATAAAACTCAACATCCGTCGGAAATTCCGTCTTAATTTCCGATGGATGTTTAATTTTATTACCAAATTTATTAAATAAACAATTAATTTCGGCGTAAATAATTAAATATATGTAATAAAACTCAACATCAGTCGGAATTCCGTCTTAATTCCCGACGGAGTTCCGACGGTTGGTGAATTTTATTATAAAATTTATGATATAAACAAATTAGAGTATTTGCACATGGTGACTAAGGGTTGGGAAACTAATAATTTTCGGTACTTTATACTTTTCTATTTGGGTTAACCTTTTCTTAAATAAGGTATAGTTTTTTTGTGCGGGGATGGGGAACTAATAATTTTTGATACTTTATACTTTTTATTTGGGTTAACATTTTCTTAATTAGGGTATATTTTTTTTAGGAATTGGGGAACTAAACCAGCTACACTACTCTACCTAGTCTGACCTACACATTTTTACTATGCAGCCTACATAATTTGATGTAGCTTTCAATAGCGCGTGGAGCGTTACCAAAGGTTAAACTTGCCAACATCTTGCCAATTAACAACAGTGCCGTGTTGTTATCAATTTTCATAGGCAACTGCCTAATTATGAGGTTCTTGGTATATATACACCTAATTTAATCAACAATTTATTTCGACGGAAAAATAATAAAAAATCAAAAATTTCTTCTTTTAAAATAATTTCCGTCGGAATTCCGTCAATATGTCTGACGGATTACCGACGGAAACCCTAATTTGACTTGCCGCCAAACAACTTCGTGATTATCGTCAAAGCGGGAAAAACCGTCAGAATTTCCGTCGGCTTTTTAGGTTTCGTCGGAATTTCGTCGGCTAGTCTATTAAATCCACAGTCTTCGTCTTCCCCGCAGACAAAACCGAAAATTCACTTTTTCCCAAAAATTCTGTCTCGCCGCCGATTTACCGTCGGAATCGTCCTATTTGTCCTCTCCACCGCCGGAATTCTCCTCTCCACCGCCGGAATCGCCAGATTTCTTCTCCCCACCGCCAGATTTCTTTTCTCCACAACCGGAATAGCCGAGCCACCGTCCAAATCCGTCGCCTCCGTCATAATCCGTCGCCACTCCCTAAATCAATGTATGTTTTGTTTGTGTTCATCTGGAAATTTGTGGATTTTTTGAAATTGTTCTTGTGAATTAATAAATTTTTAGAAATTGAATATTAAAATTGTAGAAATTTAGAAATTTAGGAATTTAGGGATTTATAAATTGAGGGATTTAGGGATATTAGAATTTTGGAAATTAGGGATTTAGGGTTTTAGGGAATTATAGATGTATAAATTTTTATAATTATAATTTTATAAATTTATAAAGTAAGGAAATTATATATGTTTTGTTTTTATGAATTAAAACGATTATTATAGAAATTTTAATGTAATTGTGTAACATTTTTAAAACTTTTATAACAATTTTAGGCGAATTTTAAATACCAATTTAGGATTTTTAGACAATTCTAATTGTATAAATATTTACAATATTAGGAATTTGATTTTCATATGTTTTTGTGATTTTTAGGGATTTTTTAAAATTTAAGCTATGATTAATATGTAATATTTAAAATTTTTAAATATCCTATATAGAATATTTTAAGAAAATCATTTAAAATCCTTAAAATTTAAAAAAATTAGACCATTAATAAAACAATTTAAACCTTTAAAATTTTAAAACTATTTAAAATTAATAAAATTTAAAACTTTAAATCCTTTAAATTTTAAATTTTATAACTTTAAAATTTTAAACCTTTAAATCCTTAAAATTTAAAAATTTAACAATTTAAACCTTTAAATCTTTCAAATTTAAAAATTTATTTAGAGTAATAAAATTGTCCAAATTATAAATGTCAATTTTCCAACAAAACCTAAATCCATGAACTTCGGTTTCTGAATATAGAATATACAAAGATGCCCTGATTATTTAAATTTGAAAAATCCCAACGGACTTAACAGTACTACACTAAGAGTATTATCTCACTAACCTTTAAAATTAACAAGCTAAAATGAATTTAAGAGAGCATAAGAGTTTTTTTTTTGTTGCTTAATTTCTTGTTAATAGTTCCTACGCAAATCTTTCGAGAAATATTGTCCCTATTTTCAATTTTGGGTGGAGATAGAGTTTGGGATATTGACACACTGTCGATTGACATACGCACGTGAATGCATATAAATAATTAAATATAGGCCATTCTTACACGAGACTGGCGCCTTGTGTGCTCGTACAAATATACATTAATGCTTGTATTTATATGAAGAAAATCTTGAGGTTGAGATAATTATTCTGCAAGAAGACAATATCTTTTCCCAAAATTCACACTTTCGTATGCAATTCTTCCATTTGAAAATACTTTCCAAATATATTAAAAAACAATCACTATATAAGCCTATCAAAAGTTGAAATTATAAGAGCATCAACATTGGAAAATATTAAAAACACACTCTCTCTTCTTTTTACTCAACTTTATACATTCTTTTTCATTTTTTTACTCAACTTTATACCTTCTCTTTCATCCTTTTACTCAACTTTTATTAATTTTATATTTAAACACACATTAATATTCTCTCTCTTATGTCTTCCCCAAGACACAATCTCTCCAACTAAACCTACTATCTCCTCTCTTTACTCAACTTTTATTAATTTTATATTTCAATACATCACACTATTTCAATAAAAAAGACTCTCTTTCTTCCTTTTACTCAAATTTTAATAATTTTATATTGTGAGACACACCCACATTGTCTCCAATGTACATGCTCTAAATAAACACAACTACTCATATATCTGAGCATGCACGCAAAAAATAAACAATTTCTATATAGGTTTTCAGCGCCTCATATTTTTTAATAATGAGCTCATCACAATGCACCCACTGAAGAATATTGGATTAGGTTTTTAGCAACAAAAAAAAAAGTATATCGGATTAGGTTGCTTAGCAAATGAAAAAAGAATATCGGATATAGATGTAAAAGTGTCAAAATACATCACAATTATTTATTGTGAGACTGTTTCATGTAGTATTTTTTTTATCTTACTTAAGTACCCCAATAAAGAACACTATTGAGTAATACTCCCTCCGTTTCAATATGTATGATTTTTTAGAACTTTTGCACATATTAAGAAAACATATTAATTTTGATCTATTAATACATTGGTTTTTGCACTAAATAATTTTCCATAAATTTAAGACAATAGTAGCTCAATAAAATCAATTAATGTATCTTGAAGTTTACAATTCATATTTATTAGTCCTCAAAAACTTTATTGAAAATTGAAAACATCATACATTTTGAAACAAAATTTTTTTCTAAAAAATCATATATATTGAAACGGAGTGAGTAGTGATTATCTTGAAGATATTACTTACTAGTAGTCTGTTTGTTGAAAATTATTGAAGACCATAATTTGTTTGACCGGCCAGCGTAATTCTTGGTCACACGTTAATGATGGCGACTTTGAATTTCTTTAGTTTCAAGAGATTTAAAAGAAAATCGGAAGTTGTTGGAAAGAAAGTAAAGGAAAAATTAAATTGGTTGTTAATAAAATTGACGGTTGACATCGTAGTTACCGTTTTTTCAGGTCATCGTAATTAGTAACTACTATCTTTATCTTATGTTGCATTGCATATAGATCGAATTTTATTGTGACAAAAAAAAAAAAAGATCGAATTTTATTTGTTTTTAAGCTACCAGAGTTATAGAGTTTAAAATTTGAATTCACAATTGGATATCAAGATACTAGAGTTGATCAATTTCTAAAGTTTTTTTTTTAAATATTTTTTTGGGTCAAAAATAATTTCTAAAGTTTGGAATACAAATTACTACCTCCATATATATCACTAAAAATAATGTTTTAGAGATTTTCTTTTTGATTAGAATTAAGTAACATTTTCAAGTTTAAATGCAAATTAATTCTATTTTTATGATAATTTATATTATGCCGTTTGTTTTATTATTATTTAAATTATTGTTAGGTTGACAATGACGTTTACAATAACGAATAAAACCTTAAACGTGATGGAGAAAATATCAGATTTGTGCAAATCATGGGACATGATTCTGGATTTTAATTGAGAATCATGACAAAATAGCGTCACTAATTACATAACTACAAGATCATGATTAAGTTGGAACATATAATTAAATAGAAGGGAATGTCTCATGAAAAATGATGCTCTAATATTTACTGAAAAATAGGCCAAACAGAACATAATGATTAACAATGATAAGAAGAAGAATCAGAAAGTGAAAACGATGACCCATCAAATGGTCACGAAAACATTCAATCAAATTAAACTTCTTTTTAGTTTGACCTAAATTGTTATTAGCTCAAAACTTTATTCATTACAGTGCTGGTCCTAGAAAAAATCGATTATTGTGTTCTTACCCAACATCATAATAGAATCTCCATTAACTTATTGCAAGTTGCTTTCAAGAAAAGTTCTAGACTTAATAGCTTCATTATTATTTGTATGAATGGTAACATGTGATAGATATGATACTTCGGTTTAAAAATAGTACTTTGTCATTAATTGCTAAAAATTGTAGGGTCTGATATCGTAGAGCAATCGAATTATTATGCGAGTCTACAATTTTACCAATCAATTGAGTATATGTAATTACGATAACATTCTAAATTCACCATCCTGCAAGTTTACTGACCAAAATAGAATATGTTACAGCTTTTTTTTTTTTTTGGCTAAAAACCATTTTGCAAGTTTACTGACCAAATTAGAATTATTTATGTCATTCGACAGTTTTAATCGTATAAATTTGTTCGTTTATTAATATTGCCACTTTATTATGTAGCCAAATATTATTTTCCTAGTTTCGTAAGTTTGTAGTGTCATAATAAACCCATAATTTTATATTCCCTCTGCTCTTATATGATTCATGTTTTGAAAAAAAAAATTTGTTTTACAAAGATTGATTTTTTACATTTTTTTTTTGCAGTTTTAACAAAGTAATGATGATGAATTGTAAATTTCAAAACATATTAATTTTTTTTATTACATTGTGATTGGCTTAAAAAATTTAAAAAATTGTTTAGACAAAAAAATAAAACATTTATAGTTGAACTTTAATTTGTTTTCATATATGTATGAAAACTTTAGAGAATCAATCGTATACAACCGGAGGGAGTATATTTTATTGAACATTCGTATTGCTCGATTTCATATTAACATTTTTCAAATATTGCCAAACATAATTAGTTATTGTGTGGTATAAATTTGGATTTTAACATAATTATGGGATTAGTCAACGTATGAACGATTTTTTATTATGCACCAACCAAAAATTATGTTGCAATGACATCATTTTGTTTATTATTTCTATGTTTAAAAAAAAAAACAGAAGACAATATACTATGATATTGATCGATCGTAATACTAACGTATAGGAAATTAGAATTTAGTCCCGAATTTCGAAATTATGGAAAAAAAGTTTAAACTGAAACGACAACATGTGACGTAAGAATATTATGATTGTTATCAGTCGGCTGATAATTGGTATAAGTAGAAACAAAATCTAAGTAGCAATATCAGGCACTTATTATTACATAATATATTGTATAGCGACATATTTCCTCTTCATACCATAGCGACATACCATAACATGGTTTTACCGATGTGGACAAATATAAAATTTATGAGGAGAGAAATTCATACCACATACGATATAATCATGTTCATTTTTTGATGGATTTTAATTCAAAATTGATTGATAAAGTCACATTTCCAATGTTAGATTATATATTAAAGAGGAAAATATTTCCAATGTTAGATATATATCATAAGCCTCTTTAATATAATCCTATAACATAATTAATTCCATATCATATCGACCACTAATTTTAGGTCAAGTCGATTTTGATACAAATTGATCGAGTTCTTTTCATGTTGAGTCGACTTTCCCTTGCATTAGACAAGTATGTATTTAAGTATTCGTTCAAGATCTCACCGCACTTTCAATCTGAGATAACATTCGTAGACCACAAATATATTTATTTAAGTTTTTTCTCTACAATTTCTAAATTTGTATGTCTTTTAAGTTTTTCTCCATAATTTCTAAATTTTACTTGAGAGTGGAGTTATGGCTAAACATGAGTAGAGGATGAAAGGACCCCACACGCGTGGGACGCGGATGATATCCTCTACGAAGATTGGGATGTCATGCTTTTAGGCTCCTTGCAATAATTGAACTCATGCATTCTCTTATTATTGTTATTATTATTTACGATGTCAAATTTTTGTCATCTCAATCTTTCTCTCAATTATTTCTCTCCTCTCTGGCCTACTAAATTAATTATTGCATTCTATTTTCGTTTTTTTTTTGGAGTTTATATTTATACACCATATTTTGAGTTACCATTGTTAATGTATCTGTCATTGTGTATATGTGTGTATACAAACAATTAAACACCCCATGTCGTCCAATGATTTATGTTTTAGATTGTCTTATGTATATCATTAAATAATTTCGAGTATACTTAACCACTTGTATAAATATGTAAACAGTAAGTTTTTTTTTTCAACCGATAAAACTTTTCAGTATAAATTTTTTTCATGTAAACATTAAGTTATCTAGTACTATCATGTAAACAATAAGTTAGTTTAAAGATAAGTTAGTTTAAAGATAATCCTACATTTAAGCCTTTCATCTTTAAACCCCAATTTAGGATTCATACATCTTATATATAAAATAACTTTATTTGTTTTGTCCATGCAATGCATAAACCTTAATACTAATATAAACCCATTCAGTTTTGAATTTAATCTAATAGATTTGTGTAAGCAAACCTAATTTGACCAACCCGTATTAAAATCTGACGCTGTTAATTAACATAATTCGACTGATGTACAAAGAAAAGATACTGACTGATGGCTTGATACGGTCCCTCCTCAAAGCTAAGAGATTGTGTAAACAAGAACACAATAAAAGTTTTTTAAGACACAAGTTACTACAATATTCTTTTTCCTCCCCCATTCCATAAGATAAACGTAACTTAAATACACAAGATATTTGTTCACAAAATAACTGCCAACTAAACAACTAGAGAAACGTGATAATGAACGTGTCTTGAACGTGTCTTTGACAAATTAAATCTCGGTTTACTCCGGTTATGATCTCATCATTACTCGATCCCCGGAAAGAACCTTGTCCTCAAGGTTCATCAATCTCGTGGCGCATGGCAGAGCCGATCTTGTGGTTGACGATGACCATAAAGAGCATAGTAAAAAATTATACAAGTTGACTCATCCTCATGAAGAAGTCCACTCCATTGCTTAGCCAACGTGTCTTGATAATCAACGTATTGTTTTGCTTTTCTGCAACATGATGTTGGGTCACCATCATTGAAATGCCGAAGCTCCGGTTTCACGAGTTGTGATGGGTGAAATAGATTTGTGTGAATGGTGTTGGCTGGCATGTTCTGGATGTTGTGATGGCTTCTTGTGCAGGGTGATGTAATTTGTTGAGCGTTATCTCCACCGCCGCCGCCAACGCCTCCTCCAACTCCACCGCCGACGATTCCGCCACCGATATCGGAGATTAGATCTACATCATCGTTGACATCGAATGTCGGTTCTTCGTCGTCGTAGTAGACATCGAAGATTGGATCACCATAGATCTCATTGTAGAGTTCCATGGAACCTCGCTCTGATACCATATTGATACGGTCCCTCCTCAAAGCTAAGAGATTGTGTAAACAAGAACACAATAAAAGTTTCTTAAGACACAAGTTACTACAATATTCTTTTTCCTCCCCCATTCCATAAGATAAACGTAACTTAAATACACAAGATATTTGTTCACAAAATAACTGCCAACTAAACAACTAGAGAAACGTGATAATGAACGTGTCTTGAACGTGTCTTTGACAAATTAAATCTTGGTTTACTCCGGTTATGATCTCATCATGGCTTGCCTAACCGAATCCAACATGAACTTTTCTTTCAAAAACTATACAAACTAGCCTAAATATCGAACCATGGCAGAAAGGCTGTCAAGCATCAGTAGTGATGGTATAAGAGTTTAAACTATCCCAATTCGAAGAAAAAACTTGATCCAACTAAAATGATTCCGACCAACTTAATCGAAAATTAATCCTAAAAGGAATTTTTGTCGAGATAACTAACAAAAAGAACCATCGAAATACTCTATAAAGAATATCTCATATCAGAAATATGGTGAACACTTTATAAAAGGTAAAAAGAATCAATCCACTAATTGTCAATTATTTTTGGACTAAGTGAATGAATTTTATTAACAACTATTCAAAACCAAGTGAAATTTTACTCTTTTGGTTTTTTGGTTGTTGTTGTCATTAACTTTGATTCAAAAATCCCATTTTACTACAAGAATATGCAAGAAGCACGTGAGGAGTGTAGTAGAAGAGGAGAGAATCACGTGACAATGCGCCTGTTGAAGTCATGATGGGGTTAGTAATGAGTCAACACAGTGATGTGATGAACCAGTGTGGTCCACTTTGTCTTGACAAGAGGCCAGAACCGGATCTGAGATTATCGGGGCCCTATACAAAAAAAAAATTAATATCCAAATAAAATATTTTTTTTTAGAAAAAATACAATTTTTTTAACAACAATACACATAATTTTTTTTTATTTTGTAAATTAAATTAATAAAAAATCTATCTTAAAGTTTTAATGTTTTTATCATATAATTTATCTAAATCTTTATTTTTTTATACAATAAATATATTTTCCATAAATTAATATATAAATTTTTTTTAGTAAGGCCCCTTATTATGTGGGGTCCTATTCAAATGTCTTATAAAAATGTGCTCAAATCCACACAGGCAATCATTTGTTCATTGAACCTTTTTCTTCTTTAATTTCTTAAAAATTAAGTTTCCCTTAAGTTAAAATGCTATTCTATTTCTATTTGTGCACTACTTGATTGATTCTTCTTTACACTTTACTTTTGTTGGAAAATGGTATTAGGGCATGATTATCAATAAGTTCTTAGAGTAAATATAAAATATAAAATTATTAAAATATACGTTCTCTCTTCTTTTTACTCAGCTTTATATTTTTTCTTTCATCATTTTACTCAACTTTTATTAATTTTATATTTAAACACTTTCTCTTCTTTTCAAAAACACTCTCCAAAAGTTCTAAAATAAACAACTTTGTCTTCCTTTTACTCAACTTTTATTAATTTTATATTTAAACACACCCACTATCTTTTCTCTTTACTCAAATTTTATTAATTTTATATTTCAATACACCCCACAAAAATATTCTCGTTCTTCCTTTTACTCAAATTTTAATAATTTTATATTTTAACAATCCACTATATTTACTCTAAGAGCCTTCCAATAAACATGCTCGTATTGTCATACTTAAGTGTTGAAAAGTTATTAATCAAATGTTGAAACTATTTTAACTTAGTTAAGAGACTTTTAACTTTATATCAATTTAGTCCTTATAGTAGAAAATTAATTACTACATTTAACCACCAAATACTATAATCCACATAATGCTAATTATTACCTTTTTAACTTTGGGATATTAGAGTCAACCCAAATGCATCCCCGACTAATTCTATGGTTAGATTAGATCACTTTCATCGGAATATCTAACGCGCAACAAAATTGTTTTATAAGAAATTTGAACTTTAAAGAAAAAAAATATTACATATTCTCGAGAATAGTATCGCTAAACTAAAACAAGTTAGGAATTTTTGTTAATTTTAATGATATACAAATTTATGAGTAATATTTAAAAAAATTTTTGTCGGGACTCGGGAGTAATATTTAAATAAACAGCCAATAATAATGTTCCTACCATAATTACCATTATATTAACAACCTCATAATATCTAGAGGAAACGAGAATTGGATTCGTATTAGAAGTTTGGCGTGAAAGAGGAGCGCTTTATCTTGACCGCAAAATCAGCTTACCGAATAATTTTCTGTCTCCCAAAATTTCAAATGTTTATTTTCATTTGTCGGTGAAATCATTCCACAAGGACTGTCATGATGGTTGATAATTCGATTTATATGTTGGGCGGTTTTTGTTGTTGGTATTGATTGGTGAATCGTAAATAATTTGTCAATGATAAAATTCTTTGTTGGGAGCCCACAAGATAAAGTTGATATTTTACCAAGGAGAAGACTTTTAATTTTATGAATTCTTGGTAACAATCAAATTAATGAGTAGTAATAGGATATGAACAGACTCAGTCTTGATACTAACATGGGATCAGATAAAAAAAAAAATCTAGAGAAACAGGGAAATGCAAGGTTCCTTCACTTAAATAGAAAGCTAACTTTTTAGTTTTTACTATGCACAAAAGGTAGTTATTTAAAATTCGGCTTCATAATTCCAATACTAGTTTTAGTTTTGTAACAACAAGGTCCAATTATCATTAATTTTTCTGAAAGATTCAAATGCAAAATTATATTTAATGTGATTGACTTTTTTGGAATAAATTTCAAGGAAACCAACTTCCATATTATGACAACAACAAAAAACAAATTATTCAACCAAAGCTTGCCAATAGTAAAAAAGAAAGAAAGAAAGAAAGAGCTTGAAGGAAATCAACTTCCATTAACCTTCTTACAGTCTAATCTAATCTCTCCACTACTCCCAGTCAAGGGACTAATATTCCCCATGTTGATCATGGACTGAGCAAAGGTCTGAAAAAACAGAGTCTGGTTACTTGCAAAAGAAGTAACAACCGCGATTGTGGCTGAACCTGTGGTTGAGAACAGTTCTTGGTCTGACTGAAGAAGACCATTGTTGCTTTGAAGGTTTGTAAAGTAATTGTTATCGAACGCATCAGGTGTAGTTAGATCAAGATTGGTAATCCCCGATCCACTCCCATTTTGAGGACATATTTGTTGAAGACTACTGACAAGCGTCGTGTTCATAGTCGGGTCAGGATTTCCTGACCCGCTAAAGTTGAACAATCTATTGTTAAACACTCCGCATCGAGCACGTCCGAACGTATGCGCACCTAGGTAGATGAAAACCACAAGAGGAAGCTTTTAGGTTTAGGGTTTCAATTAATTGAGACGCAAGTGACCTAAACATGTAAGATGAAATTTACCCGATAAGGCTACTAGATCGTTAGTGTTTAGCCCAACAGCTGAAAATTTAGATGTGATGTTGCTAAGGCTTTCGGCGGGAGAGGGAATTGACGAATTTGCCCCGGCTTGGTTTGCCGTGAGACCATCTAGTCTTCCTAATAATACAGTCCATGAAGGCCCTCCTGCCTACATAATATATATATGGGTGTCTTGAGTACTACTAAAACAGAGTTCATGAGAAAGAAATTGTTGAAACAATATAATTTGGAATTTTATATAGTTGTATGTTTTTTTTTTTTCTATATGTAATTACCAAAGACACGGAAGCCTCAGAGGCAAGAGCTAAAACGTCAGAGCAAGAGACAACGCCGGGGCAAGCGTTTTCAAGAGCAGTCTTGATATTATCAACAACGCTGAATCCTCTAGCCGAATTTGCATTTGGACCAGCGTTCTTCTCGCTCTGGATGCTTCCACTATCGTCAAGCAAGATCGACGCGTCACAACCCTTTTCAAATACATAAAATAGCAAATTAGTGATTTATATGGCAAAATATATCGAAAGGCCTTATGTTAGAGAGAGTTGTACTGGAGAAATTCTTGTACATTTACAAAACAGTCATGAAAATGAAGGCGAATGAGGCTAGCTCCGATTCTCGAGTCAGATTGAAGAGCTTGCTGAACAATACTGCGAACGATGGTTGAGGCGTTAGGGCAAGTTCCGGAGTAAAACGTTGCGTTTAACTGAGCAGATGATGTTCCAAACAATGAAGAAGAGATGACGAGAGTGGTAAGGATTATGATGGAGAAACCATTACAAATAGTAGAGGGATTTGTTACAGCCATTGATTAAGTTTTTGCAAGTAACTAGTTTTGAATAGTTTTACTCCCTGATTGGTGGGAGCTATGCGAGTATTTCATATCATTTTGAAATCATTAAATATATATAGGGAGGAAAAGTTTGATTAAACGCGTATAGATTGACTGATCATGAAAGTGAAAGATATGAAATTAAACCAATTAGTATATCAACGTGTTTGTTTGTGTACTTAGTCCAAAAGATGGGAAATAAAGCTGGTGCTTGAACATTTTGTTAAGTTAAAAGTTATTTGTCTTTAGGTTACACCATCTCCATCACTTCCATTATTGTAATCCCACGCGGTAGTAAAAGAATTTGTAAAAAGTTTTATAACAATATATAAGATTTTGCGTTCTTGAGACGAAATCGGTCGTAAAGGTAACCTAGATTTGGTTTTTATTTCTTCCATAACAAAATTGAATACACTAAAACATGCTATAACCTTATTTTAATCTCTAAATAAAATCTTATACTCCCGTCCCATGTTTATTCACTGGGGGAAAATCATATAAACATGGATAATACTATTAGAATCTGAAAGAAGATCTCAATTCTCACATTGAGTTTAAAAAAAAAAAAAAATCTCACAATATATACATATGTTTTTCGATAAACTTTTAAAAATATTTAGTCTACAAAATTAGTTTGTTGGTCACATTTTAATATTTGAAAGCCTTCAAGAGTTGTTGGAGCTTTACAGCTGTATTTTCGGAAAAAACCAAATTACATTCATAATCGAGTGTTTTATAATGCGTTTTTTTTTTTTTTTTTTGAAAAATTAATGCGTTGTTACTTCGCTGATTTTGATGAAGATCATATCTAAAAGTCTTTACTTACGAGACTTTTGGAGATATTCCTTTGACAAAAAAAGAAGATATTCCTTTGACATTAGCTGCCATATATGCATGTAGAATAAACATTCAAAGATGCGTGACTAGCTCCGGAATCTTCGAGTGACGGTGATATGCATTATGAGTCTTAGAAAGGGCTTAGAATACATGCTTCAGAACAAAAACCAATACATTAATCGCT
This sequence comes from Draba incana, assembly GCA_963576765.1. Taxonomy (NCBI): domain Eukaryota; kingdom Viridiplantae; phylum Streptophyta; class Magnoliopsida; order Brassicales; family Brassicaceae; genus Draba; species Draba incana. The sequence goes on along the minus strand of OY755203.1, from coordinate 48,298,421 downwards.
TTAAAAATAGGTAATAACGCTAAAGCGATACCCTAAACCAAAGGAATAATTTAAAGTTTCAAATCACTTTATAGTTTAAAATTAATAGTTGCCTCTAAATTCTCGCACAAATTAAGAAATTTTGCTTCTAAATTCCACAACAAATAAATAGTTACTTCTAAATCTAAAATCAAATCCCAACCACTTCGCCGTTTTTTTAATCAATTTCTCTTGACTTTATAATTTTTTCCATTAATTGACATTAAAAATAAATATTAAACGCGATTTGACCATGATATTTCGTTAGTGATTGGTTTTAATTTCGTATTGATATGATTGTATCATTGGATTTACATATGGTAGGAATGCAAATTGTCATTGATAATTTTTCCATTTTTTTTTACATATTTTAGACGTTACAAGTGTAAAAGTAAAACACAACCTTCCGACTCAATTTATTTCTTTTCCAACCAAATTTATTGTTTTACGAAAATGGTTTAGCTTACGAGCACTTATTCATTTATGATCACACAAGTGGTAAAACTAATCCCATAATTTTTTCAGATATCTGCTAAACTCATTTCTCCATCAACGGAGCCAGATTGTATAAGACTGTCCTCTGCTTTAGTGGCAGATGATTGTCCATTAACCACCTTACAATCTTGTCTAATCTCTCCATTACTCCCAGTCAATGGACTAATATTCCCCATTTTGATCATAGACTGAGCAAACGCCTCGAAAAACAGCGTTTGGTTACTTGCAAAAGAAGTAACAATCGCGATGCTGGCTGAACCGGTATTGGAGAACAATTCTTGATCTGACTGAAGAAGACCATTGTTGCTCTGAAGGTTCGAAAAGTAATTGTTATCGAACGCATCAGGTGTGGTCAGATCAAGATTGGTAATCCCCGATCCGGTCCCATTTTGAGGACATATCTGTTGAAGACTGCTGAGAAGCGTCGAGTTCAAAGTTGGGTCGGGACTTCCCGACCCGCTGAAGTTGAATAATCTGTTACTGAAGGTCGCGCATTGGCCACGTCCAAACGTATGCGCTCCTATGTACATTGAACCACAAGAAATGACATTAATTGGGATTTTTATTGATTGACACACAAGTAACTATAAAATGTAATAATTTACCAGACAAGGCTACTACATCGGTTGTGTTTAGCCCGACAGCTAAAAATTTAGATGTGATATTGTTGAGGCCTTCGAAGGGAGAGGGAAGGGAACTGGCCCCGGACAGGTTTGCGGTGAGACCATCTCTTCTTCCTAATAACACAGTCCATGAAGGCCCTCCTGCCTGATGATGATCAAACATGTATACATATAGCTAGGTAATAGTAGGGATATTATGACGGGGATTTTTACTCGGCCTAACCCCCTGAAAAGCCAGCTAAACTCACTGCTAGCGATTGAACCAACCAAAATGACATCGTTTTAAAAATAATTGTTAGAAGAAGAAAAAATATGCGCTTTTACCCGTAAGTAACATCCCCAGGTTACCTGTGTGGATTTATATTGTTTGATATGTTTATGAAGAAAATTGTTATTACCAAAGTCACTGAGGCCTCTGAGGCAAGAGCTAAAACGTCAGAGCAAGAGACAATTCCGGGGCAAGCATTCTCCAGAGCAGTTTTGATGTTGTCCACAACATTGAATCCTCTAGTTGAGTTTACGTTGGCTGGAGCGTTCTTCTCGCTCTGGACAGTCCCAGTGTCGTCAAGTAAGAGCGACCCGTCGCAACCCTTTTCAAAAGTAACGAAAAGCCAAATAGCGGTTTAGTGTAACAAATTATGAAGAAGATAAAAAAATAAAATCAAGAAGATGATCTTAAGAGCTTCTTATACATTGACAAAGCAATCGTGGAAATGAAGGCGTATAAGGCTAGCTCCGATTCTTGGATCGGATTGAAGAGCTTGCTGAATAGTACTGCGAACGATGGTCGAGGCATTAGGACAAGTCCCCGAGTAAAACGTTGCGTTTAACTGCGCAGATGATGTCCCGAACAATGAAGAAACAATAGCAAGAAGGATGATGATGAAGCAAGTATTGCAAGTAGTAGATGAGCTCGTTACAGCCATTACTAATAAGCTGTTGCAAATTTTAATAATAAGAGTTTTGATTAGTTTTTCGTTTTTAACTGATTGAAACCTGAACTTATGATTAATCTAATTAGTTAATACATCATTTATATAGAGGATAAAAGCTGATTTACCTGACCATGAATGTGACAGATTTTAGCTTAAGATTAGTCAAGTCAAGGTGCATGTTTCTTTGTTTACCAAGTCATTATATGAAGAAAAGATGGCACTTCTAGATTGTATTTAGTGCGTATTTGGTTACTTAGTCAAATTTCTTTTATAAAGTTAGAATTTACAAGATTCATTCCTTATTGACGTTCCATGAAAAATAAATATCTCTCGAAAGAGTTGTTAAGGCTTTACCGCTAGGTTTCGATGAAAACACATAATCTATATATATAAAGTTCGCTTTGCTATCTTCTCTTTAAGCCACATCATCATCCACATCACTATTAAATCCTATTTTATTTTATTTTTATTTTATAATTCTAAATTTAATTTATTTGATTGTAACATTATGAAAATAATTTGAAATGTCATTATCCATATTATAGCTTCAACTTGAAATCTCAACGTTAACTTAATATATATAGTTATTAAAAATTAGACAAGTTAAATAAATTTGTTTATACTAATATAAATTAAAAGAATTTGAAAAGTTATTAAACAAACAATATTGATCTATGACTAATTCCCTAAAGCAAAATATAGGTTGATAGCTATTACATCTAATAAAGAGAAAACAAATTAAATTTAGGTATACTTAAGCCAATTATTGTAATTATACATAACAAATATGAAAATAGAATATGAGAAACTATCAAAATTCATAAGAAGAGACTATATCAAATAAAATAACGAAAAGAGGAATATGTCAATTATACTAAAGTCAAAAAGAGCATACGAGAAAAACTATTTGTTTCAAGAAACAAATTGTAAATATTTCAAAATGAACAATATAATTTTAACAAAATAAATATTATTATGTGTGGTAATTTTATTTTAACCCAAAAGGGAAATTTAAACGTAATTATTAAGAGTGGAGTAAATAACAATCCTAAACTATTAAGTATATTTTGGTTGTCAAAAAAAAAAAAACTATTAAGTATATGATATAATATATATCATGTGATCTAAGTACAATTAATATTTTGAAAACCATACAAGATGAAATTTTCTATATTATTTTGTGTTATGATTTTAAGAAAATTTTCAATGTATATTAAATAATTGATATACATTGAAAATTAGCTTTTGGGTTAAAATTAATAAGAGGAGGAAAAAATAATAGTTCTAAACTATTAAGTAATTGATATAATATATATCATGTGATGTTAATGCAATTAATATCTTAGGGACAATATGACACGAAATTTCAAAGTTTGATGACTCACATAATATATGCATTTGTAACCTTTTATATTTTTAGTTTTAAATAATTAAGTTTAAATTTAAAGAAAATTCATAGTAAATAAATATCTTCAAATAAAATCTAATTCTCCCATAACAAAAAGACAAGTATACATAACTGAGGTGCAAAAGAAAATAAGAGAAACTAATTTTTTTAAGAAACAACTTATAAATATTTATAGAAAATAGTATATGCTTAAAAATGAAAGATTAATTTTAACCCAAAAGCTAATTTGCATGTAACTATAACAAGAAGAGAAAATAAAAGTGCAAATTTATTTTGTAAATGATATAATATTCCTCATGTGATGTACATAATTGCAGTTAATATGTTGGAAACAATACAAGAGGAATTGCAAAATCAATGTGTGAAAAAGAAATTCATTTTTTAACCTTGCAAGTACTTTGTACTTTAATTTTAAATAACTAAGCTTTCTATTCAAACAATAGTTTCATATTATTAACGTTACAAAGAAAAAGTAATAGTAATCAAAAAAAGTTTTAAAGAAACATATATACTTTCAAATAGTAATAATCATATTCCAAAATGGTTAAGAATCATTTTCACGTTCACGCAATTTAGAGAAGAGAAAAAAAGAACTAATCCATTTCAAGCCAATTAATATTTTCGATTTTAGAGTATTAGTTATTTTATCAAACTATTTATCTCTAAATATAATAAATTGTAAAAGAAATACTCGCGCGCAGAAAATTTTAGTTAAATAATTATAATGTTTTAAAAAAATAGAAAACGAGGAAGTTCAAGGCCTAGACTCCAAGTCATTTCAGACCTAGAACAAGTGGGTCAATAATATCCGTTTGGTAATTCACCCGGATATGCAAGTATAAGGCCTCATTCATTAGCCCTGGGCACGGAAAATGCAGGTATCCGTGATCCGATCCGTTTTAAACGGATATTTGATTTTCCGATCCGATCCGATACGTGAATTTTCGAGTATCCGAAAATTCGTATATCCAAATTTTTTTTAGATATCCGCGGATATCCGATTCGATCCGTGAAAAATCAAATATCCGAACTTTTTTAAGATATCTGTAACTATCCGATCCGATCCGTGAAAATTTTAATTATTATTTATTTATTTTATTATTTATTCATAATAAAAATCAAATATTTAACAAAAATGAATGAGTTGAGTATAATTTTCACGCTTGTACATCTATAATAACAAAAATAATAATAACTAATTGTGCGAGTTGGAATTTTCACACAACAGAATTTGTGAAGATTCAGATAAAGTAAAGCTTCTTTAGGGTTTCCAAACACTTAGAAAGATTTTTAGAATTAGGGTTCTTGAGATTGTTCTTATTAACCAAGATCAGAGCTGTAAACAGTGTTTCTATCAGAAAAACCGGTCCATTCCAAGTGAAAGGGTACATGTCTATATATAGGTAAAATTGGGCGGTATGAACAGTTCCAGTCGAGGTGACTTGAACAGTTCCGGTCGCTCTGAGCCGGGCCGGTCTAGAAGGATTGAACAGCGCTGGAATGAACAGTGATGGGCCTTTGACGGGCCTGCGTTTTCTGGGTTCGACCGCTGAACCGGTTTAACACGTGTTAAGCCGTTTGGTTTATCGATTCTTCTAGGGGAGATTTGACCCCTACAGTTAGCCCCCCAGTTCAGTAGTTTAGTTAAAAAGTGCTGAAGTAAGGGTGTCTGAAAAATCGATTCCCGCTTAGGCCGTTTAGTGTGTTAGCGGCGATACTGTCGAACCCAAGTACTCAATACTGCGAGTCGGTTGCTGTTATTGGCGAGTCGATTTCTAGTTTCGCGAATCGGCGAATTGGTTTTACTTGTGATCCGCGAATCGTGCGAGAGTGCGAGGTGTCAAGGTAGATTTGTTCCGATATCTGCGAGCTGACTGAAAGCCTTCAAAATCGCGAGTTGACTTGATTGAATGAATCTGCTCGAAGATGCGAGGTGACGAGATGAAGATGTACAGATGTGCGAACAAGCCTCGGTAAAACCCTTGTCTAGAAAACCCAGTGGAAAAAACAGAAAAGGGGAAAAGAGCGCGAGTCGCACATTTACTCAAGTCATCGTTTACGCCGAATTCCTAAGTTTTATGGAGATAAAGTCGTGAGTTGATGAAGTCGCGAGTTGAGGAAGTCGCGACTTGATGAAGTCGCGAGTTGATTTCTGTGGAGAAAAAGTCGCGAGTTGATGAAGTCGCGAGTTGATGAAGTCGCGAGTTGATTTCTGTGGAGAGAAAGTCGCGAGCTGATCCATTGAGATGGAGTCGCAAGTTGATTTTCACGGAGAGAAAGTCGCGACTGGTCCATTGAGACGAAGTCGCGAGTTGATTTTCACGGAAAGAAAGTCGCGACTGATCCATTGAGGTGGAGTCGCGAGTTGCGAGATGCTGAAGTCGCAGGTTTATTCGTAAGTGAAGTCGCGAGGTCGCGCGATTCTTTGAAGGTCAAAATCCTGAGAATATCGAAACTATGAAGTCGCGAAACAAATCGAGGAGGAGCCCGCGGAGTCGCATTTAGGGTCAGATAAAAATTGTGGAACCATAGATTTGGATCAATCTCGCGAAACTGATCTTCTGAGCTCAGAATCTTTGGGCCCATTAAGAAATGAGGCCCACCTCGAAAGTCGAACCGTCAAAAATGTCCTTATAAGAGGCAACGCTCCCTTGATACTTCTCATTATTCTCATTCCTCCGAAAAAACAGGTTCGCTCTCTCTCTCCCTTCTCTGTTTTTTCTTTCGAGTAATAGATAGGAATTTTGCCGTCCCATCGCTTCGCCGCCGCTGTGTTCTTCATCGCCGCCGCAGTGTTCTTCAGAGAAACTGAAAAAACTTAAAGTTTTGATCCAAAGAAAGATGTCGTCGACGAGTTCTTTTGCATCCGCGAAGTCTGCCGAACTCCCCGAGAAGGGAAGATCGGCCTGGGAGTATTCTCCCGATAGCGAGTCGATTGTAGATGCGAGTTCGAGTTGTAGTAGGCTCCGTGGTCAAGAGGAAGCGAGTCCTTCAGGCAGCGAGGAGGCGAACCCCATTAGTCGAGAAGATCGAGCTGGAGGTCATTCTCCTCTTGCCGAACAGTTCTCTTATCCTACTCCCGCCTTAAGACAAAGTCGCGAGAAAAGGGAGTCTACTTCGTCCATGCGAGCTGGATGAACTGGCTTTGAAGAGGGAGTTGGGACTTCGCATCCTTCGCAAATTAGCGAGGCCTCGACCACTGACGGGCGAAGACTGGTTGTGGAAATCCCACAACTCCGCGACGAGTCCCTTAGTCCTGCCGAGCTGCTTCTCCAAGTAAAGATCGAAGAAGGTAACTGGTCGTACAACTCTTTAGTAGAAAAAGAGAGACTGGAAGCTTGGGCTGCGTGCGGGCTGGCCGAGGTTGTCCAGAAGAAAAAGAAATCGAGGCGAAAGCAACGCCCGCCTCCAGGTTCCTCTTGGTGCGATGAGGAATTCCTGGAAGACTATCGCTCAGAGTGCCGAATTCCCGACTCGGTCGAAATGATCGCGCCTTCTTTCGAGCAGCGAGAAGATAATCCCCCTGCCGGCACGTTTACCGCCTATGCGTGTTGGTTTAAGGAGTGTTACCTCACGTTCCCCATCCCTGCGCTGATTCTCCGATTCGCGCGGGTTCACAAAATCGCGCTCGCGCAAATCAACTCGAGAGGGATTCGCCAATTGGTGGGAATTACGACGCGGGCAGCCGAATGTCGCGAGCCCATCGGAGTTCGCCATCTACACAACCTTCTTGAATGGCGCAAGCAATCCAATCTGGGTGGCATGAAGTATTACAATCTGGCGAGTCGTTCTCTTTATAAAACACTGGACGACTTCCCGAACAAAGATCATAGCTGGAGAAAATATTTTTTCTTCGTGCCGATATCGGCCGCGTCGGCCGAGGATGAATACTTAGTGGTGGCGAAGTGGGGGACACTTGGTAGATTTTCTCGAATGTTTACTGCGCGAACTGTCCCCTTGTGTTTTATACTAACTTTTCTGCCATTTTGTTTTTACAGCTAGCAGACTGCTATTCACTCCTGTTGCCAACATCGACGATTTAATCAATAAGTTGAAGGCTCGGAAGTGCCTTTGGAATCTTCACTTCAATCTTTGAAGGGTTGTTCTAGCTCGCGAGTTCATTTCCTACGACGAAGAAGAAGAAATCGAAAAGAGCGAGTCCGACGATCTAGAAATAATGCCTCCCAAGCTCACTTTCCGCGATCTCGCCAAGAGAAAAGCCGAGAAGGCTAAGAGAAAGGCCGACCCGATGGCCACTGCCTCCATCGTCGAGACGTCCGAGCGGAGCGTCGATAAAGAGAATACTCTTGTTGCTGAGGGCGACGAAGCGACTGCTGTAGCTGCGAGTGGTGCGTTGGCTGTTATTACTTCACAGCCAACTACCATTTCTGACAAGCCCGCCGAGCCTGAGGCCCAATTACATCGGAAGAGAAAACGATCTGCCTCTGAGAAAGGCAAAGGTAAAGTTGGCGAGAAGAAGAAATCTCGTCGCGAGCTGCCGACTCTGTCCCCAGGGCAGACTATTCCTGGAAGTTCCGATGGGCTCTACACTGATCCCTTAGCCGCAGCTGCCATGATGGCTAAGGTTACATATCTGGGTGATCGTATGCCGATCCCGGAAAGGCTGGTAAAGAGCGAGCTCTACAAGGAGTTCGCGTCTCGCCAGGCCAAGGTAATTCCACACTTTATTCTTTCTTTTTCACTTAGCTTTATTTTTCATACTGTCAACTCCTTCGCAGGCCATCGCCCATTTCAACAGGCTGATCATGTCGTACGATCAAGACTCGAGGTCTAAGGAGCTCTTTATAGGCGAGGCCAGGCAGAGAGAAGAGGTCGAGATGGAAAAAGTCGCGGCCCAAATGAGAAATCTTTCTGCTGAGCGAGATATGTACAAGAAGAGCTCAGACGACCTGGGCGTGCACCTTCACAGAGTCGGTAAGGAGAAGGAGAAGGTCGAGGAGAACAACGTCGAGCTGGTGAAAGAGCTATCTGCTCTGAAGGCGAGTCGCGAGCAGGATCTTGAAGAGGCTGTTTCTTCTGCGAGGCGATCTGCGGCCGCCGAAGTGCAAGGCCAGCTTAACCGGGCTTACGAGCTGTTTCAACAGATGATGAAGAAGCCGATTAAGAAAATGGTCTATCTTGCACAAGCGAAGGCTAATCTCCAGCTCCTTGATGACATGGAGAATGCTGAAGCAGAGGAGGCCTTCGATCCCAAGGCCGAGCGTGCCCTTTTAGCTGAAAACAAGGCGTCGCTCGGAAAAGCCGACGAGATCTTCGACGCGATAGCACTCGAATTGAGAAAGACCTTGGGTAAGAACTATGTTGTCCCCATTACCGTAGCGGATATAGTTGCGTCTCCGCGAGTCGAAGTTGTTGCTAAGTCTGTTGGTATAAATGCAGCTTCTGGGTCGAACGATGGCTCTCTTGGTATGCGCTTGCGAAGCGCGAGTGAGGAGTTAGACGAGAGCGAGTCGGACGAAGCCGATGAGACCGTTGATCCGATCCCAGTTGCACCAACTGAACCTCTTCGCGAACAGGCTCCTTTGGAACAAGAACCCAAGGATGGCGAGGTTGCGAGTTCGGCTGCTATCATTACTCCAGCCGAAGAACAAGTTGTCGAAGAGGGCGAGCTGGCTTCTGAGGACAAAGAGGCCGAAGATGGCGAGACTGTCGCCTAATCCGGACTTCGCAACAGTAGGATTTGTTTTTGTTTTTGCTTAAGGATTTTATGACTCGATTTTTGTTTTTGTGCCTGGATGGCTTTATCCAACTTGTAACAACATTTTTATGCCGAGTTGGTCGAGCAGATTTATATGAATGCCCTTAAGCAATTTCTTAACTGTATTTTCGATTAGTAGTCTGTCGACGAGGCCTGTTAGAGCTTGTCTAAGGCCATAGAAATGATGCGGTTTTAAGACGCTTAGATTTGATGCGGTTTTAAGACGCTTAATGGCGATGCGGTTTTAAGACGCTTAATGGCGAGGCGATTGATATCGCTGCCGTATGTTTTGCCATTTTAGACCAGTGTTGAGTGTAACTGGGTTTTGGGAGACGAACATCCTGGTTATATTCTACTGAATATATCTTATCCAGGCAAATATATATTTGCTAAGTTCGACCAGTTTGTCAAGGTTAAAACTGGGTTTGCGAGTCCATCCTGGCTAACGGACACATTCTACTGAATGTGTCTATCCCGAGATGGACTCGCGAGATGGACATCCCGGCTAACGGACAATACTCGCACTGAATACGTCTATCCCAGTAATGAACTCTAAACTTATATAGCGCGCTTTATCCATTGAGGATGTATGAGTATACTTCATAATGATGATGAAGTTTTAATCAGGTCGCCATTATGGCCATAATGACGCCTAATTGTTATTGATCTCGCGTTTAGACAGTTAAGTCGTTTAGCGAGTTGCCGCGTTTAGACCGGAGTCGTTTGCGAGTCGAGCGAATAAGGCTTGGTTAAAACCTTAGCTTATTGCAAATTGATTATCGCGTTTAGACCGGAGTCGTTACATACGGCGAGTGGGTATAAATATACGTACCCACTCCCCCCCCTTTTTTTGAATAAGGGGGCAACTGAACTCGTCCATAAACGAGCAGCCTACGTACCCAATGAAGGGATCAAGTCGCGTCGTAGTTCAAGTCTAATGACTTAGTATTTTTAGCAGTGATATTTCTTCAGATGTCGCGCAATCCAGGAACGCGGGATCATCTCGCCTTTCATGTTGGCGATTTCGTAGACGCCCGGGCCAACTACTTTTGTGATTTGATAAGGTCCTTCCATATGAGCGCCGAGCTTGCCGGCATTGGGCTCGGCAGTGTTTTCAAATACTCCGCGAAGGACGAGGTCTCCTTCGTAAAAACGCCGAACTCGCACCTTGGAGTTGTAATACTTGGATGCCGCAATTTAATATTCGGTCATCTTTATAAGTGCTTGGTCGCGCCTTTCGTTGATAAGGTCGAGTTCGTCGAGCATAAGGAGATGATTGAGACCTTCCTGCTCTGGAAGCAATCGTCGGCGAACTCCTGGAAAATAGACTTCAGGAGGAATCACACATTCTGTTCCGTAGACAAGGACAAAAGGGGTCTCGCCCGTAGCGCGTCGCGGTGTTGTTCGACAAGACCATAAAACGCCTTCAAGTTCATCTGCCCAACGACCCTTCTTAGCGTCGAGTCGAGTCTTTAGGCCATGGATAAATTTTTTGTTTGACGATTCTGCCTGGCCGTTGCCTTGCGGGCAGCGGGGCGTTGACTTGCTGATTCTGATTTTCCACTTATCGTAGAAAAGTTCGAACCGTTTAGATATGAATTGCGAACCGTTATCTGTCACTATCTCATAGGGTACGCCGTGACGACAGATGATATTCTTCCAGACGAAGTTTTTGACCTGCTTATCCTTGATTGATCCGAATGCTTCCGCCTCGATCCACTTGGAAAAATAATCCGTTAGGACTAAGAGGTATCGTTTCTGCCGAGACGGATGAAGCGGTCCGACTATATCCATTCCCCATCGCATAAACGGGTAGGGCGAGGTGACCGAGCTTAAGAACTCCGTCGGTTGATGGATGAACGGACCATGTCGCTGACACTTCTCGCACTTTGCTGCGAACAGCTCGCAGTCTTTTATCATTGTCGGCCATAAATATCCGTGCCTCTTGATTCGGATGACGAGTGAGCGACCTCCCGAGTGGTTACCGCAGGATCCGCCATGAACCTCGTGCATTATCTCGCGAGCCTCCTGCCCCTCGACATAAGCAAGTAGTGGCCCGGACAGTCGCCATTTGAAGATATTTCCATCAAGTAAAACGTAACGAGACGACTGTGACTTTAATTTGCGAGCCACCCATTTGTCGGTTGGCATCTCGCCGTCTGCGAGATAAACGCGAATGTTGGCCATCCACTTGGTGTCGCATCCATAGACTGTGGTCTCGTCGTCAATGGGAATGTCGATGACTTCATGCCCAGGTGGAGGCTCCTCGCTACATGGGTAAGCATCCTCTGGGGATTCCTCAAGTTGTTCGGGGAGAAAGCCACGGTCAAAAGCTGTGTTATTCGGGTCGAGCTCGTTATCTGTTGCCATCACATCCGTCGTTTCGTCTGTGCCGACTGTACCGGATTGATTGGGATCCATCGGATCCGGCTCGACGTTATCTTTGGTGTGGTCGAGGTCCATCGGGTCTGCGGCGGAGCGAGCGGGCGAGCCATTGCTGAGACCTGCTTTTTGCTTTGCTGCCAGAGATCTTGTTAGGACGTTGACTGCTTTTACAATTGCGATACTCGGCTCTTCAATGAATTCGACCTTGACAAATCTTTGAAGATCTTTATCTAGCTTCGCGGTCGAGCCGAGTGATGCGAGGGCATCCGCTTGGGAGTTTTCCGACCTTGGAATTCTTGTCAAGGTGAACAGATCGAATTCAGCTGTTAAAGTTTTGACAAGAGCGAGGTATGCTTCCATGCGCTCGTCCTTTGTCGCGTATTCGCCGTTGAACTGATTCACGACGAGCTGAGAGTCGTAAAAAGCTTCTATCCTTGTTATTTTCAACGCTTTAGATAATCGAAGACCTGCGAGAAGGGCCTCGTATTCGGCCTCGTTGTTCGATGCCTTGAAACCAAGGCAGAACGATTGCTCTAGAGATTTTCCGTCTGACGATAGTCGAATGCCTACTCCCGATCCGTGTTTAGATGACGAGCCGTCGACGTGCAGCTGCCAGATTTGAGATGCAGAACTGTCCGCGAGTGTGTCTTCGATTTCGGGCGAGGCTTCCGCCTCCGGCAGTTCGATTAAAAAGTCGGCCAATACCTGTGCCTTGATCGTCGTCCTACTGCGATACTCGATATCAAACTCGCTTAGCTCAATCGCCCATTTGGCGAGTCGTCCGGACTGAGTCGGACTGTAGAGAACAGCTCGCAGTGGAAAAGTACTTAGTACCACGATCGGATGTGATTGAAAATACGGTCGAAGCTTTCGAGCCGACGTAATAACTGCGAGTGCGAGTTTCTCCGTCAAAGGATATCTTGTTTCTGCATCGGTTAGCGACTTACTAATATAGAAAACAGGCTTTTGCTCGGTGCCGTCTTCGCGAATCAGAACCCCACTAACTGCCGAGGTCGAGACCGCGATGTAAAGATGGAGCGGTTCGCCAGCTATCGGCTTTGTCAGAACAGGTGGAGTCGCGAGATACTGCTTCAACTTTTGGAAGGCTTCTTCACATTTTTCAGTCCACTCGAAATCTTGTCGAGCTGCCCCCTTCTTATCCTTGAGCGTTTCATAAAAAGGTAAACACTTATCAGTAGAGCGCGAGATGAATAGGTTCAAGGCCGCGACTCTGCCGTTTAGTCGCTGGACTTCTCTTTTCGTTTTTGGCGAAGGCATCTGGATGAGTGCGTCGATTTGCTTTGGATTTGCCTCGATCCCGCGACGAGTAACAATGTAGCCGAGGAACTCGCCGGACGTTACACCGAAACGACACTTAGCCGGATTTAGCTTCATGTTATACTTGTTTAATAACGCAAAGCACTCTGCGAGGTGGCCGATGTGGTCCTTTTCCTCGAGTGATTTGACGAGCATGTCGTCAATGTAAACCTCCATCGTTTTGCCGAGTAAGCCCGCAAACATTTTATTTACCAATCGCTGATAAGTAGCCCCAGCATTCTTAAGTCCAAAGGGCATGACTTTGTAGCAATAGATTCCGCGGTCTGTGATGAAAGATGTTTTGTCGCGATCGCCGGGGTCCATGAAGATCTGATTATAGCCAGAGAAGGCGTCCATAAATGACAACAACTTGTTTCCAGATGTCGCCTCGACGAGGCGGTCGATGTGAGGAAGAGGGAAACTGTCTTTTGGGCATGCCTTATTCAAATCCGTGAAGTCTACACAGACTCGCCACTTACCACTTTTCTTCTTCACGACGACTGGGTTCGCAAGCCACTCCGGATATCTGACCTCAGAGATCGAGCCGGCCTGCAAGAGTTTATCTACTTCGTCATTTACCGCTTGAGCCCTTTCAGGACCTAGTCGCCTTCGCTTTTGCTTTATAGGTTTGTAGGTCGAGTCCACGTTTAACTCGTGACTGATGATGCCGATATCGATCCCGGGCATGTCTTCCGCGGACCATGCGAATGTACCGACGTTTTTCTTGAGGAATTCGATGAGGTCGAGTCTGACGGCTTTGTCAAGTGTCGCGCCTATCTCTACGTATTTCTCTGGGAATTTGTCGTTTATACAAACCGATATGACAAGCTCGCAGGTAGGGCCCGCTCCTCTAGCTTCAGCGGATTCCGCGATCTGTAGCTGCTATAAGAGGTTTGAGATTTCCTTGACGGGCTCCCTGTCTGTCTTAATCTTTTTCCGCGGCTCGCTTGGGATCGGCACGGTCGTCTGAGTTCTTAGTTTGTGCGCGGTCATGAAACAAGATCTTGACGCCGACTGACTTCCTCTGATTGTTCGGACTCCGCCCTTTGTTGGAAACTTAAGACAGAGATGATACGTTGAGGCGACGGCGCGCATCGAGTTTAGCCAAGGGGTTCCCATTATCACATTGTAAATTGCCGGGTTGTCCGAGACTGCGAACTCAACTATTTTAGTCATACCTTCCGCACTTACAGGAAGCTTGACCGTACCGAGTGTCATCGTCGTCTCACCATTGAATCCGGTTAATGGCTTAGGATAGGATTCGACTTGTGCGAGGTCAATTTCCATACGCTTCAGAGCGTCTATGAAAATGATGTCGACTGTGCTCCCAGTGTCGATTAAAACGCGACCCGTGTCCCATCCTGCGACGGAGAGTCGGATGACAAGCGGGTCGTCATGAGGTTTGTCAATGTCATCGACCTCATTCTCTTCGAACTGGATGACGTCATTCGGGAACTTCGACGGTTCGGGTTTGTTTGCCCCTACCTCCGCTCTTCTCTGATAGGCTTTGATCGACGAGATGGTGTTAGAGCAGTAGCGCGAGCCGCCCATGATCATGTTACAGATTTTTTGTTTCGAGGCGCTCCGGCCATCATTACCGTTTCGTCGGTCGAGGTGGGCCTCGTCGTTTCGTCGGTCTCGCTTATTATTCCTGTTGTCTCCCGACGGGCCGTCCCCTTCTCTTGCATCGTCGAATTGTTCGAGCTGAAAATCGTTAACATTGATGTTTCCTTTGAGCTCGCCGGCGGCCAACTTTGCTGCGAGTCGCATGCCGAGGACTCTGCAGTTAGACGTCGAGTGTCCCTCCATCTTATGCAAGTCGCAATAAGCCGACTCGTCATACTGCGATATTCTCGGCCCAGTGTTGCCACTAGCGCGACCAGGGGCGCCTCTTCCGCGGCCTCGCCCTCTTCCTCGACCGTAGCCGGGCGAGTCCACCTGGTAGTTATGGGCCCCCTTGAAACCTCCTTCATGTTGTACGAAATTTCCCGGCTTCCTCTTTGTCGCGACTGGGACTTCTTGCGGACTAGGATTCCTGGCCTTTCCATGCTTCTGGCTCAGGATTTTGGTTTCATCTTCGCTTCTTGCGAAGCCGTTAGCGCGATGAAGCGCATCTTGAATTGACGAGGGCTCGTTAATTGTCGTCTCCTTTCGGAAATCCGAGCTGTACCACAAAGCTTTTCGTAGGGCACTTAGGGCGGATCTGTCGTCAATCCCTTTTACCTGAATAAGCATCGCTTTGAAGCGTTCAAGGAAAACTCCCAAGGGCTCGCCGGCCGCTTGTGTTATAGTATAAAGGTCCACCTCCGATGACCTGCGTTTGATTAGGACGGAATACTGCTTTAGGAAGGCCTCGGAGAGTTGGGCGAAGCTGTCGATAGAGTTCCTTTTCATTCCCGTGAACCAATAGAGGGCCGCCCCTTGGAGATGCTCCACGAAGAGGAGGCAGCAACCAACATCGATTTCATCGAGCCTGAGATTAGCTCGCCCCATTGCGATTGAGAATGCTCTGATATGCTCCGTGGGGTCGCCCTTTCCCTCATAGACATGAATCTTGAGCTTCCCTGGGTCAGATAAACGCGCCTTTGTTATTCGCTCGGTAAAAGCAGTGGTGCGAGCTTCTTCAAGAACGCGGTCGAGTTCCGGCGCCTTGCTGGTTGCGCGATGGACTTGTGACCTCATATCCTTGAGATCGCGAGTGTTCTGCTGCAAGACGGCTTTGAGCTCGTCCATTTCCGTTCTCTGCGAAGCGACAGCTCTACGGGCGGTTAGGGCTTCGGCTTGTTCCATCCATCGCGTATTTTCTGCGATTTCGCCCTCGTCCCGACTCTGGATACGACTAGTCGGTCGACTGGGCCGAGCTGCTCCGAATTCACGTCCTTCTGAATTGTCTGCGATTGCAGGTATGCCGCCGGGAGCACCTGCGACAAAAACGGTTCCGTCTCTGAGAGGTGTTGGCGTATGATCTTCGCGAGTGCCACGAGCCGATGGCGATGCCGCCTGGGAGAAGTTAAGAGCGAGCGGGGCGACGCGAAGCGCGTTACCTTGAGGTAGCCCTCGAGACTGACGAGTTGTCGACAAGGCCCTGATTTCAGCAGTCAGGTTGTTGTTGATCGTTTCCTGGTTTTGCGACTGCTTGAGCAACTGTTCGAGCATTGCTTTGAGTTGACCGAAATCTCCTGGTGTGGACGGGTCAGCCGTGTTTGTATTGGCGGTTGCCTGGTTCTCTGTCGGGACAGGTCTGCCTGCTTCCGCCCCCAATGCGGACTGGTTGATTAGCCCAGCCACAATGGGCTCGCTTGGACCTGTATCTTCGGCCGCTGGAGACTGCGGGTTCGTTATTGACATGTTGCGAGTAGCGGGTTCGTCTAAGCGTTTGTTTCGTGTATGAAGCTAGTGTTGCGAGTACCCCCTCCTTCTAGCGTCAAATTGTGCGAGCTGGAATTTGCACTCAACAGAATTTGTGAAGATTCAGATAAAGTAAAGCTTCTTTAGGTTTTCCAAACACTTAGAAAGATTTTTAGAATTAGGGTTCTTGAGATTGTTCTTATTAACCAAGATCAGAGCTGTAAACAGTGTTTCTATCAGAAAAACCGGTCCATTCCAAGTGAAGGGGTACATGTCTATATATAGGTAAAATTGGGCGGTATGAACAGTTCCAGTCGAGGTGACTTGAACAGTTCCGGTCGCTCTGAGCCGGGCCGGTCTAGAAGGATTGAACAGCGCTGGAATGAACAGTGATGGGCCTTTGACGGGCCTGCGTTTTCTGGGTTCGACCGCTGAACCGGTTTAACACGTGTTAAGCCGTTTGGTTTATCGATTTTTCTAGGGGAGATTTGACCCCTACACTAATTATATACATTAGATATATATTTTATATTATAATATATTTAACGGATCGGATCGGATATTCGGTTTTTCTAAAATTATATTTGCGATTTGCTTTGTTTTTTACGGATCGCCCAATTTAATATTTGCTTTGCTTCGAAACTTTACGAATATTTGATTTTTTCGGTTCGGATCGAAACGAATCGCGGATCGAATCGGATTTAACGGATTTTTTGCCCAGCCCTATCATTCATGTCGATGGAAAATCTTCCTAAGTTTTTTGTGATACAGAATTTGGAGTAAGTAAAAAAAGGTTTCTTGAGGACGTTGCAAGTTTAAGTCATTTCCTTACAAAATATGTTAATGGTCAATTTGACTAATAGCAATATTGGACTCCAAAATTAATAGCTATTCTAATGGGTTAATTAACCATGTAACCATATAACTGTAGTCAAACTTACATTTGATTACTTGCTTAGTTTTAATTGTGTGTTTTAATTAACCATGTAACCATAAACCATACAGTTATGAGTATGGTATAATAATATAAACTATAGTCAAACTTACATTTGATTACTTGCTTAGTTTTAATTGTGTGTTTTAATTAGTTCCCTAATTTCTCAATGTGACGAAAACAAAGAAGAAGAAAAGTTCTTGTATATAATTTTACCAGTTTTTCTTACTTCACTTTGAACCAGGTTTTTTGTTTTGCGGTTGCTTTTCTGTTTTTTACTTTTTACCCTCTCCACATTTTCTACAGAAATCACAACCCTCGAAACCGTCACTCGCCGGCGAACTCATCTTCTCCGTCGCCGTCGCAAAAATCTCATTCCTCCGCCGTATCTGTACCAGTCAACGATTCACTCTCCGTCGCAAGTCATGTCTCCGATCTCTTCTTCCTCACCGTCACAAGCCATGGTTCTCGCTCCGTCCCTTCCTCATACACGTAAGTCTATATCTCCTTCCCTGAACCCTAGATCCACCGGAGAAGAATCAATCTAGATCCAATCTCTCTTCAATTCCGTTTCTTCATCGTTGATTTTGAGAAATTTTGTTCGTTTTTTGGCAGAGAATTTGATGTATAAGAATGACTTGAACTGTTATTGTCAAAAGGTAAACATACAATTCCCAGTGTATCATACAACATCTGGAGGCTATGGTCATGCTCTGAGATTTAGATCTACTGTTTCTGTTGGTAAAAAGAGCTTTACCTCTCCAAATACCTTCTCGAATCGAAAATCTGCTGAGCAAGATGCTGCTAAGCTTGCATTGGAACATCTTCTTGATGAAGATGAAGCTAATTCTGCAAAATTACGCTTGTATCTTCGCAAGGTTTGTACAAATCTTTCATCTTTTAAGGCAATCTACATTTCTGATTAGGTAGTAGTAATGGCTTTTCTTGAGTTTTTTAGGATTGGATTGGTTAGTGATTGAGAGAATCTATGGTTGCATTTATGATTGGATTGGTTTGTCAAGTTTAGATTTCAGGCTTTTATAATCAAAAAACCCTAATCATTTCTTCCAATCAAGATTTTGGTATTTCTCAAAATGACTTTCTATGATGAAATCCTTTCTAGGATTTCATCAGTGTTTGGCTTATTCAGTACAAGTATAGTCAGTACAAGAATGACTTTCTATGAATCAGGACAAGTAGGTCAGAGTTTGTGGTTAGCATCAATAGGGATATTGATTCTAAGAGCCGAAAACTCTATGTAGAGATGCGCTTCACGATGATTTTCGAGGGCAAGGATCCTAATGAGAAAAGGTATCTTTTTCATAACCAAATTGTTTTTCTTTAAAGATTTTTTTTATTTCATCAACTCCATCTCAAATCTTAAATTCTTTTATTGTATGCTTTAACATTATATGTTTACTGTTACAATAATTGGTGTTCAGGAAAACACATCTCATGTTTGGCCTGATTCTGAATGGAGAGCATTAAAGGTAATGCTCTCCATTCAGAATCAGGCCAAACATGAGATGTGTTTTCCTTAACACCAACTATTGTACCATTAAACCTGTAATGTTACAACATACAATTTAAGAATTTAGAATTGACATCGAGCTGGGGAAAGAAAAGAAAAGAAAAGAAAAATAATTTGGTTAAGGAAAGGATTCCTTTTCTCAATAGCATCCTCGCCCTCGAAACTCATCTTGAAGCGCATCCCTACAGAGAGGTTTCGGTTCTTAGAATCAATTTACCTATTGAGACTAACCACAAACTCTGACCTACTTGTACTGAAAAAGCCAAACATTGATGAAATCGTAGAAAGGATTTGCTACCATTATTGTCGACTAAAATAACGTCATTACAATTCCGAAAATAGATATTCGGAAATAATTGTCATTGATCTGTTAAAATGTTGGTTTAGATGTGATCAATGTCAAGTCAATATGCTTTATTTTGTGTGATAAATCTTGTACCTGCATTGGGTTTTGGGTCTAATTGGGGTCTTGATTTCAGCTTCTTTGAAATCTCACAGAGTGTGTGTAGAAATTGAAGCAAAATTCTGTAATGATTATGAGAATATTCTGTCACTGCTGATTACTGTTTGATCTTCTGCAGCTCGTATGTCAGGACAAAGCACGCTGCAAGATGATATTAAATGAGTTTCTTACCAAGACAAAGATGGAATGCATATATGAGACAGTTCAAGTTGAAATGCCTCCTGTGTTTGTTTCGTCTTTGACGCTGAATGGTTTTTGTTATAAAGGTGAAGCTTGTAAGAATAAGAAAGAAGCTGAGAAACTAGCTGCACTTGCAGCTATCCTCTCCCTTGTAGGTAAGCACTTATCATTTCTTGAACATAGGACATGTTTCATCTGACATTGATCATTTCTGGTTTCTATTTTGTTTGACCAGTGAATACCTTTAATCGTTGCAGATGATCCTACATATGGTGCATCGGTTTCTGAAATTATGAAGTCCAAATTTAATGTTTCTGCTGCGTTTTATGAGACCAAGGACATTCCTGATACTCATGATTTTTCAGTCACCGGCAACGAGTTAAAGGTTATCACTTCCAATAGTGATTTGACACCTCTTAATCAGCAGAACTCGTCGACTGAGCCTAGGAGTTGCAGAATTTTAGTCAGTGGAAAAATGCCGACATCTGTAGACTTACAGGCCAAGAATATAGAGGAGCAAAGGAGTTCTGAAACTTTGGTCAACAATAACATGCAAGATTTGGTAAATTCACTGCCTCGGACAAAGAAGCAAGGTGGTCACGAAGTTTTAGATGGTAAACGAGGTGGTGCTGGTCTCCTAATTGAAGCAGTGACCGTTTCAAGGTGTTCCTGTGTGAATCCGTCTATAACTCGGCCATTATTCTCAGCACCACAACATGAAATCAAATTGCGAGAGACAGCACAAACGCCTTCTCAGCAAATCAGTGTCCCAATAGAGATTGTACCAGCAGCAGCATCTGATCTGGCTTATGATCCAATAGCTTCTAAAAAGCGGAAAAAAAACAAGAAGAAGGCAAACAAGAGATTGCGGACTGAAAACAAGTAAGTTGTACTATCGCGCTTATGTTCTTGAGGTAATCTTTAGAAAGTAATGGTTTCTTCTTATGTAGTATATATCGGAGCAGAATGTTAACACGCTGAAATTTAAACTCAGGTCGGATTCGTCGGGCTTGAGAAGAACATTGATGTGAAGGATAGTGAATATCTTTGTAGTGTTGTGTTGTGTGTAGCTCAGATTTAAACTTAGGTGCCCAAAAGACTCCTTGTGCCCATAACGTTCATGTAACCCTTTGTCCATCTTTGGTTATCACATCTACGCTGTTTTAGCCGATCGGATCCAATGATTCCAAGTCTTCTTTTAGCTCATTCTCTTTGGTTTTGCACTACAGAATATTATCACCAACTCACATGTGCCTAAATCCAATCACTTGTTATGCTTTTAGGCTATCCTATGTATTCTTCAATACTTGTACACCATTACATCTTGTACACCCGAGAGATTCAAGATCATCAACATTTCAAGCATATTTTTACAGAACTTGCGAAAATAGCGTTCAGCATATATTTTCTTAATTAATTATGAATAAAAAGGTATATAAATGTCCCATTTTTTTGTGCAACTTGTTAATGTTGTTTCGCGCTCATCTACTGTGATGTGACATAGTTAACGTAGAAAACTTGTCAAAATTGTTGAAAACTTTTTTTGGTTTGGTTTTATGTTAAGAAAACTTAGAAAAGATGGCAAAAAAATTGTTAAAAGTTAGGGTAGTTTTACAAAAGTTGTCGTGCATTGTTCAGCTGCATGTAGTGAACACTATCTATCACGCGTCTATGGTGATGCGTCATAATTAACGTCCAAATAGTTTCATAATGTAAGATTTTTTGTTTCAAAATATAAGATGTTTTGACAATCCTAGGTACTTTTTAACTTTATTGAATATTGTGCAACCAATAGTATTATGTAGTTTTTATTTTTGTTGGTTAAATTGTTTTTTATATAATTTTAAAATGTTACTTTTTAAAGTAAAAATAGTTTATTAATATTTATGTTTTTTGCTAAAACATATTATATTATGAAATGGAGGGAGTATTAAAAAGACTAATACTTGGAAAATCTACAACAATTTGAACATGTTTCATCAATGCATGTGGAGATCAAGGGATTCTGTTAGAAAAAATGAAAGAACAAGAAAAAAAAATATTTACATCTAGCCATTTTACAAATTCTTCTTTCCTCCTAACTTTTTGTTTTGAAAACAGTCTAAATTTCACATATTTTTTCAGTACCTGTATTTAGAATTATTAAGTTCATTTTAAGAAATGATATTCTCTAATTTATTCTAAAAGAAACATCCGGTGGTTATTTTACTATCGCCATTATGATCAAATATGTCGTTGTGAGCCTCTCAAGCCACTACCAGATCGAGGTCCTTATAATAAGAGTAAGTTGTAGGCTTGTAGCTTTAATTGAATGTTCTTTCACATGTTAGCTCGTGCAAAGAAAGTAGGACCTCTTTAGAAAGTAGGGTTTATATAGAGAAATAACCCTTACAAATTTATTGTTTCAAATATCTCAAGATTTCAATAAGAGTTTTCAAATATTAAGGTTTCAATAAGGATTTGGTTTTGTATTTTTTTCATTACTAATTTCCTTGAGAATTTGTCAAAATCTTATCTTTATTTTCAGAAATTTTCAAGACGTCATTCAACGATTTCTTTTTACAAAAAAAGTTGATAAAATAACACGAAGATTATAATTGGATTTTAAAACATGAGTGTAGTATATACTAATCCCAATAAGGCAATAAACCCCGGTTAAAAATGAGGGACATGTCAACTCTTTTAGCTACCAAAAAGATTACCAAGAAAATCAACCAATTTCTTATAGACATTCTATTGTTAAAACCAAATTGTATTATTCAATAAGGATTTGGTTTTTGTATTTTTTTCATTAGAAATTTCCTTGAGAATTTTTCAAAATCTTATCTTTATTTTCAGAAATTTTCAAGACATCATTCAACGATTTCTTTTTACAAAAAAAGTTGATAAAATAACACGAAGATTATAATTGGATTTTTAAAACATGAGTGTAGTATATACTAATCCTAATAAGGCAATAAACCCCGTTTAAAAATGAGGGACATGTCAACTCTTTTAGCTACCAAAAAGACGACCAAGTAAATCAACAAATTTCTTATAGACATTCTATTGTTAAAACCAAATTGTATTATAACTCATTAGTCAAATTATGACTCGAATTTCCGTGGAAACTACATAATGCTTAACATGATGCCTTTTTAATATAACTACATAAAATCCCTTTCTCTCTAAAAACACACACAAAAATGAAATCTTCTCTTTTGTTCTTGATTCTAACTATAGCTTATAAGATCCAAACACAAGTAAACTCCTTAAAGTTCGATTTCCCTGAGTTTAAAGAAAGCAATGATTCGGACTTGATCCGAGACAACTCATACATTGTCCTTGGAGCCATCCAAGTAACTCCTGATGTTCGAGGAGGCTCGCTATCGAACCACGCAGGTCGTGCACTCTACAAGAAGCCTTTCAAGTTATGGAACAAACACAAGAAAGCTACTTTCAACACTACTTTCGTTATAAACATCTCGAACCAAACCGATCCTGGAGGCGAAGGGTTGGCTTTTGTTCTCACAACCGAGAAGACCGCTCCTCAGAACAGCTCGGGTATGTGGCTCGGTCTAGTTAACGAAAGGACGAATAACACTCTCGAGTCGAGGTTTGTTACGGTTGAGTTCGACACAAGAAAGAGTTATCCTAGTGATCTTGATGGAAACCATGTAGGTCTAAATGTGAACAATATTAATTCGGTTGTTCAAGAATCATTGAGTAGTCACGGGATTAAGATCATTTCCGGTGTTAGTTTTACGGCAAATGTGCGGTATGATGGTAAGAATCTATCGGTTTATGTCTCAAGAAATTTGGAGGTATATAATCAGAGTAATTTAGTGTTTTCAAGGGAGATAGATCTCTCAGCCTATTTGCCGGAGACGGTTTATGTTGGCTTTACGGCTTCAACAAGCGATTTCACGGAGCTGAATTGTGTCAAATCATGGATTTTTGACGGTTTAGAGATTGATGGAGATGGAAAAATGTTCTGTCTTTGGATTGGTATCCCTATTGTGTGTGTTGTTGTAATAGGAGTTGTCTCAGGAGCATTGTACTTGAGATCTAGGTCAAAGGCCGGGGAAACAAACCCCGATATAGAAGCCGAGCTAGATAATTGCGCTGTGAATCCACAAAAGTTCAAGCTTAGAGAGCTAAAGAGAGCAACGGGAGACTTTAGCCTGGAGAAAAAACTCGGTCAAGGCGGATTTGGGATGGTGTTTAAAGGGAAATGGAAGGGTAGAGATATAGCTGTGAAACGAGTTTCCGAGAAATCGCATCAAGGGAAGCAAGAGTTCATATCCGAGATCACGACGATTGGTAATTTGAATCACAGGAACCTAGTGAATATTAGGGACCACATCGGAAGTTGGAAGGGAATCTAAGCAATATATAAGGGATATGGGTCAATTCACTCATTGCCAATTGGTTTTGAGTTGGAAGCCCATATTCTAACAGTGAATTTATTGGGATGGTGCAATGAGAGAAAGGAGTATCTTCTGGCCTATGAGTATATGCCTAATGGAAGTTTGGATAGATATCTTTTCTTGGGAGACAAGTCTAGATCAAACCTAACTTGGGAGGAAAGGATGAACATTATAAGAGGGCTAGCTCAAGCTTTGGAGTATCTTCACAATGGATGCGAGAAAAGGATACTTCACAGAGACGTCAAAGCGAGCAACGTAATGCTGGACTCGGGTTTCAATGCTAAGCTTGGCGATTTCGGGCTTGCGAGAATGATTCAGCAAAGTGAAATGACGCACCATTCGACAAAAGATATCGCTGGAACACGGGGATACATGGCTCCAGAGACTTTTCTCAATGGGAGAGCCACAGTTGAGACGGATGTGTATGCGTTTGGAGTTTTAATGCTCGAAGTAGTGTCGGGGAAGAAACCAAGTTATGTATTGGTGGAGGAGAACCAGAGCAGTTACAACAATAGCATTGTGAATGGGCTATGGGAGCTATATAGAAACGGAACCATCATGGAAGCAGCGGATCCGAGAATGGGAAGTTTATTCGCTGAAGAAGAGATGAGAAGCGTGTTGCTGTTAGGACTCGCTTGTTGCCATCCGAACCCGAATCAAAGACCGTCTATGAAAACGGTTTTAAAGGTCTTGATGGGTGAGACTAGCCCACCTGATGTGCCTACAGAGAGACCGGCTTTCGTGTGGCCAGCGATGCCTGCATCGTTTAGCGACACTGACTACTCTCTTACAGGGAGTCAGGCCAACACACTCACCGAGCTAACTGGCCGTTGATAATAAATTCATGTCTGATCTTCATGAGAAATGCAAAAAGAAACATTATGATATTTCAATTATTATTCGCATACAAATGATGAGTTTGCCTACACAATTTTGGTATCTAAAATCGACGTGTTGGTACAAAATCGATCCTATAAGTTTCAGTTCCGCAACATCCATGTTTCTTTTAAGCAAATCTCTGGGAGTAAGAGTAAATGTAAAGAAGAAAAAAAACTATGAGAAGAAGATACTGAACTTGGAAGGTCCAACAGTATGAGAAAAACCTTTAATGGACAATTCAGGAACAGTTGCTTTCTCCACCATAAGAAGCTCATTGTCTATGAATATCACAACCACCGTTATATCATCATGAAAGAATCTCCTCACTCCTCTCTCCACTGTCTTCAAATCATCGTACCTCATCTCTCTCTTCTTCGCAGCTATGGTCATCGCTCTTTTCACCAGCCTTCTCGCTATTCCCTGTGTGATTTCAATACATAAACACATCAGTGAGTTCCCAAATCAAAAAAAAGGAATTTTTAACATTATGAATCTTAAGAAAGGCACGTACAGGACGAGGATGTTTATTTACTATATCTACTGCTTGCTGGTTAGTCATTTGTTCCCAGAGTCCATCTGATGCGAATATCACAAATTTGTCGTTTGTTTGCAAGACTCTTGAGTAGACACAAGGCTCTGCTAATAAAACCGGTCTTTGAAGCCGTTCAGGGACATGAAACCGTGGAAACGAAGGATCAAGAGAGAACTCTGGGCGTTTTAAGTACGCATCTCCAATAGATCTAGATACCTGCACAAATTTGAAACATACGAATCATCTTCTTAATAGTTTGATAAGCCAAAGACAAAGAAAAGACCTAGCAAACCTGAATGATGCCTTTGACGCGCCACACACCGTGTTTGAGAACAACGATTTGCGGATCATCCGGATGCAACGACCTAAGCTCTTGTCTAACTTCTTCCAACGCAGCATTGTGATCTCTTGTCAATTGCTCAGCTACAATCTTGTTTGACCTACTATTATTATTACCCGTGTAACCAAGCACAGCACGGGAATCACCAACGTTGGCGATAAGCAACGTCCCTTTCCAGATAACTCCCACCAAACAACAAGACCCAACGGCTGCAATCAACGGTTTTAAGCTGCAAGTTCTTCGCACAAGGGTCAGAAACCCTTCCTCAGTTGCAGAATATGCAGCTCTTAGACTCTCCTCTGATATAGCTCCATTTTCTCTCGAAACTCCTATAAGGGATAAAAGCTTAATCAAGAATCAGCCAAAGAACAAATACAAATCCAGAAACAAACAAAATCAAGATTCAACTTTGTTTGACTTCTTAAGGAGAGAAAAAAGAAGACTAACTCATCAAATGGCCAAAGAGATGATCGGAGACGTATCTAGAAGCTTCAGGACCACCATGACCATCGTAAACACCGACGAAGACTGCGCCGTTTCCGGTTTCCACTTGGCTATGATCTTCAATTACTTCGTTAGCTTGTACGACGGACATGGAGAAATCACCGAACGAATGTCTCTCGAGTTCTCTAGACCAAAGAAGCGAGTCGCCGGAAGTATCGCCGTCGATTTCGTCGCGATCGTCGTTGCTATCGTCATCATTATCCCTGTTCATTCGACCGTATCGCCTCATCGGCCGTAAACAAAAATTCGCCATTCTCGCTAACCAGGAGAACATCCCTCATTTGCCTCCTCCACCGGAGAACACTAAGGTCGCCGGAGATTTGCCGGAGATCGAGGAAATAGGGATTTCCCGTGATTTTGTAGTTCAGGTGGTGATATTTATGTGGTGGATCGAAGTTGAATACAGTTGAGGAACGAATCGTGAAGCTGGAAACAAAAAGCGGAAATCAGAGATTTGTGAAAAGCAAAAGTTTTTTGTTTTTTTTTTTAATTGAGAAACAAAATTGAGAGATTTTGAGAAGGAAAGATTTTGTTTGGTCTAGAGAGAGAGTGAGAGTAGTTGAAGCAAAGTGTGAAAAATATGATTTGTTTTAATTAAAGTTGAGTCTACAAATTATTTTACTCTTTTTTTTTTTCATATTTCACGAAATGAATTAGGGAATCAAATTGTTGACGTATTCAACCAAAGATCTCGCGTCATATTTTTTTCTTCGAGGATTTGTTTAGAAGCAAAAGTCCAAAACTTCTCCTTTTTTTTTTGTTAAAAGGATATGTATTTAGTTCGAAAGTCATCATCATTGTTAGACAAAGCCCACAAGAATCTAGTTAAATTCAGAGATTAGTATAGTACTAATAACTAGTTAAGCCAAAAAAGGTTAGGGTGCGTCCGAGAAACTCCAAAAAATGAAACATCGTTGAAGAAAATGAAGTGAAAACAATATTCTCGGATTATGATGCCAGAAAGAGGAAATACAAGTTTTGATAGTCCTATCGGTTTTACTAAAGAACCTAAGCAGTATATAAAAAAATATTGATCAATCTATCCATTAGTTTTGAAATGAAAGTTAATAATCTCACATAAAATCAAAATTTAGATTATAGATCCAAGTAGGATAACCACGGATTGCCGGTCATATAAGCGGAATCGGTTTGAGATGGAACGAAAAAGTCAATTGTCTCAAGAAAACATTTAAAGAATCCAATATCAAAAGTTGCGATGGAACAAAATTAATATAGTATATATTTACTGTCCATTGGTTCGAGTTAAAAATCCAAAATGTCATTTAGAAAATCATACAAATTTTATGAGTATTCCACTCAAACGTTGCTCTCCAAATTCCTTGAATTACTAAAGCCAAAGATTAATAAATCCATTGTTACTCGAACATTTTTTCTAAAATGGCAAATTCTCATTGTAGACGAAAATTGAAGCAAAACCGAATGAAACTACATTTTTTTTCCTCTTTCAAAAAAAAAAAAGTAGTTTCATTCTATCGTCTATTCACATTATTCATTATTGCTCACGGAAATAATATATACATACACATGAATTTATATTTTTCTTGTCGGAATATTACCTTAGTTAATTTACTGAGCACAAAAATAACAATTGGAATTGTAGTAGAATTGTCTGTTACTTTAGATGTGTTGGTATATATCATCAAGGCGAAGTAAATGATACCTTGTTACTCAATTGAATTAATAGACTACTAGACGAGATTGTAGGCATCGATCACATCATCCATGTATTATTTATTAGCAATGTTTTAAACTTTTAATAGACAAAAGACTAAATGATATAATTTGTATTTCTTCTCATTTTATTTTTTTCCAGATTTTTAGTACGTACCAGCTAGGCCGTTCTATATATTACGATTCAGATTGGTTACGAGCCCGGGCTTAAGCCCCTAAATGGTTGCTATGGTTGGTGATTTAAATCATGTACCATATCAAATATCATGTGATACTTTGGATTTTTCGGAGCTTCAACTTCAAATATATGAAAATAACACAAACAATTACTAAGAAAGTCCAACTATCATCAAACAAGAAAAAAAGAAAAACATACATCGAAGCAAAGTCCTACCGTTATTCAGAAGAGGAAATAACACAACAACATGAACACACAAAAGCACGAAACTTGAAGTTAACATAAACATAGTCAATAAGAACACACAAGCCCTATCCAGTATATCCACCTCCGGTTCCGTACCCAGTAGTACCACCGCCACCACCAGCACGTGTGTTATGAGCCGTGGTCCGACCAGTTCCAGTATCCGTTCCAATCGGTTCAGTCACAGTCGTTCCCTCCACAACATGACCGGTTGGATATCCCGTTCCGTGACCAGGCAAAGCCGACATCTGGTGAGTCCCAGTTCCATGTCCGACTTGTCCAGTGGTCGAATGAGTAGCCGAACCCAAACCTAAACCGGTTCCGGTTCCAGCTGCGTGTTTCATGGCTGCGTTGTGTTCTTGTGTTTCTCTCTTTTGCATCTCAGCTTGGTTGATCTTTCCTTCTTTCCTCTGTGTAGCCATTTGTTTCTGAACCGGGTCTCTTGTCTTCATTATTTCCACCTTTAGAATAACACAAATACAAGAACACAATATTTACTTAACCTAATCACACACATACAAAATCATTTTATTTTGATATAACCACAAAAATAGTTACTTTCTCCTCCAAGGTAGCTTTGGTTTTGTCCTTGCCAGATATTGCAGATGCTGCAATGTTCGAAGCTGCTTCTTTCACCGGCTGCATTTTTTCCAAAATATCTCTCAACTTTTCCTTTAGTGAACTTCAATGATGTTTTTGTTTATTTGTGATTCTTCGTATTTTGTTGTTATTCCAATGCCTTGTCCTTTAATATTGGCTTCGAGTTAGCTACGTGTTGCTATATTCGGTAAGTGTGATTATTATTTAATTACGTTCTTGACGACACGTCATTAAGACGTTTCATGAAACAAGAGGTGGTAGGCTTTGTGTTGCACTTATTGGTCTAACACGTGTACGGACGCTTGAGCCATAGAGAAGTTCGAATTTCGACGCGTGTTGATCCGAGTTTGCCGTCTCGTGATACGTCGGTTATGTATGTCGGCGATTAACCGGTTAGTAACGGACCGAGATTGATTATTATATATAGATAAATTCATGAATCATGAATTTTTTTTCTCATTGGTTAGGTTAGTATATGTTACTTTAATGTTATAGTCGGCGCAACCATAGGTGGATGTAGAACATAATTCTATATGGGACACAAAATATTTAAATATTAAATAAAATTAATTAGTTAAAACACATTTATGATTATAGAAAAAAAAATAACAAATTATTCCCATTTTATGTCAAATTTTTTAAAATAAAGTTGAACCATACTTAAAAAAGTAAATATATTTCTGTAAGTGTTTATCTATATTACTATATTGTATACTAAACATGATAATTGTATATTCAAATTGCTTACGACATTTCCGAGAAAATCAATCTGGAAGATCCGATTATTATTTAAATAATCTAACGCTACCAAAATATGTCAATGCGTTATAATACAAGAAACTATGTATATTCAAATTGCTTACGACATTTCCGAGAAAATCAATCTCGAAGATCCGATTGTTTAAATAATCTAACGCTACCAAAATATGTCAAT
This sequence comes from Draba incana, assembly GCA_963576765.1. NCBI lineage: Eukaryota > Viridiplantae > Streptophyta > Magnoliopsida > Brassicales > Brassicaceae > Draba > Draba incana. Next base: position 48,268,754 of record OY755203.1, on the reverse strand, counting down.
AAGGTATCCGACGACAAAAAAAAAAAAAAAAAAAAAAAACTATGTATCCAATGTTGATGTCGGAAATAATCAATTTTAACAAGACTAGTAAATGATATGTAAAAAAACCCAAAAAATGCACTTAAGCTTACGTTTATAAGTTTCTAACAGTGATTAATTAAGCACACGTCTAATCTTGTGAAGAATTCTAGTAATTGGACTAAAGTTTCACTATCGCTAGTCTTTAAAGTTTGAAACCCACTCGCATGAAACAAATTCGATGGAATAAAAACAGAGCAAACCTAAAAACGATAATGGAGCTAACATTGCCTTAATCAGAAACGAAAACACAAACGCATACTTCTCATAGTCTAAAAAGAGTAACATAACATACTAAACGATTCCTGACTTGCGCAGCTCGGCTTCACCGTGAGCGAAATGGCATTGATCTCCATACGTACAGCTCCCTCTAGCAAATTTATCACAAAGCTTCGTCTTGAAGTTGCTCCCTGGATAAGGTTTCCCTTCAAAACCACCAACTCCATGAGGTCTCTTTGCAGCAGCATTAGCATTAGTTGATCCAAGCCTTCCTATAAGCTCTCTAACCATCCCACTCGCTGCACTGATCTGTTCCAACGTTCCTTCTAATTCGATATTCTTCAAGTTTGGGTTTCCTTCATGATCCAAAATCGATAACTTTGCTCCTGTTTGACGACATATCTGTTTTGAATGGACCCCACCTTTCCCAATGATGGCACCGGCTAAAGAAGCATCCACACTGATCTTGGTGGTTGCAGAAGCACCAAAGCTTGAAACAGGACCCGGTCCTGGATCTCTTCTCCCTGAAAATCTGCCTGCACCACCAGAGTTATGCGTATTTCTGGAAGCTTGAGGAATTTGTGGTCCGAGATTCGTCATATGCGCTACAGCATTGTATCCGCCAGGTACATAGTGCAAGAAGTGGCAGTTATCACCAAACGGGCATCCAGAAGTGCTGCGATACAAAAACATAACGCATCAGCAAGTTTACTAATGCATTAACATTTAGTGCAACAGATAGAAGAAAACAACAAAGTAATTATCAAACTAATTCTCTTTCGACGTTTTAACAATGATAATGCGAGAACCTTACCTGGGACTAACTAAATTACAGATTCCTTACCATCAAACAGAAGAAGAAGAAGAAATAAACAAAGAAAAGACAAGTTTTGGTTGCTTTTGTATATTATAGTCACCAGTAGTGTTTCAGTTCCACATAATGTTACAGTTTGTTTTAAACTCGTTTAAGGATGAACGGTGCTACATACCTGTATAACAATTTTCCACTTTCATTAGCACAATATTACTTGTTAATTTCCGGAAGTATTTAGTATTAATTCAATCAAGAAAAAATGATTTTATAACCTGTAAAATTTTGTGCATGGCTTGGATTTGCTTCCTAAACCAGTTGAATTTGATTCCATCTCTGTTGCAAACATTAAGTGCTTTTAATTTAGTTAAAATATTTTCTAAATGTTTCAATAAATCTCTTTTTAGAATAACTCCCATCTGCTTTAAATGCATTTGATATCACTATATGATAGTAGATAAGATCATATTACCAAAAGCTTTTAATGGTTAGTGAGTAGTGAAATTGGACTCACATCCTTTGTTGATTGGTCACAAAAAACAATAAAGAGAAAAGCAAGCAATAGCAAAAAAAAACAAAGGAGAGTAAGAAACAAGTCTCTATATTACTCTGGCTCAAGAACAGAACACAGAGCTATAGAAGTAGGAACCAACACTACATGAACAATTAAGGAAACTTTGGAATAAAGCAGATTTAAAGATAAGGGTTTTTCTAGTAATCTCTCTAATGAACCACAAAACAAGCAAAATCAAAGCTTTCCTACTCTTTTCTCTGATAACGAATAAACTAAAGCTTTAAAGACAGAGCAACAAATTGCAACTAGAAAACGAACGGATTCTAAGTGATACCAAGATTTCTAAGTTGCCAAGATCTAAAATTTAGAAACCCAATTGGAGACAAGTGAAAGTAGTAGAGAGTGGAAAAAGAACTAACCTTGCTTAGACCGCTTGAATCCTCCGCTATTAGAGTCGTGTGAAGCAGCTTCAGGACGTCCTCTCTTAGGAGCATCCATGTCTCACTAGTACAGAAGCGAATTGATACAAAAACCCTTGAAAACGAATCGGAGAAGGCGAAATCGAAATCGAAATCGGAGAGATTGAAAATCGAAGGTAAGCCCTAGAAAGTTGTAGCTGGTCGACAGAAAGTTGAGACCTTTATTTATTTAATTATTATTTCCTCTTTTACAGCTTTTCTTTTCTTATCCATAAAAAACTCACTCTATTGGGTCTATTGGTGGGTCGGGTCGGGTCGGGACGGGTGACCCAGAAAGAGTTTATCATATTCAGTTTTTTTTTTTTTTGTCAACTCATATTCAGCTAATCGAGTCAAAATTGAATGTTTGGAGCAAATATAAAGGCAATCTTGGTTTCAAGTTAAGAAATTTGCAAAGAATTAATGTGTTTTTACAAATAAAATTCCTAAAAACTATATATTCATACATTTTGAAACCCACAACTCAAATAGAACACATGTTTCCATCTTTGCAGCAACTTCTCCTAGTTGAACAAGATCCTTTTCAAAGGTTCTTTAAAGCGAAAGCAAAGCAGAGCAGAAGAAATAGACATCTTGTAGGTCATCAATAAGAATTAGGAAGTGTAACCTAAGGTTGATGGTAGATCTCTCTCTCTCTATCCATTGTCATCCCTGTGCCATTGTAAGCTCATGCGAATACGGTTCTTCTCCATCTGCAACACACAAAACCAAGATAAAGAAAAATACGAATTCGACAAAAGTTATTTTGTTTGTTATGTTAAGTAATATTAGTGTCTATGGTATCAACAATGTGATTTGGATGTGTACAAAATCTTTCTCAGGTTGCAATGATATGAAAAAGAATTGTAAAACATGTAATAAACAAAAGCCTATGTTCATGTATATTACCACTTTCATAATCACATGCATCTGAAAGCCTTGCAATCGCAGCGATAAGCGCCTGCTCGTGTTCCTGCATCATCCAATAACACCGCCAAGATTCACTTAACCATTAATTTCAAATCGATATCTAAGTCACAACGGTCTTATTATGTCGCTCACCTTGAGTAGTTTCTTAGCCTTATCAAGCTCAAGCGGGTTAGGAAGGTTAGAACCAAAAACTCTCTCAACCTAATAGGAAAAATTCAGCATCAAAACGCTATTTTGGTTAAGCGAAAAGGAAAATTCATTTACGGGATGCAGAGCTAGAGATACCTACCTCCTTCACAAGTGAGTCCGTGTTGAACAGTTCAATCTCATCGGAAAACTTCCTTCCACTACCGTTTTGCGTCGCTAAATGTTCTCTCATTGGCTGGGGTCTTGGACCTCTCCCTCTACCACCATTATTTAAGGTTCTTCGATTCCCATGGATTGCGCCACCGCCATTTAAAGTTGCCCAATTCTCCTCTCCATCCCATATTATATCTTCCGGAGAAATCTGCAATTATATAAACAACTTCCTTATGATTATGCAGAATTAGAAACTCTTTACCAAGTAATTCTCACTGATGAGAGCTACCAAGTTTCCAAAAAACCTTAATACCCTTGTAAAGACACCGTTATAATTACCTCATTAAGATCAACCCATTCCCATGTTTCATTTGGAGTGTTTATATCATATACCAACGCGTGGCGACCCTGTGATAAAACAAAAAGAGTTCATCAATTATAAGATACCATGTTCCATTCGAATTATGCAACAACAAAAAAAACAATAGACCATTCATCAAAATCTACACCACAGAAAGAGTTCATGACGAGGAACAAAGTTAGTTACCCGTAAGTTTGGAAAATGGAGGAATTTGACACATGAGACACCTCAAAACACATACATATATACTATTGAACATAAGACTAAATGTATCCTAAATTCTTGATTAGTCTCTCAATACAATGCTCTCAAGTCATTTATAATTTACCTCAGCTGGATTGTATCGTGTAACTACTGCTTCATAAAAGTTGTTGTCTTCAGGCCATCTTGTCCTAACTTTTCTTCCAATAGCAGCTTCACCGAGTTCATTCGCTGGTACACTACCAGACACAACACGGTTATTGAATGACCTAGCACCATTCGACGGATACTGCATATGCATATGACAAAAGATTTGATCAGGAAATGATACAAAAACTATATCCAAAAGAAAGATTTCAAAGCCAGAATTCTTACAGATTGAAAAGTCTTTTGTTTCTTCCGAGAAGCTGAAAAAGTCGGACTAGGAAGAACAACTTGGTTTCCGCCTCCTTGTCTCCAATCCCTATTAGGTCCATATTATTAGCAAGATACATATGAATCACATGTAAAATTACCTTTTATAATTGCAAAAAACAGAGTTTTTTTTTTAACCTTATCCTTTTGATAATATCGTCGTTATGAACATTATTCAAGAGTTCTCGGTGTTCGTCATCAGATACTCTCAATTCTCTACGTAGTTCTGTTATCATACTTTCTTTTTCCTGAAAATCCATCATACAAATAATATCCTTGGTCCATGACATTTGACAATAATAGTTAATAATCTTTCCAAGGTAAAAAAGAGAAAGAGAGTTTTTACCCAAGAGATTGCATCAGATTGTCCTTTAAAAGCCCTTAATACAGCACAATAAGCTTCTTGCTCGAGTATATGAATTTGCGCTTCCATATCGATGTATCCTCGTTTTAATAGCACGCGAAAACCTAGCATACAAGCCTCGCAATCTAAATGAAACAGCCCCTTTTCAAGCCTTTGCTATGTAATGTACAAAACACTAATAAACTCAGATAATTCACAAAATCAATTTGAAATATTTTGGAAAGTCAAAGTCTCATAAGAATGTAGTAGCTTATCGAGAATACATTTTAAAAAAAAAAAAATCGTATAACTTTGATTTATCCAATTCTAATTGGCTTAACCCCTAACCAAGAGAACAAATTGTTAAAACCCTTTTCAAAACTCTAGTTCTGAATCAAACCCTAGAACTGTTAGATCTCTCAGTGAGCCAGAAAGCTAATAAACGCATATCCAGAAACAAAAATCGTGTGGAGAGATTAACATACCGGCGTATTCAGAGTCTTGTCGGAATAAAACAGCAACGTTCAAAGATTCAGATTACGCAAACCCTAATTTTCGGCGAGAGAAACCAAATTGACGACTCTAAACGCAGAGGCAGTAAAGAGGGCACGATGGGATCTTCGACGAGCGAGTAGTGAACAGAGTAAATCGTAGAGAATCCTAATAAAGAATATTGAAACAATTTGAGAAAAAAAAAAAAAAAAAACTTTGGTCTTGATCTTCTCACTTATGATAGAGATTGATTTTTAAAAAGCGGAAGGAAGTGCAGTGTTGTCTTGGGCCAAGCGAGCGATGAAGAGAGAGAAAGGGATCGACGACGAGAAGTGTTGGAGGAGAGAGAAATCAGTTTGGTCGGAAGCGTTAGTTCGTTTTTAAAGACAAAAACGACGCGTTTTTATCTTAATTAGGCCTTATAATAATAACACTTGGGCCTGTAACTTATAGGCCCAATACTGCTAAGGCACTAACAACAAGTTATGGTGTAGGAGGATTAGTCGCTAGACGACTAGTGGTATATAAACATGTGACTTCCTTTGTTTAGTACAAACCTTTAGAATGATAAATGTTATGTACTTATATATATGATTCATCGTGAGATACATTCACCTATGGATGTAATATTGTTAAGTTAGTAAGATGATGATTTAAAATTTTATAGAATTATGTGTTTTTGTTCCTCTGAAAGTAAATATGTCAATCGGTAACGAATTTAGTGTAAACCCATTTAAAAAAAAATTATTACACTGGTAATAAAATCAAAATACATAAAGCAAACCATTCAAATTTATATAGAAATTTTTTGGCTTTTATAATTTACATAGGCATATTCCCAAATTTGAATCCGGCTATGCAAAGTTCTAAAGTTAAAAAAAATTGCTCATGAATTACATGTTTTGTGATAAGATGACCACACAAGATAATTACAACACATATATCAAGAGAGATCAGATCGGAGCATAGAAAAGTCATAATATTAAAACAATCCAAAAAACTTTTGGTCCCCTTGTACATCAGAAGCAAACAACAATATCACAAGATTGTAGCAAAAGAACACAAACCACAAAAAACAAAGTTACAAAACCCAATTTAACCATTCTCAGTTTTCCTTTTTGGAACTATATATTCTAGTTATAATTTATAAACCACTCATCATCACCATATATTGTGACACAACAACGCCACACAATCCATCCCTTTGCTTCTAATACATGTCTTAATAATTCAAATTCTATCAAGTAATTCAAAAGATAAAAAGAAGGAAAAAGTGAAATTACATAAAAAGAAATTAAAAGATACACAAAGGACCCATCACCATTATAATCATCATCAACTGCTTCTATTCAACATTTCTTGAAATCTCCTATACGAATCAACCTTCTCCAACATGAACTTCTCATGACAATTTGCTATAAACATATCAGCTAATTTATCAATCTCATTCATCATCCTCATCTCTTTCTCTTCTTCTTCTTCTTCTTTTTTGCCGTCTTTAAGTACCTTAGCATCCTCTAGTTGTCTTAGATAGTTAGAGAGACGAGACGGTTCTTGAATATCATCATCATCATCATTGAGACCATGCATAGATTCACTCGAATACATTGACCCGAAAGTAGAGTCATACTGGAGATGGGCCAAGTAGAGCTCTTCAGGGAGACGTACTGGTGCAGAGACTGGCACTACATGAGAGGAGCAAAAGTTGTAGTGAAGTCTAAAGGAGCCGAAGAAAATGTTATTCTTTTGTTTCTTGGAGGCTCTCTTTGGATAGAGTAAAGAAGAAACTGGCAAGAGATTGTATTGCTTCTTCCTCAAGACCCTAACAAGAATGGATGAAGCTCTTGAGATTTCGCGGATAAGTCGACAAACTTGAGAGATAATGAGAGTTTGGATTAGGGTTTTGAGTTTCCTTGAGCTTGATGATGGTGAAGATGAAGAAGAAGACATAGAAGATGTTGATTTGAGTGGCATTGCCATTTCCTCTCTCTCTTTGAAAAATCTTTGGTTAGTGAGGTGCTATAATATTCTACTTGAATAAGTTTTTGAAGGGTGTGAAATGACTGAACTACCCTTTATCTTTTGGACTATTTAAAGGGATGCCACTCTACTTTGGAGAGTTTAATAGTGGTCGGGGTGGTGTGTGTGACCCCACTGATTCTGACATGTTTGCCGAATACTAGGAAAATCTGAGATTTGAAACAGAGAAGAAGTGACTTTAGATTCAAGTAACTAATATTACTCTTCCTGACACTGTTCCTTGCTTTTGTACTGTCTATATTTTACTACAATTTTCACATATGTTGCTTCTTTCTCACTATACACATGCAACTAAGATGTAGAACGAAAACTTATTCTAGCTGATCATAATTAGCTATAACCAGCGAGCCATTATCTATATCGAATAACAAACCTTACTACTTTAGTATAGATCGTTCAAACCGTTATAATAAAGGTGGATGTGGAATCTTAGACCACATGAAATTTGTAGAACGCTTTTAGGCCTAGAAACAAATCCCCCCATAGGACCGCTTCCTCTTTTTCAAAATATTTGAATTTTCTTATTAACTTTTATATCTATTTATTCTCAGACTATGTTCTACCACAACCTTATTTTTGGCGTTACAAAAGTTTATATTATCCTCTTTGGATAAACAAAATTAAACCATCTTAAATCAAACAAAAAATCACCAAAAAAAATTATCAAGTTTCACTATTGCCAGAGTGCAAACAAAACGAAAACGTTCGTTATATTATCTAAATGTGCAAAGGTCGAAAATCAGGACTATATATGCACCTCATAAACTGTCCCCTAAGAGCATCTCCATCCATAAAGATCTTCAAAAAAGGTCAAACTTAATAATTTTAATATTATTTAATTTTTTATTTAAATTTTAATTCATTGAAAATATATTCAACCAATCACAACACACCATTTAGCAAGACACAAGATCTTAAAGTTCCTGTTTAAGAACTTTTCTTCATTCTCTCTCTTCTCTTTTATTTATTTTTCATTTTTTTAAGACATAAGATCCTTAGTAAGACACATGGATGGAGATGGTCTAAGGGCCTATTTGACTATTTTGATATGTAATAGTGTTGTTTCTTTCTTTTTATTTTTATATTTTTTATTTGATAACCCAGGTATCTAGATCCCACCAAGGCGGATTCCAATTAGCGTCGTGTCTAACGGGAACTGGCGTGCTCCTGGAAGTCCGAAGAAAGCAAGTGAATGTTTCAGTGGCCAGGAGTCGAACCAAAGTGGCGGTACCTACAGCCGTTGGCCTATTACCACCGGACCGCAATTGTCTGGTTTGTTGCTTCTTTCTTCTATGACGAGTATAATTTGACTAGATAATTAAGACTCGAACTGCGTTTTGTAGAAAAGGTAATTACGATAATATATATTTGTGGTAACACGATTTATGATAATCAGAGAAGAATAATAATCCTTATCCAACCAGCGAGGCCTCAAGCATGGAGACTTTTTGTCACTAGCTAACTAGCCAACGGTGAAGGGAAAAACTTTTGTAATAATGGGCTTAATTAATATCTTTGAGCCCATCAAAATTAAGGATCAATTAGGCTCTCTTCGCTTACCTGACCTTCATAGTTTTTTTTTTCTTTTTTTAAACATATCTAAGTTTTGTATATCTTATACTGTACTTAGATGCTTCAGGTTTTTCATGCCTATTGAATGTTTTAGTAAAATTTTGCATAAAATCTATGATTCAATCATAAGTTAAAATTAGTGCAAAAAGAATTGAGACAAATTGCTAAGAGCTAACTTGTTGTAGAAATATTATTTAAAAATTAAAATGTTTTTTTAATCTGTGTGAATAATGTCAAAACAATTTGGGCTGAAACAGAAAAATAATCGAACATGTTTTAAAAAAAAAGTTGAACTCGTCTAGAGATTTTAACTCATGAATCAGTCTTAAACACTGATTCACAAAATTCGTTAGGATTAAAATAAAACCATATAATTATATTGTTTCATGGTGGCCTACAAATTGTTTAGAATGGTGTAGCAGTTTCATTACTGTTAAACAAACATGGCATGCAGGATGGTACAATCTCTATAAAAAGTATCTACCCAATTAATTATTAATATTTTTAATATAATTAAATTATTTAATTAAATATAAAAGGGTGAACCAATTAAAACAAAACAAAAGTTGGAAAAGTTTATAATTAAATTCTCAAACAAGAGATTCTTCTTACGCTCTCTCCTCCATTCTCAATTTTTTCATGATTTTAATCTTAAGAAACTCTATCAAAAACACCATTAGACATAGCCTAAATCTTATAAAAACCCTAGATGGAGAAACTTCAAAGAAAGACTTTGATAAGTTTAGATTTATGATTGTTTGTTCATATGTGGAGATTCGGAACGTATTCCAAATCTTTTTATACTGTTATTAGAGTTCTACTTATTTTATTTATAAATCCCGGCTGCAGATCGTGATTTTTAATTTAAAAGATTTTTGAATAACATTTTTTTTTTTTTTTTGTAAGAATTCAAAAAGGCCAAATTTCTTCAAATATTGCCTTTAACAAAGTCTACCGAAAATTTTGTCTGCTAAGAGAACAAATAGTAAATTATTATTTTTTGGCCAACAAAGAAAAATATCTACGCAAATAAATAGATAAATTCACCTCGATGTCGAACATTTAAAACAAAAAATATTGAATTAAAAAAGTATCAAAATATTTGTTATGTTGACACGCGTCAGGGGGCCAATATGCGACTGGCGAAGACGAATATAATAAAGTCCGTCTTTATTAAATAAGTAACCAAAAAAAATCAAAGACCTGTCTGAACTCTGAAGAAATGTAATTAAGTATTGACACACAAATGTAATTAAACAAAACAAAAGTGGGAAGTGCAACTTGTAATAGTATTGGGTATTATTTTAACACGTAGGGGGAATCTTACAGTTGTTCCACTATTGCTTTCCATTTTTAAATTGATTCATTAATTAAAGGTCCACCTTCGGTTAATTTCAAATTCCAAACTTCTCTTTTTTGGGCAACGACTTAGTTTATCGGATAAGAAATAAGAATCTAAGAGTTACCTAACCATCGTTTTCTAAAAAGAGTTACAGTTTCAGTGTATGTCGCACTGTGTTTGCGAAGATTGACTTGTTACGAGAAGAGTTCTATATCATACCCTAATGGATGGTTTCGTTTTAAAAAAAAGAAAAAATAAGTTTCCACACACATTTAAAATAAGACAAAGTGTCTAATACGTTATATTAAGATGTCTCTATCATATACTTGATATAAAACATTTTATATCTATGAATTATAATTTTGAAACGACATTTGGTATCATAGAGACATCTTATGTAAACGACGACAACGTCTTCATCTTATATTAATGCGTTCATGAGAAAACACCGATCACAAATATTGAATATAATTTATAAAGAAGATTAGTGCGTGAATATGGTAAAAATATAGAAACTTTAATAAGATTTATATTAAGCTTAGACTATGGAACAGAATTTGATACTGATCTATCCTTCGTGTGGTATTATCTTTTCTAATAAATATATATGTTCTTCGGTGCGGAATGTGGTTTGCCTCTAAGCAAACTTTTGGAAGTGGAATTTGAATCTCTTATGAATAAAATAATATTTCAAAAAGAAGATAACGAAGATTTTTTATTTTATAAACCGTTGAAATTCCAAATTTTGAATCCCTAATCCCATAATTTGATTGGCATAATGATAACGAAGTTACATTGGCCCAAATAATTCGAAGATGGAAAGACATTTTTATCAATCCTATCCAGAATAATTCGAGATGTCTTTTTAGACTACGAAATTCATGCGCGTAAGAAAAAAAAATGACTATAATTTATGCGAGAATCATCATTATAATACATTTCTATTAAGGAAATATGCCCATGTAAAATATATTCCCCCATATCTTGGGTAGAACAAAGTATAAATTTTAGTTTTATTCAATGTTTTTTAAACAGGACCGGGACGGGGACGGACCGGATTAAACCGGAAACCGGCCACTGGTCCGGTTCGGTTTATCTTAAAAATTCAATTATAGTTAAACCGGATTGAACATGTGAAAAATCGGAAATTGGTATCGAACTGGATTAGACCTGATTGAATTCGGTTAGACCATATTAATCCACGATCCGAAAGCTTTTCCGGTTCAATCACCGGTCCGGTTTTAAAAATATTGGTTTTATTGTTTCCTAAACTTTTTTTATATATCAAGTGGCACATGCAAGTGCATCCAAAACCAAACCAACCTTTAATTTTGACAAACGCAAGTTTATATTGACTGGGCCTTTGAGTTATTAATAGTTTATACTATCGTTATATACTTAACTATCAATCTTTTTCATAAAAAAATATAGTTGTAACTATCAACGTGGTTGTGTAATTTCAAATTTCATCGAACCTAGACTTCTCTCAAAATATATGTTAATCATATATTCAATTATATATATGTGAAAACTTTAAATTTTCATATATATTTTTTTTATTCACATTTTTTTTTTCTATTGAAATCCAAAAGGTTACACTGAAAATGTGTTTGTTTATTATACCATCATTTTAACCGTTTTTATTTTAAGCATCACTAATCGGATCCGTTGCTTTTTATCCGTCAAAAATGAATGAAATGAGAGCTTTAATAATAACTAGATGGTAATTAAAATTTGAAAACATTTGAAAAGAAATAGCCACACATGGCGAGTCAGAGAAATCACGCATAGCTACTGCATTTAACAATGAAGGTATACCGGGGACCGCTCATATCTCTCGATGATGGTCCGATCGAGTCGCGAACGGTGTTTTCTAGTTCATTTTAATTCTGTCGAACATATATTTCTAAGATATGATTCAAGTCGGAATCATGGAGAATGGCCTGCATATAGATATAGTGTGTATGCATAGTTTAACAGGATCATTTAGGGTTTCAAAATGAAGTAATAGTATAATTAATTTTTTTCTTTTTTTAGATTACTAGAGATTCGGGGCCAAATCTCGATATCAACCAAGTCCGAAACCACAACATGTAACACTCGAACCACTGATAATATTGGCTCTTGGCAATAGTATAATTAACTATGTGAGACTTTTTACTATTTTGTTTTTTACAAACTCTTTTTTTGTTTTTGCTAAATGGTAAATATATCATTAACATGAACAAAGAGATTACAAAAAGTAAATTTTAGAGATTATACAACCTTGACAAAAAAAAAAAAAAAATCAAGGGTGTATATATTTCGGATTTGGGGGACCTTTTTGGATACTTTGGACCTAATTCCAACCAAGCCAAAGGGGTCTTAATCCTTTGAAAATCTTGATGTTTGATCTTGCAATAATAGAGTTTTTGACCTCCCTATCAATGCATTTGAACAAATTTACAAACTCTTTCTCGATGTTTCTACAACTATAAATAGATAACTATATTTATATACACACACATTAGTTGTCGACAAATTTATGTATATATATAAGGCAAAGATTATTTGAATATCTTTATACATGGTTTAACGTGTAACACCCGCATTTTATTTTTATATAATAATTCTCAAGATCATCAAGTACAACACATTAACCAACGGAAGACAATAAACCATTAAACCAATAACCAAATAACTCAATTCAATTCCAGCATTCTCACTACAATTCTATTCCATTCTAACAACCTAATCAACAGTCTTAACAAATCAGAAACCATAACACAAAACATCCTAATCATCCTCTTCCTCTGCCATGATTATGTGATCAAACTTTCTTATACTTGCAACACAATTGGGAAAAACGAGTTGCATGAGGATTATCACAAATACTCAGTGAGGCGGTCATCCCGTCTACTGGATATATAGTAAGGGAAAAATAGATTATCAATTACTACGCGATCAATCAAGAATCAACAATATATCATCCATCAACATTCAACCAGTATTATCCAATTACCAATACTCAAATCCAGCAACACAATAATCAGTTAACAGTAATTAACTTATCAAACAAGAACAATAACCAAAATTCAACAATCAAGCAACTGGTGTCGATCGACACTCCCCCATGGTGTCGATCGACACCACAATTCAATACTCTTTAACTTGGTGTCGATCGACACCACATTCTCTGGAGAAATCATCCTTTCCTAAAACCATCCTCAGGGAAAATCATCATCCCTCTGGAGAAGTCATCCTTTCCTAAAACCATCCTCAGGGAAAATCATCATCCCTCTGGAGAAATCATCATCTCCTAAAACCATCCTCAGGGAAATCATCATCCCTCTGGAGAAATCATCATCTCCAAAAACCATCCTCAGGGAAATCATCATCCCTCGAGAACCCTTTCGGGTCTTGCCGCCACCATAACTCTGGCTAAAGATACTCCGAAATCACAGCCAATAACTCCTCTGAAGCACGCATGCCTTTCCTCAATCTCGGAATCACATCCTGGCCCCATCCACATGTCAACCCCGAACAACCCAAACGCACAGGGTGTTCTCTAGAATCTCCCGAACATAGGCAATTATAATTCCTCATAAAACTCCCATTCTTTGCTCTCGTCCAACTCACACAATACTCCACATCAAACAACCTCAAAAATAAATAAGAAATATTCATCTTATAAATTTTAAATATCATAACCGTTCAAACCCAACGGAAAAATACAAAATCCCGAACAACATGGCAAAAGCCCAAATTCTGAAGTGAAACCAAACTGAAACAACACAAAGACAGCTCAATCCTCGAACTATTCCTCTAGGCCCTCGACCGCTACAAGTGCCTCTACCAGCTCTGCCTTCGAGGCATACCTGGAAACCATGCCAGGCTTCTTCAGCCCGATCCGATGTCCTGCCACGAACTTGCCCATCTGGGCTTGCTCCTCATCCATGCCGCTACTTGCATAGACCACCAGCCTGCTAAACTCAACATCATACCCACGAACTGATCGGTTGCCCTGAACCAGAATCTGGAATTGCAACTCTAACTGCTCCACAACTTCTTGAGGAAAGTACCTTGCATTAAACTCGCCCACGAATTCTCCCCAAGACCACAATGTCCGCCTTCTCCGGGCCTGGACTCCTGTCCACCAATGGCGAGCATTGCCTTCCAAGAACTTCACCGCTAGATCAACACATAACTCATCAGGACATCTAAGCACACTAAGCCTTCGCTCGATCTTCAATCTCCACTCATTGGCTTCCTCTGGCCTCCCTCTACCTGAGAAGGACAAGGGCCCCATGAGCAGTAACTCATTAGACCACGCAAGATACTGCTCCCTCCGGGTCTCCACTGGAGTCTGCACTGGTACCACACCCGGTAACCGCTCTAAAATCAAGGCGAGCGCCTTTGCCAAAATATCCTCAGGATCCTGAGCTCCACCTGCAACAATACCCGCACCTGGGTCTCTCGCCGCACCCGTAGCTCTGGCACTAACTCCAGCTCCAGCTGAACTAAACGAAACACTGACAGTGCTCTCTGATAACTCCTGATACGCTGGCTAATCGACCACCTGATCCGATGACTCGCTCTGAGTCTCCCACTCGAACGACTTAGCCACGCGTCCCCGGCCACCACAGCCACGACTCCGGCCTCTACGGCCACCACGACCTCTTGGAACTCTAGCCATCACACACTGCACTTACCAGAAGTACAACTAAGATACTAGGATACCCAATCAAAAGCACAAACAACAACTTACCGTGGAATCTCTTTAAAGGCTTGAAGAGGATGATTCTAAGACTCATAATTGACTAACTACTCATCATCAATTAACACATAGTCTCAAACCACACAGCCTAACGTCCTAAAACCGTATAGGCTCTGATACCAAAATGTAACACCCGCATTTTTTTTTTTTATAATAATTCTTAAGATCATCAAGTACAACACATTAACCAGCGGAAGACAATAAACCATTAAACCAATAACCAAATAACTCAATTCAATTCCAGCATTCTCACTACAATTCTATTCTATTCTAACAACCTAATCAACAGTTTTAACAAATCAGAAACCATAACACAAAACATCCTAATCATCCTCTTCCTCTGCCATGATTTCGCGATCAAACTTTCTTATACCTGCAACACAATTGGGAAAAACGAGTTGCATGAGTATTATCACAAATACTCAGTGAGGCGGTCATCCCGTCTACTGGATACATAGTAAGGGAAAAATAGATTATCAATTACTACGCGATCAATTTAACAATCAACAATATATCATCCATCAACATCCAACCAGTATTATCCAATTACCAATACTCAAATCCAGCAACACAATAATCAGTTAACAGCAATTAACTTATCAAACAAGAACAATAACCAAAATTCAACAATCAAGCAACTGGTGTCGATCGACACTCCCCCATGGTGTCGATCGACACCACAATTTAATACTCAGAATTTTAACTTGGTGTCGATCAACACTACCACTAGGTGTCGATCGACACCACATTCTCATAACACAAAAATCACGTTTTCAAAAGTGGGTGTCGATCGACACTACCTCTAGGTGTCGATCGACACTACCTCTAGGTGTCGATCGACACCTCTCGCAGAAACCTAAACCGAGTCAAATTCTCTCGAGACTCGATTCCGTTTCATCGTACGAGATTACTCACGGCTCAATCCACACAGAACATAAGAACAATCACATAAACAATCCAAACATCTCAATCAACAACCGATATCCTAATAATCTAATTCTCATATCCACGATCACGCACTCACCTCGGTTACGGATCGAAAACGGAGAAAACGACGATGAACGAGCAAAGAACGACGAACAACGACGAACATGGACTCTTCTCCACTGGAAATCGCCGAGAAACAAACCACACACGATCCCACGAACCTCTCCACGAATCAACGACGAAGAACACGAAGAACGGTTCGAGAAACCTTCGGATCACTCGATTTTTCTCTCAAAATATTTTCTCTTTTGATCAACTCTTCCCCCCCACTGCCCTAAAACACGACGGCTCGTGTTTATATACGCACAACTAGGGCTTCCCAATCTCAAACCGACCAAACCGCGATAACCGAGCGATTTATTTTTAAAATAACCAAACCGCAGAACTTGGTGTCGATCGACACCCTCTTTTCAAAATCAGAATTTTGGTTCCGGGATGTTACATAACGAGATCAGTTAGGGTTCTAAAATGAATTAATGATACTATAATCGATTTCCGTGCGATCTTACTATTTTTGTGAACAAACTCTTTTTTAATGTTTCTACAAATGAAGAATAATAAAGACAAGGTGGGACTTTAATTAACACTATTTCTTATCTTTCACAAAAAAAACACTAGTTCTTATAATATTTGGTATTGAAATAAGAATTTTGGACTTTTGCAATTATGGCCATTGGCTAATAAAAAAATGCGCACTCCTATCCATTTTGAGAATAATCAAAAAGATAAGCCATTGCCTTATATCAATACTCATACCCTCTTGCACCTGAAGACTTTGGGGGAATGTAGAAAGATTCCACAAAAACCAAAAAAAATCCAGAAACATTTTAGATTTCGTTTTGATCTCCAATTCTTTTTGATCGAATCTTTTTGTCCTTCATTCAACTTCAAACATTTTTTTCCTCGTTCAATATATCGTTGAACGTAAACAAGATCATATGTTTCTGATGCAAAAACCGCAATCCGAGTCTCTCTCGTTTCTTCTTTAATGGATAACATCAACTTTGAATTCTCAAACACTTCAAACCGGCTACAGTCGCAGCCTCAACCGACTCGACCGTTTAATTTACAAGACGTGAATATGATCCATTACAATCAGTCATCATCTCCATGGACCAGCGAAACGTTCTCGGGGTTTAGTCCGTACGATTGTACAACCAATCAATCTTTTTCCGTACAATGTTCATCATCAAACCCCTATCCCTCCTCGTTTCATCCGTACCATCATCAATCTTCGGACCCTCAATCATTAGACCTATCCGAATCCATGGTCCCTTTGCAACCTCTTCCGGATCAATATTTAAAGCCATTACATCAAAGGTCATGTGCTAATGATTTCGCAGCAAGAAATTCTTCATCACCCTCATACTCCCTTTCTTTTGAAGCAAGTCAAGATCCACAAGTATGCCAAAACAAAATCTTTTTTTTGTTTGTCTTATAATTTTGTTTTGGTGACGACAATGATGTTTCGAAATGATGGCTTAAAATGTTCTTCGTGGTTTGTAGGAGCTATGCAGAAGGGCCTATACTAATGCTAATGTAACACATCTGAATTTCTCATCATCACATCATCAACCTAAACAAACTCGTTCAAGATTTTCTTCTCCTCCTCTATTCTCTAATCAAAGAGGGTTGGTGGCTCCTCCGAACTGTGGGACGGTAATGGGGAACAAGACACGGATAAGATGGACTCAAGATCTTCATGAGAAGTTCGTGGAGTGCGTAAATCGCCTTGGTGGTGCTGATAGTAAGTTATTAGAACCATTAACAATACTTCAACTTTGCATTAACCATTGGTTCTCGTACTTGATCTAGTCACTTTGCATTAGCATTAAGATATTTTTTGATATGCATATGAATCATGGACGGTCCGTATAACCATCGCATATATATGTTATGATTAACTGAGATCAAAAGTCATCTAAAGAAGTTATAAACGCCATATAAATATTTGTAACAACATATGTTAAACACGTTTTTTGGTGTGAATAATTTAACATCATTTGAACAAAAGAAAGTTATAACTCTCATAATACACTATGTGTGGATTGAAAAGTTTCTTCTTTTATGCGCATTATTTGGAAAATATGATTTAGTATTTTATTTGAGGATAAAAGTGTCCTTGTTTCTTTGTGGGTCACTAAAAAATGTAAATGGTGGAAAACTATGCAGAGGCAACGCCTAAAGCAATATTGAAGCTGATGGATTCTGAAGGACTCACAATATTTCATGTTAAAAGCCATTTACAGGTTAAGTTACTTCTTCTCTTTTTCATTTTTTTCAAAGAAGATTTTATTCAATTATTGTTCTTGGGTTAAATTTCAGAAATATAGGATTGCAAAATACATCCCTGAGTCTCAAGAAGGTACACTAATAAATCTCTTCACTGCTTTTGTTTTTTTGGATAAATTATGTTGATGATTTGGGAACAAATAATGCATAATCTAAAGAGGTTTGTTTTACAGGCAAGTTTGAGAGGAGAGCTTGTGCCAAAGAGCTGTCCCAGCTTGATACAAAAACGTAATTTCTCTTTTTGTTGTTGTTGTTTTGTGCCAAATATAACATTTTCTTTATTACTAAATTGATATATTTTTCCTCTATAGAAATCCAAAGTTAATGACCCAATGTCTTGTTAATGATTTATTTTTTATAACCTTTTGATGTTGTGGAGACAGTGGAGTGCAAATTAAAGAGGCACTCCAACTTCAACTAGATGTTCAGAGGCATCTTCATGAACAACTAGAGGTAAGTTACAAAATGTAAATATATATACACGTAAATACAATTTTTATAACCATTCATCTTGATCCATGTACCTTTATTTATTTTTTAGATTCAACGAAACCTACAACTGCGAATCGAAGAACAAGGAAAACAATTGAAAATAATGATGGAACAACAACAAAAAACAAAAGAGAGTCTTCTGAAGACACCAAACGCCGAAGCATCATTGCCTCTACCCACTTCCGATCGCTCTCCTCCGCCTTTCTCGATAGAAGACGCGGAAGCCCTGATGCTAACAAGTTATGGAGACACTCCATACCAATCAAAGATAGGTTGAAACAAGAAAAAAAAAGATTGGCTAACTAGAAAAGGCCTAAAGCATGTTTACTCTATTTAAAGGCATAAAGTTATAAGAGTCGCGACAAGAGAAGGCCCAAAGTGCTACACACACTAACACTTGGGAACAGAATCAGTACTAAATGTGTGCAAGTGGTGTGTGATGGGGTCTCAGTCATAGACTAGTTGATGTGTGAGTTTATTTTTAATTAACTATTTGTATGTTTCAAAAAAAAAAAAAACTCACACGACGAGATAGCTTCTTAATTTAGCAACGCTACTTTTTGACATTGTGCACGAGGAACCCCACGTTTTATTCTTTTGCTTTTCTTAATATTTTCTACTTTGAATATTCAATTTCTCTTCATCTCTTTTTCTTTCCAAAACTCTATTACTCCTAGCATAGTGTAACAAATACAAAAAAAAAAAAAAAAAAAAAAACTGCATATGAATTATGCTGAAAAACTAAAGATCATGAGGTCATAATAACATAAATACATAGGGGGTTGATTGTCACGACCGTGTCCCGGGATTATTAAAAATTTTGCGGGAAAATAATTTTGGACCGGAAATGCAATTAAAATCCAAAGATAAAGCCCATTTGAAAAGACCATAATGGAAATTAAAGGACCAATAAAATGATGTCTTTCTACCTAAAGACCAAAGCTATGTGCAATTAACGTAAATCCTATTAATCTTCCTAAACTAATCATAAGCAGCCGTAGAGAAAGCAAATAATGAGAAGTGGTCGTGAATTGTGAGAGGAAAAGGAGAGAAAGTAAGAGAAGAGAGAAGGAAAAGAAAAGAAGAAGAGAAGAAAGGTGAGACAGAACTGCACAGCCGCCT
The DNA here is from genome assembly GCA_963576765.1 of Draba incana. Lineage (NCBI taxonomy): Eukaryota > Viridiplantae > Streptophyta > Magnoliopsida > Brassicales > Brassicaceae > Draba > Draba incana. The sequence goes on along the minus strand of OY755203.1, from coordinate 48,249,030 downwards.
TGAGTGACATGTTTCCGACGAATCGTCTCGATCTGCGTGACAATCTACCTATCCGTGGAAAGCCCCGAGTCTCAGTTTTCCATAAAGTCTAATATCGTCCCGATCCATGATCTGTGCTAAGAGTTATGGCGTTTTGTTTGTCGCCTGTCACAGTCTATCCTAGTCTCGAGTAATCGCAGATTGAACCAGTTTCGATGGAGAACGGAAACCGAAAATCAAATCTGTTCTGATCGATTTGAAACTTGGTAAGAGCTTTCCTGACTCTATTGTTTAACATATATAGAAATTGGATTATTATTTGAAGTTTTGATATGGGAATTATGGATGTTTTCTCGTAGTTGTATTTGCTGTTGCGGTTTCGCTAAAGATCGGATGAAGCTGATTTTTGATAAGGAAATTTGTAACTCGTATATCTAGCTATATATGAAAAGGGTTTGTCAGTCGGAATTATGGTTTAAAAGTTACTCGTGTTTCTTTGGGACTGTTATGTGTAGAGAGAAGCTGCAGACAACCTTCTTTGCAACCTTTTTTTTTACCAGTTAATATGGATTTGGATGATGATCCTTATATCTATGGAAAGCTCTGTTTGTCTAGTTTCTGGAACTGTTTTTAGAATTGAAATCTGAGGTAAGGCCCATCCGGAATTCAGTCTCCAAGTTGATGAACATTACTGTTGGCTAAATAGAAAATATTATTCTCAGATCATATCACTGAACTTGTGAGTTGCTTTCCCGTTGTTCTGTAAGGAACCAGAATACGATCAGGATATCGTTGGAAAGCACTGACTCTTAGCTTTTCAGAGACATCAAGTTTGTATTTATCTGAGGTACGAGTAAAAAGTTATTTTGGTTTAGTCTGACTGGTACAGTTTTGGTCGAACTAGATAATCACGGTAGGAAGTTTAGTAATGGAACGTTAAACATGATTTCCTAAACGCAGATTCACAGCAGCCCATTTTTCGAGATTCATTTGTTCGTGTCAATCCATTCAACAAGCTATAAGGTGAGGATGGGATCTACATTACTTTAGTATTAGTTAGCAATACGTGTTCTTTCATCCTAAGTCTAGGAATTGAATGTTTGATAGTTGTTGGTCTTATATGCTAAGTCTAAGATTGAAATGATTGATGGTTGTTGATTGCTATGTGTAGTTAGTAATGATTACTTGATATTTTAGAAATTGTTTCGTAAAGTTATATTGTGTTAAGTATAAAAAGAATGTTAAAGATTAAATGATTGTTTGAGATTGTTAGAATATTATAGTTCTACGGACGATCGCGTATGTAAGCCCGTTGTAGAACTTTTTGTGTTGGACTACGGACGATCGGGTATGTAAGCCCGTTGTAGATCCATTAGGCCATAGTTGGGCCAGTGACGGGGAGGACAAACCCAAAACAGAAGAAAAGAGTTGGCTCCGCCGTAAGTAAATATGTAAAGAAAAGAAAAATAAAGAATGTGAAAAGAAAAGAAAAGAATGAGAAAGAAAAGTAAAGAATGTGAAAAAAAAAAAAAAGATGTGAAGTGTTTAAGTATGAGATAATGGATAAGTAAATATTATAGATATGTTAAATATGAATTGTGTGACTGCTAGTAATAAGTAATGTGTATCTATTTCTAATTTAGTATATGTGGCCGCTTATTGTTTTCGAGTGTTAAAGTTTATGCGGATCCTCACTGAATAAGTTGGTATTCACCCTCCCTATTTTTCTCTTTTTAGTGTGTGCAGGTTTATTATTTATTGTACAAGTTGGGGTGCGAGATCTAGGGCTCAAAGTGATCGGAGAACGGGGCGTCACAGTTGATATGAGAAATTTGACAATGTTTACAAAAGGGATCGACCTATATATATATATATGCGACTAAAAGAATGTTCTATGTAGTTTTTACTTTGTTTTCTTTTGTCATTTGTCAACTCTTGAGTGCTTTCTCCCATTTGTTTTTGTTTTCACAAAAGAATGTTTTCTTGATCCCATTTGACAAAAAGTGGTGGAGAATCTGAAAAACCATGATCGAGAAACAGTAGACGATTTATACATCAATTTTTTTAGAATCAACGTGTAATATATATATATTTTTTGTCGAGAATCAACGTGTAATATTAATTAGAGTGAATCGTGTAAACGTTAAAAATATTTATTTAAATTTTTAGTCTATCTGACCGGTTCCAAAAAGAGTTTGGATCACCCTACCAAAAATAACCAATTCAAAAACCGAACAGAAAAATCCAATTTTAAATCAAACCAAAACGAACCGGTTCCAATTAGCTTTCCACTAAAACCCCATTCTCATGCCTTCTTCCTCACCTGTCTTCTTCTCCGGCACATCTTATGATGATCTTTGGAGATGGCAAAAGTTCTGCAGCGACTTAAGCTCCGTGAGAACAAGATTCGAATCAGACCAAAGTCGTAAAAAGAATCAAAAAGGTAAAACCTTTTGATTTGCTCTGCTTCACTTCATCGCATACCAAGCAATGAAATTAAAACGAAACCCTAGTAGCTTCACTTCTCTTCTCAAACGAGTATCAAAGCTTTCTTTAGAAGAAACCCATTTTACCAAACCCTCGATTTCCGCTACTCAAAACCCTAGATTTATCACCACCCAGAGCACCGACCAAGTTCCAAACTTGAAATCGAAAAATGTGAGGAGGACCAGAAGTGGGATTCGAATCACTCCAACTATTCGAAAAATGGCGGAAGAAGCAATGTTAGATTACTTCTATTCCACAAGGGGTTTACAGTATATGGTTGCAGAAGGTATGAGCAAGAACAGTCCTGTTTTCATTGATAATCTATTGAAGAAAGTTGATTGTGTATCTGCTTCTGATATCAACCAATCCATTACTAAACATCTACGGTTTCACCCGATTAACGAATTCGAGCCGTTTCTCGAGAGTTCGGGTTTGAAACCAACTGAGTTTAGCCATTTGGTTCCTTGTGATAAGCTTTTCTTGGATGATGATGTTAAGTTGCTTGAGAATCATCATGTTTTATGTTACTGTGGAATTGATCCTAAGAAGATTGGGAAAGTGTATAAAGAAGCTAGGGAAGTTTTCAAGTATGAAACCGGGGTTTTAGCTTCGAAGATTAAGGCGTACGAGGGTTTGGGGTTTAGTAGATTGTTTTTATCGAAGCTTATCGTTTGTAGCCCGAGTATCTTGATTGGGGATACAAATGTCGGTTTGGCTAAGGTCTTAGAGACGCTGAAATCGGTGGGGTTTGAGCTTGATTGGGTGATGAAGAATCTGTCTGATGAGGCGTGTTATGATTGGAGCTCGGTGTATCGGGTTTTAAGTTTGCTTAGAGAGATCTCTTTCGATGAGGATGAGTTATGTGGGTTAATCAAGAAGCATCCAAGACTTGTTTTTGAGGATTCAGGGAAATGGACATTGCTTCTAGCTGGATTCGAAACAAAACTTGGGTTATCTAGAAGTGAACTACGTTCGTTGTTTCAGAAATTCCCGCAGATTCGAGTAGAGAAATGTGTTTCAAATCTAAGGCAATGCTTCTTGTTCTTGAAAGAGATTGAGCTGGAGGATGATGAGATCCGTAAAGTTTTCCGTTCTCACTCATGGTGGCTTGGTTCGTGTAAGTTAAAGAAAACCACTAGCTTGCTCGTAAATTTGAAGTCTTGGAAAAGCCGGGTTTGTGAAGTCGTTAGAGATAACCCCGAGGAGATGAAAAAATGGACATTGGGGTCGAAAATCCAGCCATTACCACATATCGATGTAGAGACAGAGTCGGAAATGATGAAGATTCAGTTTTTGTTAGACCTCGGATACGAGGAAAACTCAAAGGAAATGGAGAAAGCACTCAAGAGTTTCAATGGCAAAAGATCCGAACTCCGAGAGAGATTTGATGTCCTCGTTAATTCGGGTTTCAACGAGAAAGATGTCAAAGATATGGTGAAAGCATCTCCTAATATCCTAAGTCAAGCAAGTGATATACTAGAATCAAAAGTTAACTACCTCGTAAACGAATTAGGTTATCCGCTTTCGACGTTGGTTGCTTTCCCTTCGTGTTTAAAGTTCACTATTCAGCGTATGAAGCTCAGATCCGCAATGTTCTCTTGGCTTCAAGCTCGAGGAAAAATAGCTCCTACGCTTACACTTAGTACTATGCTCGCGTGCTCGGACAAATATTTCATATCTTTTTTCGTAAACCGCCATCCCGACGGGCTTAAACAGTTAGAGGATTTGAAGAAGAAACTGCTTTGAGTTGAACAACTAAGTTTTACCTACTCTTTTTTGTACCATCTTGTGTTTGGTATTCTTAGGTACTCTCTTATAAAGATCATTCCTCATGTAAGATTGTTACATGATTGATTGACTTTAAAACAATTTAGTACTCTTTAACTATAAAAACTCAAATGTCAAAGAAGAAGAAAAACCCATAAAGACTCCATTTTTTTGGTTTTTTTAAAGAGAGAGCTCAAGCAGGTCAATGTCTCTTACTCGAAACCCTAGATTCACTTGTCTTCTCAATTGGGTTTCTCAAATTTCTGTAAAAAACCAAGCTTTAGGAAACCCTAGATTCATTTGTCTTCTCAATTGGGTATCTCAAGTTTCTGTAAAAACCCAAGCTTTAGGAAACCCTAGAGCTTTTGCCACCCAAAGGATCGATTCTGAAGATTCCGGCGAGAAATTGAGTGTTAGAACACGAAATGAGAATCGGAAAATGGCACAAGTTGCGATGTTTGATTACTTTTATCAAACCAGAGGTTTGCAGTTTCTGGTTGCAGAGAGTATGAGTAAGAATGCGCCTGTGTTTAACGAGAATCTATTGAAGAAGCTAAATGGTGTTGAAGCTAGGGAAGATTTAGTGAGATCAATCAGAAGGTTTTTATTGTATCATCCTGTGAATGAATTCGAGCCGTTTCTCGAGAGTTTAGGTCTGAATCCGATAGAGTTTAGTCATCTTGTTCCTTGTGATAAGATGTTTTTGAATGAAGATGTGTTTTTGCTGGAGAATTATCATGTATTTTGGAACTATGGAATTGGTAGGGAGAAAATGGGGAAGATCTTTAAGGAAGCTCGGGAGGTTTTCGGGTTTGAAACCGGGGTTTTAGCTTCCAAGATTCAGGTTTATGAGGATTTGGGGTTTAGAAAATCGTTTTTATCGAAAGTTTTCGTTTGTAGCCCGAGTTTACTGATTGGGATTGTGAGTCTTGAACTGGTGAAGGTCATTGAGATGTTGGAATCTTTGGGGTTTGGTTTAGATTGGGTTACAGAGAATTTGTCAGAAGAGGGAACTTATGATTGGAGCTCTATGTATAGGTGTGTAAGCTTTCTTAGAGATCTATGTGTCGATGAGAACGAGATACGTGAGTTGATTAGGAAGCGGCCGAGTCTGGTTTTCGAAGGGGAATGGACATTGATTCTAGCTGGGGTTGAAACAAAGCTAGGGTTATCGAGAAGTGAACTCTTTTCGTTGTTTCTGAAATTCCCTGAGAGTTTAGGGAAATGTGTATCGAATCTAAGGCATTGTTTCTTGTTCCTGAAAGATATTGAGATGGAAGGTAATGAGATAGGTAAGGTTTTCCGTTTACACTCTTCGTGGCTTGGTGTATCTCGTTTGAAGCAGACTAGTACGTTAGTTCTTAATTTGAAAACTGGGAAAAACCGGCTTTGTCAAGCTATTTGAGAAAATCCAGAGGAAATGAAGAAATGGATTATGGGAGTAAGAGTCAAGCCACTACCAGGTATAGAAAAGTCGAAAACGATGAAGACTCAGTTTTTGTTGGATCTCGGATACGAAGAAAACTCAGAGGAGATGAAGAGAGCACTCAAGAGTTTCCGTGGTAAAGGGTCCGAACTCCGAGAGAGATTTAACGTCCTCGTGAGGTGGGGTTTGAACGAAGAAGATGTTAAAGATATGGTGAAAGCATCTCCTGATGTCCTCACTCAGGGATGTGATATTCTAGAATCAAAGGTTAACTACCTTGTCAACGAATTAGGTTATCCGGTTTCGAGTTTGTCGGCTTTCCCTTCGTGTCTTAAATACACTCTTCAGCGGATGAAGTTGAGATTTGAAATGTTCTTTTGGCTTCTAGACCGAGAAAAAGTAGACCCGGACCTTGCACTTAGTACTATACTGGTGTACTCGGACAAGCATTTTTCGTGTAAATTTGTAAACCGTCACCCCGATGGTCCTAAGCATTTTGAGGATTTGAAGAAACTTCTTCTTTGTGAGTAGAACAAAGAATGTATCAAGATTATAGTAATTGACTACAACAATGCAAGTAAGCAATTTGATTATGTACTGGACTTGGAGCAAAGGTTTTAAAGAAGCGAAAGCTCGAGTTTTGCCGTGGATTGTACAATCCTCGCGGGTTCTAATTGATGAAGAAACAGTAACTTCTGATCTGATTACTTAGTCGTGGAGCAGTAATTTCTTCAAATTCACCAATTTGTGTTTTCCCAACGAGTAGATTTGCTTTGTAAGTTTTTTTTTTTTTTTTTTCACAGGTTCAATAGCAAAATTTGAAGTACAAAATTATTACTTTTAAGCAAAGCATCTAACACATTCCAGTAAAAGGCTTTCAAAAATATTGGTGGTAAAAACAAAAAAAAAGACAGTTAAACAAAAATCAATTGGAGAAGAATCTGAGTTTTAGCATTAAGGAAAATTAAGCTAAGATGAACAATAGAGAAAAGTTGGGCTTTTGGGTCCATAAAATAATGCCACGTGGCAGAGGTACGACTAGTTTGACTCCAACGTCCGTAACTGCTTTTGCTGACGTGGAATATTCGTGTGTATACGTACCCTTACGCATTTCTTCTTCTTCTTCTGCTACTTCACTATCTTCTTCCTTCCTCCGAGTTTTCTTTCTGTTTCGTTTCCCGGAAAACGAGAGAAAGTTCCGAGAAAATTCCTTAACTCTTCTTCGTTTCTCATTTTCTTAGTTTGACGAAGCTTAAAAGTATCCCTGCGCACACACGCTCTCTTTCTCCCTCCTTCTCTCTCCTTCGTTACCTAGAGATGAGGAGCAAACAGCAATGGCGATACCTCGCTGCGATTCTGTTCACAGTGATGCTGTTTGTTCTGGTTGAATCTGATACTGATCCGCTTGAAGGTAATCTCCAGATTCTCATCTAATTCTGGAAACGAAGATTGTTTGTTCGTCGTTCTTCTCTGTTTAAGAAAAGGTTAATGGAATCGAGAACTAGCGAATCGCTTGTTACTTCGGAACGAACTTGTTGCATATACGTTTGATATTCTTGGGATAATGATTAGAAAACCTTTTCTTGACTGGAGATTTCTTGGGGTTTATTAATCGCGAGTTTAGATCTTTTGCTATTACTTTCATCAATAGATCAGAACCTGTTCGACGAAATGACTGTTTAGAATCTGACTAATTGTATGTAATCTTTTTTATATTCGTGATTCTTCGTTAGTTTCGGCTCTTCAAGATCTCTACAAGTCCCTGAACAATCCACCGCAACTAAGAGGATGGAAATTGGAAGGAGGAGATCCATGCGGAGAAGTTTGGCTGGGAATTTCCTGCTCTGGTTCTTCTATAGTAGACCTGTAATTTCCTTCTTAACCCTTTTTTCCTCAGGTTTATCTACAATCGTTTTTATCCGGTTTTGAACAAAATCTGAATCTTGCTGATATTGTAGACAACTACGAGGGTTAAAGCTTTTGGGCAGTCTTGGAAACCAGCTTCAACATCTCCACAATTTGAAAAACCTGTAAGCAAAAAAGTCTCCTTTGTTCTTGATTGTTATAACTTCATCATGAGATAGGTATTCAAAGAATTGGTATATATTCTCATTTGTGTCAGGGATGTTAGCTTCAATAACCTCCAAGGTGAAATTCCTTTTGGCTTGCCTCCAAACGCTACTAACGTGTAAGCGTCTAACCACAAGTGTTTTCATCATTTAAGCTTACACCCCGAGTGAAATTCACGAGTGTTTTCGGTGTTTGTCGATTACAGAAACATGGCTTATAACAATCTGACCCAGAGTCTCCCTTTTTCCTTACCTCTTATGACATTTCTTGTGTCCCTGTAAGTGGCTTCAAAGGGAAATTCATCACATTGCCTTCCTTTTCTACTGATTTATTAAGTAATGGCTTCCTCTGTCTTCTAGGAATTTGAGCCATAATTCATTATCTGGACCTCTTGGAAATGTGTTTTCTGGGTTACACATTAAAGAAATGTGAGTCTTCAGTTCCATTCTGTTAGCCTTGCATCTTAATACGTAGATGCAAGATACCACATTCATATTCAACTAATATGGACTTTGCTAGGGATCTGTCATTCAATAACCTGACGGGAGATTTACCTAGCTCTTTTGGATCTCTAGTGAATCTGACATCACTGTAAGTATCTTGGAATTTTATCTGTAATCTGCTTTTGTAACCTTAGTAATGGTTTTGCTGCTGTGATAACAAAAAACTGCAGGTACCTCCAGAACAACAAATTTACGGGATCGATCATCTATCTCACAGATCTTCCTTTAACTGACCTGTAGTTTACTTTCTTTGTGCTCTGATTTTGCATTACATTGAACTCCCTTTTATATTATCAGCTCAATAGGCTTTGTCGTTGCATGTCTTCAGGAACATCGAAGATAACCAGTTCAGTGGTATTATCCCAAATCATTTTCAGTCCATTCCTCATCTGTGGTGAGTAACTTACGCTTCTAAAATATACCTCAGACACCTAATACTCAAGATAATCAATGGTGCTTTCCTGAGCAGGATTTGGGGAAACAAGTTCCACGTAGAGCCCAACTATAAACCGTGGAAGTTCCCTTTGGACGTCATACCGATGATTCAAAATGCTTCTGGCTATCCAACTACTCAGTCAAGTGCCATTATGAACTTTCCCAGACCTCAGACTCAGAAGGTCCAAAACAAGAAGAAGAAGAAGGGGATGGGAGCAGGAAATACAGTTTTACTGGTTGGCGGTTTGGCTTTGCTGGGAACTTTCTTTGCACTTTTCGCAGTCCACATGAGTCATCGACGTGCACGTAACCTTGCTGCTAGTCACATAAGCAACAATAGCACAGCGTACTCTCTCCCAGTCAGTACATGCCGAGGTAATGTATGCTTGCTTGTCCTGCATTGTCACCATGACCATTCTGATTCCTTAGTACTGATTCTCTTACCTTCACATGTCACAGAATTTCCTGCTGCAAAAGAAGATAGCCCACATATGAAAAGGTCCCAGCCACCGCCAGTTCCCCAGCTAAGACACATACCTCCTCCACCTGTCAGAATCGAGAAAACAGCAAGAAGAAACAGCTTTTCTGCTACATGCCAATATCCAGCGTACGCTAAGCTTTTCTCAGCTGCAGAGCTTCAACTGGCAACTAACAATTTCAGCGAAGAAAACCTACTCGGAGAGGGTCCTCTTGGTTCTGTTTACAGAGCAAAGTTGCCTGATGGTCAAGTATGTCTTCTCTTCTCTCTCTTAGAACATTCGAAATGGGAAATTTTCATTATCCCTTTCTCATTCATTGGTGGAATTTTTATAAACACAGTTTGCCGCCGTGAGAAACATCCCAATGTCTTCACTGTCTTTACATGAAGAGGAGCAATTTACTGAAGTACTTCAGACAGCCTCCAAACTAAGGCACCCAAACATTGTGACACTTCTCGGTTTCTGCATTGATGATGGACAGCATCTTCTTGTCTATGAGTATGTTGGCCATTTGTCGCTGTACAATGCTATGCATGATGAGGTATACAAGCCACTTTCTTGGGGCTTGCGTCTTCGCATTGCTATCGGAGTTGCCCGAGCTCTGGAGTAAGTATCCTATCTTCTCAGACTAGTAGTAGCTTATTCTTAAATCCTTGCTAATTTATTCTAACTCTTCCCTATCTGCTGAATCAAAATTTTCAGCTATTTGCACTCGTCTTTTTCCCCTCCTATCGCCCATAGCGATCTGAAAGCAACAAACATCTTACTAGACGAAGAACTTACACCTCGAATTGCTGACTGTGGGCTTTCTAGTTTAAGGCCACTTACAAGCAACAGTGTCAAACTTCGGGTAAGTAAAGACAACATATGCTGTGTCACTTAGCTCTTTGACTGAGACCTAATGAGCTGTGAATTGAGCAGGCTTCAGAGATAGCGATACAGAACACTGGCTACATTGCACCAGAACATGGACAACCAGGAAGCAGTGGCACAAAGAGCGACACTTATGCACTGGGAGTGCTACTATTGGAACTGTTAACAGGAAGGAAAGCATTTGACAGGTACACAAGCATTTCACATACTTGTGTTGGGTAGGTACAATAGATAAGCTTAAGCAATTGACCTTTTTTTTTTACGGATATTTTCAGCTCACGACCCCAAGGAGAACAGCTACTGGTGAAATGGGCATCAACCAGACTTCACGACAGGCGAAGCTTAGAACAGATGATTGATCACGGCATAGTCGGTACATTCTCTTCAAGAGTCGCTTCACACTATGCAGACATTATCTCCCTATGCACTCAGGTATTGTCATCAATAGCTACTTTACTCAGGGTCAATTACAGTAACTAACCACTCATTCATAAGCAGGCAGAGAAAGAGTTTAGACCAGCAGTTTCAGAAATAGTGGAAGCACTCACTGCACTGATACAGAAACAGGACAGGGAAGTAGCAAGCAGTGTAACAGACAAGACCGAGGTTGACCCTTTTAGTAAATCTTTCTGCTCAACACGCACACGCTTCATCTCCTCGCCTACCATCAGCTACATCTCCACTTGACCATTTTCTGTATCTCTTCTTCATACACAGATTCTTTACTGTCAAAACAATACTTACTTCGTAGCATATGATGTAATGACTTGGTAAAAGGGATGTTTCTTAGTATATATAATAGAAAGAAATAAAAAGAGTTTGAAACAAGACAAAACCCCTCTAGTAAGAAAAAGGGGCACTCTGTATTCTAGAAACTAAAGTTTTGTAGCCAAATCCCAAAGATCAAACTAAGCAGAAACCCCAGCGTTTAACAAAGTATTGATCTCTCCTCTTATATTCACAGGTCTGCCATCAAATATGGTAGAGAGACTTGTCTCACATAGCTCCTTCAGTGCTCTTGTTTTCACAAGGGCAGCTTCCTGTAAATCAATACACATCATTTGTTAGCTAGGCCTTTCTTATGACAAATCTAGCATATATAATAATCTTAAGTCTTTTAGAGGAAAGTAAAAACAGCCTATCTGATACACAAGCATGAGCTTACCTGTTTTGGCCAGATAGATGAAAGTGAGTTCTGAAGCTCCATGCGTCTTCTAGCCACGTCTTTCAAGCTTTCTCTGAACTTCACTTCACGGTGCTTCTTCTCCTCCAGCTCTGAAACTAGCCTATCTAGGAATCTGTACCACAAGTATACTTATATCAGAAGACATTATGGGGGTACTCACTTCGATCCCCTGGCAGAAAATATTTATCGTAAAGCACCTTTTGGAGTTGAGAATCATGATCAGATCCCGAGATTTCTTGTTTGTTAGCAATGAAATGGCCATGGAGATATCAACCACCATTGGCTCGATGGTTTCAGGAGAATACTGCTGAAGAACCATGGGGGCAACTGCTTGCACATGGTGCTGCAAGGAAAGAGTATCTTCGTTTCTCAGTTCTGTCAAACGCTGGTTTAAAAATGCCTTGACCTGATACAAGAGAAAATAAATCACGTGTCTAGTCACGAAACATCTCTAGGATTGAACTGAGCAAATTGGTCAGGGATAAGAGTACCTCGTACAAATCATCAAGGACCTTGTTCCTATATTCTGTCTCTAACAGCTGGCTCCTCTCTCCTCCACTCCCTAAGACTTGAGTTGTGGAATCTTTTAATAGTGTCTGATTCACCAGGCCTGATTCTAGCAAACCTGAGTCAGCTATTTCTTCTACCTGAGGTGTTTCAACACTTACATCCCAAGAAATCTCAGAAACAGCAACCTCATGGCCTTGGCTTTCTTCCACTTTCAATCCAGAATTCTCAGGAATATCACTTGCATTGACAATTTCATACGAACCTAGATCATTTCCAGTATCCACTTCTTCTACCATACTAACATCCCAATCTATCTCGGCAGTATCAAGTGTAATATCCCAATCAATACTGTCTGCAGCCGCATCTGTACCATTTGCATTCTCAGATGACTGAATATTATCGGCATCAAGAGCTTCAGACGCCTCCAATACACTTAATGACGGAGGATTTTCACGAATGTCTTTCAAGTTCTCTAGGACAACCCTCGGAGGCTTCTGCAGGCAGATCAGAAGCCGGTCAGTTCAATCTCTAGGACTAAAGAACCAAAAATTTAGAGAGAGAAAGTAAAGTTTTTAAAGCGGTCTTACATCTTTCTCAGTATGAACCTCTTTAACATAGGCAGAGTAGTACTCCATTGCACCTGATACTGAGTCACTGTTGATAACTTCCAAAATCTTGGCAAAGGTACTAGGAAGCGAATTCGCAGTCTCTAAAAGTTCACGCCTCACATTATTTCCCTGGAAAAATTAAAATGTTGAAACTTCATGTAATGCTTCTAAAACCTATGGATTAAACCAAGCCAAGTTCACAAGTAAACCTGCAATCCAAGCTCTCGGCAAGCTTCCTCGTATTTGGTTGCTGAGAGTGCAACACTCCTTTTGATATCAGCTTCTTTACGATCAAGTTCCGCCATTTGTTGCTGAACCTTTTGCACTTGCTTTTTCAGATATGGACTTCATGTTTTGCAAGAAGAAAAATCATTACAGAGACTTTAGGTAAGTTCTATCTCCTGAATTAAAACCAACTTACATTTCGTAGTTGACGTTCTGAATTATTATCTGAGCTGCCTCGCCGAGATAAATGTGATCTTTTTCAAACGCACGAACAATTGCTTCCCATACACCCTTAAGAAGAAGGGCAAAACAACATATCATAAACTGTACAATGAGGAGTGAACACAAAAAGGGAGAGAATTTTCCTTACAGAAGCACCCGAAAGCCGACCAAAGATATTCCGGCTTTCCGGAGTTGTCTTCAGGAGAATCTCATATATCTTTTTGACCTCCAAGTAACCAATCACTGTAAGCAACAATAACAGTCACTTGGATGAGAACACCACTAGTGACCTAATCACAAATCAGATACAGCCAAACTCCACAACAAGCTTATAGTGTTCACCAACATGCATTTCCAAAAACAAAGACTAAAACTTTATGTTAAACCAAAAAGAAGAGAAATTTGCAGTCTATGCTTACTAATTTCTGCTTCAAATAGGTCATATTCGTTTAATGCTTCAAAATTCGTCAAATTGATAAGACAATATATAACAAATTTTAGGTTTTTAGACAAAAAATCACCTTCAGGATCTAAGGTTTGAAAGTATGGATCGATCTCTTTAGGCAAAGAAGAGAACTCTTTCAAGATTTTGACTCTGATCGCAGCCACTTTCTTCCTCCAATCCGCCGGAATTCTCTTCCGATCCACCAACCATTCTTCAAATCCAACCAAAATTAAAAACCAAGTTAACACTAAAACCTCGAATTTCATTCGTAGAACACGCAAAATCTGAAACATGTTAAAAATTCCGTGTAATTGAGAATCTGCATTACCTCCGAGACGAGAGAAGGTGATATCGATTGGAAGGTTTCGAACATCGTCTTGTGTCATTTTGTTTTTTTTTCCCAGGAAAAGTTTCACGCTTTCTCGAGAAAATCGCTCACAAAGATCTTTCAGTTTAAGGTTTTGCAGTGTCGGGATTTGAGTTGTTCTGCGAGACCGAAGAGAAAACGCATCACAGGTATCAACTATGCCGAATCCGGTTTTGGAGCTAACCGGACTGATTTACTCCGGTCCGCGTCAAACTAAAATTATTTTGGGTTTTGATGGGTTGGTGGTTGCTTTAATTTTTCAATTTTTTTTTCTTGCTACGATGTTTAAGAAGTTCAAACTACTTTCCAGAAGAAAAAAAATGTATGCATAATTGTCACCAACATTAATATTGTTGATTAGTTAAGCTGAGAATGTTCAATTTTAAAACAATTTTACTTTCGTTTGATCAAAACCAATAAGCTTAAACCAAAACTAGACCATAGTGCCAATCCAGAGAAAATTTCAAATGTATACAAACAAAAATTCAATTAAGTTTACGGAATTTATCATATGACTGAACTTGGTCCATATATGTAGATTTTAATGGATCGTTTTAAAAAACGAATTCATTTTCTAACAATATCTCTTAGTTTAAAAGATCTAATATTTGAAGAATATAGTTGAATAGTAGGAGAATAAAGTAATAAATAATTTAGAAAACAAACAAAAAATATTTATACAAGTTTGTTATATCAGCAATTTTTTTCTACTGAGGGAGAGAAAACTGGAAAAGGACATGTTCTTGACCGCTTTATCAGAATATTTTTCTTGGGTTTATACAAAAACAAAGTCGTCTTCTAATATTTTAAGGTAGAAGAAACTTTTACAAAAAATTATAACAACAAAGCAAAAAATATCAGAAAAAAGGAGTTCGTCTTTTGCTTCTCTTCTACAATATCCTTAAGCTTCGATAAAAACCTCTCCACTTCAATACCTATAAACCTCTCTCTCTCTCTCTCTCTCTCAAAAACACCAAAGTAGCTTTTAATGCTCCGTTACATAATCTCTATCTCTTTCCAAGAATATTGAGAAAGAAATAAATATTAGTTATATACAAGAAATTTAGTGATCTCAGGAGAAGACCAACATAAGAAGAGATTCATCATCAATCAATCTCTCTTTGATCATCATCATCATCATCTTTCTACTCTTACTATCACACGCTCTAGCTTCAAATATCATCATCTAATGCAAGGTCATCACCATAATCATCATCAACAACAACAACAATTATCATCATCTTCCGCTACGTCTTCTCATGGAAACTTCATGTAATTTTAAGAGTTTCTTAGCCCTAAAGTCATAAACTTTTTGAATTAATGATCCTCAACTTCATTTTGAAACCTAAAGTCATAAACTTTATGAATTAATGATCTTTAACTTCATCTAGAGTTACTTTTTTGTGTATGTATGTGTAGGAACAAAGATGGATATGATCTTGGAGAGATAGACCCATCACTCTTCCTCTATCTTGATGGACAAGGACATCATGATCCTCCATCAACTGCTCCTTCACCTCATCATCACACTACTCGTATGCTTTCTCTCTCTCTCTCTCTTCTTTTTTGGGAATTGGCATGGGGTTTGGTTTTGGTTTTAGGAAGATTCCCTTGAGGAGAGAGAGAGTCATAACAAAAGCATGCCAAACAGATTACAATCTTTCTTCTGGCATCAGTACTCTACTTTCAGCTTTGACCAGATCCTCTTCTTCTTTTCAGACCTCAAATCTTCAAATCCTTTTTCTCTCTCTTGTTTTCTTATTAGAACTAGTCCACTTTCACATAATTTTTACTTGTTATAAACATGACTCATCTTTATGTGGCAGAGAATTTGGCGATGAGACCACCAACATCAACACTTAACATCTTCCCATCTCAACCGATGCATATAGAGCCACCTTCTTCTTCTTCTTCTATACCAAATGTAAATAATTATATATTTTTCTATATATATTGCCAATTTTAGTTGGTTTCTGTTTCTAAATTTAATATAATGTCAGCGTAACTACTAGCTATATATTTCATATAATATCTAAGTCTAGACCAATTATTAGACGTTTTCTCATTTTTCTATTGAGTACTGATTTTGATTATTTTTGGTTTAAATGTGTTTGGTAAGACTGATAATACAAGATTGGTTCCGGCTGCTGCACCTAGTGGTTCAACTCGACCATCTTCTGAGCCGTCCATGGACTTGACCAATCATTCTCAGTTTCAACTTCCTCAACCTTCTAAACCCATCAAGGTCTCTATCTAGCTATATTTTCTTAAAGTAATTTGGTTGCCTTGTTAGTATATAAATAAAATATAATCTTATCTATAGACTTAGTCGTTTTATAATTTGATGGTTCATTTTGAAATGTTATGGCAGAAAGAAGTGAACCGCAAGGGTCCTGCCTCATCGGACCATGACATACCAAAAACATCGGACCCTAAGGTGATAAGCATATATAAGTTTAAAAAAAAAAAAACTAATTAATTTGTGTTTGATTTTTTTTTGATGGGAATTTATTTGTGTTTGATAGTTTCTTCTCGTTATATTTATTCATTTAATTTCTCAACAGACATTGAGAAGACTAGCACAGAACAGAGAAGCGGCAAGAAAAAGCAGATTACGAAAAAAAGTCAGCTTACATATACACTTCATGAGTATTTGTAAATTGCAAATAGTATTTTATATCTCAAATAATTATTTATAACGTTTGATAAATGTACGACAGGCTTATGTTCAGCAACTCGAGTCATGTAGGATTAAGTTGACCCAGCTAGAACAAGAAATTCAACGAGCCAGATCCCAAGTAAATAATTTTACCTTTCGTTCCATTTATTTCACCTAAAATCCTAAAATTTGCCAATTTACCAATTTTTATATAATTTATGATGGCTAGGGCGTATTCTATGGAGGGTCTCTTATAGGAGGAGATCAACAACAAGGTGGAATGAACATTGGTCTTGGCAACATCAGTTCCGGTACGTAACATTTTCATGACTGGTGATGACTCAAAAACCGTAAAGAAAATTTGAGAATAATTGAGTAAATGCAACGTGTAGCAGAAGCAGCGGTTTTCGATATGGAATACGCGAGGTGGCTGGAGGAGCATCAAAGGCTTTTAAACGAACTGAGGGTGGCGACACAAGAGCACTTGGCTGAGAACGAGCTTAGGATGTTTGTAGACACTTGTTTAGCTCACTATGACCATTTGATTAACCTCAAGGCCATGGTTGCTAAAACTGACGTGTTCCACCTCATCTCTGGAGCTTGGAAAACTCCAGCCGAGCGATGTTTCTTGTGGATGGGCGGTTTTCGGCCATCCGAAATCATTAAGGTAATTTTTTCCATTATATCATATAACTATATCCTTATGTATGTGCCAATTCACACAAATTAAGAATAAAACTAGCAACGGTTAGTAAATGTGTCTAAATTATTCATGATGATATTATAAACTAGTCAATACGGATTCCTAGAAAATCCTACAAAATTTTGTTTTTTACCTGAAGACCAATTATATTAAATCTTATCTTATACACTATAGTTAAATTAATCCACATTTCCAGAATACATTCAGTATGTATCAAGAAAATAGTATAGTATAATGACTAAAACGACTGTGACATTTTATTATTTCTATAGACTATAGTACGATAAGAATATAGTACTTCTTACTTTTTAGAATTAATAAAATTTAATTTTCTTCGAATCATTTTCAAAAGTTTTGGTCTTTGATTCTCTTAGAAAATAGTACGGTACATAGTAATAATAGATCAGGCAGACAAGACATCGAGTATAGTGATATTGTTATATATATATAAAACATTGCATGGCTTGGACTATGTGTGTATAAAACCAAACCACTATAACATTTAAGAAAATAATAAAGGTACACGTAAAATTAGTATAAAAACAAATAAACAATGCATGCAGTTGTGTGATGGTGAAGTATTTCTAGAAAAGGTTAGTTTTTGGCATAATGTAAAAGAAAGTGCCTGTCTGTTTTTTTCGATTTATGGTCCATAGTAGAGAGAAACAGAAACCACCATGAAAGTTAGCAGAGACGACCATAATAAACCCAAAGATTTTTTTTTTTCTAAAAGCAAACATTTTTAACTTATTTTAGGATGCACAATATATCGTTGGATGATTATTATTTTTTTGGATGATTATCATATTTTAATTTTTCTATAATAATTCCGTGAAGCCTTTAATTAAGCCTATTTTTATTCTAAATGTATATACGATTGGGGATTAATAATATAGATTGAAATATGGGTGGTGTGCATATATATCTGACAAGAACTTTGGCAATGTCTCAATCTTATGTCCTTTTTAGTGAAAACAAAAAGGAAAGAAGAGATTTTGGGTGTAGCTAGTAACCCGTGCATAGTACACTAAACATTTAATGCATTCAAAGTTCTTTATGCATTCACTATAAGACTATACATAGTAATTTGTGTAATTGTGTGTATTAATTTGAAACACATGCAGGTGATTGTGAGCCAAATAGAACCACTAACCGAGCAACAAATAGTTGGTATTTGCGGGCTGCAACAGTCAACACAGGAGGCCGAAGAGGCTCTCTCGCAGGGCCTCGAGGCATTGAATCAATCGCTTTCCGATAGTATTGTCTCGGACTCTCTCTCGCCCGCCTCGGCACAACTACCTCCTCATCTATCTAATTTCATGTCACATATGTCCTTAGCCCTTAACAAGCTATCTGCTCTCGAGGGTTTCGTTCTCCAGGTACCATCTAATCCTTCAACCAATTATCTAAGTTCATAAAAAAAAACTATAAACCTACACCTATACCATATTATGTATAGATATTATGTACAAGTGGACCCCTAGGAGATGTGGTCCTAATCGGGCTAGGAATATATACACATTTGATTCTTTGAACTACTCCTTATTAAACATTACTATCATATATATTTATATATTTGGTTGTTATAACACGCTATCTAAATTTATATAGATGTTTCTATGTGTGTGTATGTTTGTGTACAACTCACAATATAGGTATACCATCGACCATAATATAGACCATTCATGAAATATAAGTATAGTAATGTAAAAATAGATGTAGTGGTTGATTTTGAATCGGAAGATTATAAATAATTTTCAAGCTTATATAAGTGAATATGCATATAGGAAATGAAAATTATACTTTTAGTCTCTTGATTCCGACATTATGTAGGTAGGTGCCTAACAAACACTTCTCTTGTCTTATATCACCTTGGTCGGGTTGCTTTTCTTAGAAGACTAAGTTTATTAATTAAATATTTATTTCTTAATCGTTTACTAGTTTAGAACAGGCAGGTTTATAAAACAAATTATATCTATGCTCGTTTATCAATGTATATCAGCCTATAATCTAGATGCAAATGGGGATTTAGGCTATAATACTATACAACATTCATGCATGTACAAATTAGCATCTTTTCTCTTCATAATTTTTAAAAATATTCTTATGTATTTTTCGTATATAGCTACACGCTTACAGCCTTTCATCTCCAAATAACAATTAAGAAAAAGATTATTTAAATCAACAATAACAAGAAAGCCTAACTGCAAAAGAGGAGGTAAATATGGGGTTAGTTTACTAAAAAGGGATAATGGATTCAGAATTGTTAAAAACACGTGACAATTGCCACCATGAGTGTATGTATTATGTATATTTATTCACATGTATGCAGTCCAAAAGTAAATACAAATATGTATGTAAATATCTAGAAATATCACATCAAATGGAAACAATATTGCTTGGAGCCCATATCGTTTCATGATGTCATGGACGTAACTGCCCGAATATCTCATCCTCCCAAAACATTTCCTTAACTAAATTCCTTTACTTACTATTCACTTCCAAATTTTTGTCTCTAAATAATTTCGGGGGTCCCTTTTTTATCATTATTATGGACATGCATTCATAATTACATATTTGTTTTTTTGGTAAAATTATAATTACATATTAATTGGTTAATTATGTACGACTCTAATTAGTGATCAAATTAGTATCATGAAGCATGGGGGTGGGACCGAGTTATGGGATTTCACCATTTCAACTTTTTGACAATTTGGTGTCGTGTTCTTATTAGTGGAGGAACAAGCTTTGAAAAATTGCTCGATCAATATGTTGAATAATCGGCATTAGTCGTCAATCAACCATATATGATTCCGGGTCATGCATTATAGGATTCATATTTTCAAAATTCATAATATTTATGGACCATACTAGTTGTTAAAATCATGCTTAATTAGTCTTTTAATCTTTATTTTTAATCTAGTTTGTACTCCGATTCATGAATCCATAGTGATGGTCCATATTCAATTCATGTCACTTAGTCTTAGTCAATATATAACATAAACACAATTTCGTCCATATATATACTTTTTTGTTTTACTTTAACTATTTCTCAATTTTATCTTTCTTATTCAGTTTATAATACATTTAAAACTTACAGGCGGATAATCTGAGACACCAAACGATCCATAGGTTGAACCAATTGTTGACAACTCGTCAAGAAGCACGGTGTATTCTAGCTGTTGCGGAGTATTTTCATCGTCTTCAAGCTCTAAGTTCTCTCTGGCTAGCCCGTCCGCGACAAGACGGATGATACCAAAAAACAACTAATGAAGTGAAAGAAAAACAAGAGAATAGGTTGATTAGTTAGCCAGCTTGACCTCTTTATAAGAATTGTATCTCTCAACTCAAATACATTACAACTAGGGGAAATTTGTTTGGGCTTCTTTTTGTAATATGATTCATATCATATGTTTTAAATTAAGATGCAAATCATGATAAACAAATATTACAAACCTTTCATTCTTCCTTATGCATGTCAGAAACTAGACTTGATCTTCAATCTCAAACACAAGAACATACAATACTAATTTCGTTTTTTAGAATAATATGAGAGAGAATTGAATGGGAACAAAAAAGTGAAGTGGCAACAATTGCAACTGCATGCAAGAAAGAGAGATGGATTTTACATTAGGTCAAAAGCATTGACCAGTTAGGAAAGTGACAAATGGTGAGATTTGTAGGAAAACGGGAGGGACTTGGGATCAGTACCGTTTTTTTGCTTTGGGTTCAACGCCTCATCTTTACTTTTCATTTCTTTATTACTCTGCCTGTCACCTGTTTCCCACTTTTGCACTTATCTTTTTTAACATTACACTATGGTCAAACCAAAAACAATTAATCACGTTGCGTCACAAATAACGAGATTGATTTAGTTTCCAATTTCTAAAACAAAAAGAAACTTATTTGGAAAAAGCAGTCTTTTAACTACGCCAGCAATCAGATGATTTTTATAAATAAGTTTATTATTTGGACTAATTAAAGCTATGTAATACTAGTTTTTGGTTATCAAAAGTAAATAAAAAATATACGTAATTTGTAACGGTGAGCTCGAGCATTCAGCTGGTGGGGCTATGTGAAACAAATTCAGTGAGGGCATCTCTAAGAGTGAGCTCAATTAGGGCTGGGCAAAAAATCCGTTAAAACCGATTCGATTCGCGATTCGTTGTGATCCGAACCGAAAAATTCAAATATCCGTAAAGTTTCGAAGCAAAGCAAATACTAAAATAAGCGATCCGTAAAAAACAAAGCAAATCACAAATAGTGTTTTCAAAAAGACCATTATCCGATCCGATCCGTATATATACGCAGATACATTTATCATTTATATAAAGTAACAAGTATGTCTAATGTGTATAATAAGTTTTCTTTGTTGATCCATTTATTTTTACTAAATATTTAATTTTTATGATGATTAAATTACAAAAAACAAATAATATTTAAACAATATTAAAAATATTAACGGATCCGATCGGATAGTTACGGATATTTTAAAAAAATTCGGATATTTGATTTTTCACGGATCGAATCGGATATATGCGGATATCTAAAAAAAATTCGGATATCTGAATTTTCGGATACTCGAAAATTCACGGATCGGATCGGATCGGAAAATCAAATATCCGTTTAAAACGGATCGGATCACGGATACCTGCATTTTCTCTATTATTTGCTTCGTGCCCAGGGCTAAGCTCAAGACCTCTTTTTTTTTTTTTTTGGTTTAAAAGTTTTTAACTTTTGTTATTGAAATTACAAAAAAAAAATGGAAAAAGATTACAATCAGCCCATTAATAACAGCCCATGAGTTTTTGGTTTTATACTAAACCAAACAAACGCATTAAGGATAACTAGAATAGGACCCGTGCTGTGCACGGGTTTAATTGTAACCGTGAATTTAATTTTAAAATTATTTGATTTAAAATAAGTAAATTAGTTTATAGAATGTGTTGATATGATTTTTAAAAACGTCATTTGTCGTTTGCCTGCTACATTAGTGAGGTCTCTGAATATAGTAGCAAATACTCACTTTTCGTGTTTCTTTGTTGGTAGAGTTATTTTATCCGTTTGAAGCTAGGAAAGAAAAAAAGAAATACATAATTTGATTTATATATAATATAACATGTTTGATATAAACCATTATAGACAAATTAGCAATTTCTGACACAATTGGAATGTTTGGAATATTGTAAACTGCATAATTAGAATTTGATCTTTAGAGATGCATAAACTTACATATAGGTACTTTGTCTGATCTTTAGAGATGCATCACTGATGGATATCTCAGCTTAATTTTTTTTTTTTTTTTTCATGATGATCTAGGTGTGAGTCAATGTTGAAGGAATTAGATATTTTGAGTTGTTTTTATAAGATAATGGAATAATATTATTTAGAAAATTTCTTGTTGATGGAAAAATCTTAACAAAATATACAGAATGACAAATAAGTAATGTAATATATAATTGAAAATAAATTATCCAATTTAGAATCATAATTGATTTGTTAGTTATTAACTTACTATTTATGATTAACCAATTATGTGATATAGTAGGTATGTTTTTGTTCATATATAGAATACGAAGTTTTTGATTATCCTAAAATATAGATTATCAAATTAGTAATGTAAAATAAGGTATAAAAATCTGTTTAGAATTGTAATTGATATGTTAATTATCATTGTTTAACTTATGAGATTTGATATATGGGACTGATTTTGATCCCCTTGTAAAAGTGTTATCCTGAAAATCAAATTAAAATATGTTATACTTACTAAATTTGTGGGATTGTGATGGTAAAAGATTTGGTAGTTATTGTATAATTAGAGGAAATGTAGTTTATACGTGTGAAATTTATTTTATTATTCTGAATAGATAATTGGGGATATTTTATTTGATAAATGGATCATGGAATTTCGTTTAGCTTAGAAAATAATAATGCTATATTTGTGTTTACGTCAAATTCTAAGTTTAGTTTAGTTTAGTTTATAAAAAAAATAATTAAAAATTAAAGAATTGTGATATGGGGAAGAATGCTAATTACGGTAAATATTAAATTTGTGGATGAAATTGATTTAATTTAAATTTTAGCTTCCAACTTTAATGCAAACAAATAAAATATGGTAATAGTATCCTAAATTTTGGGAATTACTATTAATTTACCTAGTTATATATATTTTTTGGGTTTAAAACATAGTTTAAAACTTTATAGGCTTCTAAATATAGAGGATTATAAAGCTTTCAATCTTATTATATAAATCGGTGGATCCTAAAGTATAAACCGAGAGTGTATAATTGGTATAATCGGAAAATATAATTTTCAAAATAAAAATACAATTTTCAAACGGTGGGATCATGGGATTATTTTAATTTTTAATAGCTATATATTATTAATTGGAAAGGATTATACTGATAATATATTATTTTTTGGTAGACAATTAAGTAAATGAGTAAATGTATGATATATATACTGAATTTTATTATCAAAGAAGTTAATGAGAATGTTTCATAGACAATTTAGTAAATGAGTAAATATATTACTTGTTTGGGAATGTAGATAAGTTTATTATGGGATTAGTGTTATTTGGAAAAGTATTTGTTTGGCAATTAGGATAGTATTAAGTTTAATTATTATTAATTAAATGAAAAACAAAATTGAAAAAAAAGAGGCGATGACACCTAAGCAAAGTGCTTCCAAAATGCTCCTAAAATAATATATAGGATAATATTTTTAAGAAGCATTTAACCTAATGAGAGTCTGAATAACTTAGAGCATCTCCAACCCCACTATAAATCCTACTCTAAAAGGATGTTTAGAGTAAAATCTTCTCCAACCCTACTCTAAATCCTACACCAAAATAGAGCAACTGCTTTTTTTACTCTACATTTAGAGTAACTCTAAATCCTACTCTATTCTAAAATTGAATATTTTATTTATATAAATGTCTTTTATGTTTTTACCTATCTTATTTTTATACATAGAATATATTATTAGTTTTTTTTTTTTTGGTATTGCCTTTTAAATTTTTGACTACATGATTAATAGCTCTTTAACAAAATTATAGAATGATAATTACAATTCATATTAAAATAATCTTTCACAGAAAATGCAACAAAAAATTTCAAAATTTTTTTTATTAATAGAAACTAATGAAATTAAGTTTAATACTTAGATTATATGATTTTGGCTTTTTTCTATTGTGTAGTGTTATTTTATTTCTATGATAAATTTTCTATTAAAATATTATTGTTTTTAAGTGAGAAGACTAAATTAAAAAATAATATATTTAGAATGTTATTTTTACAGTGAAATATAGAGTTGTAGGTCGGAGATGGTCTTAGAAGAGATCGAATTCCCTGTAACTGGATGGATCCTCTGTTTCTCCTGATAGTAGGATCAATTTTGTGCCATGCGAGGAGGTGAAGCGTCTTCTTGAACTTGGATCCTAAGAGATTAGCCTAAAGCTTTCTTGATATGCTCGAGTTTTACCCGAAATAAAACACTTCAAGTGCACATGCACGCAGTAGTATATTCAGGGATCGAATCCACAGAGACCAAGTGTTACGCAACAAATTATAGACTATTGAACTAAGCTAAGCAGGAAATAATGATTGGGATGTTATCAAAATTTAAAGACAAGAAAGCAAATTAAAACGATTTAAACTCAGATAAATAAAAGCGTTAGGCAATAGGGAATTCTCAGAAAATCACATTCATAAACCAGACAACTATTCAGATTCTAATATGTATGCATCTCAAACTCAAAACACTGATGTAAATTACTCCACTTCCGTGATAACAATTACTTTCCCTAGAGATCCGAGTGCCTAAACTTCCGTTTGGTCACGGCTATCCTAGACAAGCATTAATATTCAGGTTTGATCAGTTCATAATACTCTATAACTAACCTTCCGAATTGTTATAACGCATTACTCATCAACAGTAATTCCAGAGATACCCAAGCTTTCAGAATGTGTATCAACCTAAAATCTAGAGATCAAGTGGCCAGTTCAATCCTAGCATTATGCCTAACAGTGATGAAGATGGTAATTGATAAGTAATCTATCTGTGTCTGATTTAATCTGTGAAATCCATCGAAAATCCTAAAACCTAACTAAAGAACTACTCACACATGACTAAAGAGCACGCAAAAACCATGGATGAAAATAGCATAATCAATAGAATAGAAAAGTAATAAGGTTCAGAAATCTTCTCCAAAGGTAGATGAGATCTTCTCCTTGCTTACAAAAACGTCTGAATAAAAGTTATGAAAGAGATGCTCTCAAAAAAACGAAACCCTATGGGTTTATATATGATAAAACAGAATCTGGAAATTTTCCTAAAAATCTAGGACATGACCGGTCGGTCTGGAATCGGGACCGGTCGGTCCGGTTTCCAGAGCCAAATAATCTTCATGTGAACAGTCTGGACCGGTCGATCCCATTTCCAGGGGCTTCAGTCTTCAAATCTTCGAGTCTTCAAGTGGACCGGCCGGTCCTTGGTGTGGACCGATCGGTCCGAGCTTAAAAAAACGCGGGTTTTCGCCTAAATGCTTGAATCTCCTTCCCAAACGCATGTGGTTCCAAATCTTCGAGTATGGATCTAAATATCAACTCAAAACAACTCAAAAGACTCTGAAAACTCGTTAAGTTCGTGGTTAGGAACGTCCAAATTCACGTTATATCACTTTCTTAAGCAAGATACATATATATAATCATGAACTACTTAGATTTCTTTATGTCTATGTTTGATAACTGATCTCTAAGTGTTTTAGGGTCCGGAACCATGGAAATCAAATAATTATACCGAAGGAACAAATACGAAGTACGTATAGCTTATAAGACTCAAACGATGTGAGAAATTCATAATGCCAGTAATCAAGGAGTAAATAACAATACAGAGTAGACACAACAGACACACACACACAACAACAACAAAAACATAAGTTCCAAACAGAGGAGACCTCGATCCACAAAGAAGTCGTACCATTCAAAGCATAATATCTGCTTTAGAAGGCAACTTCCTAAAGAAGTTACTTGGAGCAGAAGGCATCTTACTTCTGAACTTTGGATGCCTCATCCAAAACACCCCAGCCGCAAGAGCCATAATCTTGAAAGGCGTCACATAAAAAACCATCCCGGAAACAAGACAAAATATCACAAACAAGCAAGTCGCACGCGGATCTCTCCAACTCAACAACGCTTGAAACCTTTCCCCTTGCGTTGCAATATCTCCAACAACCATCTGAATCCTACCCGCAACGCTTCTTAACCTATCATACCTCATTTTCACAACATCTTGTGCTTTAGAAGTCGGAAAAGTGTCAAACTCCTCATCTAACTCATCGGGGCTAGCCGCTTCCGCCCAAGAGATCTTTGTGTCCATATGAGGAGGATGTCGCGGCCTAAACCGAAAATTCCATAACCCTATCAAGAACATGTAGAGGAATGTTGTTGGTAGTATCAACTCCGGATAACATATCAGTATAAAGAAGAGAATATGGAACAATATCGTCGTTAACGGATTCTTCCAGTAGCATACATCTCCAAGCCATTTACTCATAGCAATCAAGCCTGAAAACACAGAGACAATCCTAAAGAAGTTAGCTTTGCTTCTCCTCATGCTCCACATATGCGAATCAACATCGAGCATGTACTCTACAATCTCTTTCCTTAAAGGAGGCTCTGCTCGAGATAACCTAGCCGCGACAATGCTCATTGCTTGGTACCTAAGACTGTCTAGTTGGTTAACAGTGAATGGATGGAGATAATGCATCTTTGGAAGCAGAGGATGGCCATAAAGATAGATCATATGAGCTAAAGATAGGCAAGTGAATCTCACAGCTAATTGTACTTCTCCCATTTTCTTTAACCCTTTTGTTTGCAAAACAAGAAGAGGGTAAGAATGAGTGTAGATTCTATCAGCTTCTAGGGTTGATAACCGAATCCTTACTTTCCCGATTCTCGCATCGACTTTGCTTCCACTGTTTGATTTCTCGCTTCCTCCGAGGTGACAGTTATCGAAAACTCCGAGTGTAAGGACTGTACAAGGATCATAAACTTCCCATGTGTATTGCTCATTCCATTTAGGGCTAAAGCTCTCAATGATGGTTCTTGTTCTCACCCATTTTTGTCCGTATTTCGCTACACAATACGCATCTGTTGTCGCTTTACCGTCTTTTGTTTTCATCGGAGAAAGCCCTTGAGCACTCAAGATCCCTACTTCGAGAATTCCAATAGGTTGCTTCCATAATTGTCTTGCCGTAGGCTTCACGTCACTAATATACAGAGTTGATTCGTCCATTACATGATAACCTCCTTCAAGGCAAACTCTTAGGTGGATACGGCTCGAGAACTTGAGTTCATGTCTCTTGTCTCCTTCCAATGCACCAAACCCAAATTTCTCGAGGTTGTACCATTTGGAATGAACAGCTCTATGATCTAATCTCTTTTCAAAAACATTCAAAGGTGAGATTAGCCTCCCCATGACTTCATCTTTAGCTGATGTAACTTTGTTTTCGACCGTCAAATAGAACTGTTCTTCAAATGGCTCAGCAGCGACAAACACAAGATCTTCGTTCCACATCGGATTCGTTGTCTTGTTAGGACATAACTTTGTTTTCAGAATCTGATTCCCAACTTGAACCTTAACAAAAGCTTGAGGTGGTTGGCTCCTATCACTCGGCTCGACATCTTGCGCCTCAATCACGTTAACTCGTAAATACCATAGTTTGGGAGATACGTAGACTTTAGACCTCACGCTTTGAACACCTTCTCCTTGAACAGAAGAAGCATCTGAATGCCAAGCATCAGGAAACGCTTCATCGGCTTGCGTCCCAAGCCAAACCGCAACCATAACCTCTCCTCTCTTCTTACTTTCGCTTCGACGAGATTCTAATCTGTACCATTGAGGTGCAAGTGGACTATCAGGAGGAACTCTTGTCGGAATCTCGTGCATGTCAAACACAACTTTCCCTATATAATCATCTCTTCCAACCATTCCTAGATCGCGCACAAAGACTTCGACAGTAGAGGATTGGATCTTGTCTTTCGAAAAGGCGAAAACTTGATTCCATTCCGGATTCGTTCTTTTCTCGAAATGTTTAGTCTTTCCTTTGTAGTTTCCTATCTTCACTTCCACGTAAGGATCGCAATTGCTAGTGACCGGGTTTGGAGGAAGATCCTTGGCTTTGACGACGCGAACGTAGAGGTAAAACATTTGCTCAACAAGGTCGTATGTGCTTGCAACTCGTTCGCTACTGATCCATCCACTTCCTCCACGTTGTCCTCCATGTGGCCATTTCTCTCCAAGGTCTGGTTTCATGTCTTTAAGCTGATATTCTTCTTGGCTCTTAGCTCCATCTTTCGCCGCCATGGCTTTTCTCAATAAGACTTGATTTTAAGTTAGGTGAACCAAAAGATTATATTTTCCCTTCAAAAACGCTTTGATTCAGCACCTGACACACAAAATAATAAATAAAATAATGATTACACAAAACCAGTTTCTTGGGTGTAAAGAAACTAATGCATCTCCTTAGGGCTGGTTTTGAAACCTTATTCATTAGTATTACTATTAGGTAGTTTCTTTTAATCTGAAAGAAGATAACTGATAAGATTCTTACTTGATTTAAACGATACTAAGTGGTCGATGCAAATCTAACTAACCTCTGTTTCTTTGCTCTGTTTTCATGGACTCATTTAAGTTTTTGCAGGAAAATACGAAATAGGTTTTGATCATCTTTTTATATGTAAAGTGAAAAATTAGTTCCAAAACGAAAAATACAGTGTTAAAAGATTTCTATATAAAAAAATTAAAAGAAGATAGCAAACAAAATCAATGAAAGAGATAATCTTATCTTTAAAAACTGAAAAAACAAAGCTATGTTTATATGGATCAACAATATTTCAAGAGCAATAAATCACATGAAAGATTTATGAAACATACATGTATGTTAGTATGTATGTAAAATATATATGTAAATCTTCTCAAAAAAAAAAAATCTATGTAAAGAAGTTTGTATTTAGCAAGTGTCACCTTAAGAAAAATGTTGTAGTTGTCATAAAAGTCTTGGTATGACTCTACCAGAGAAATGGAGAAAAAACTAGAAAGAGCCAAGAAGTTATGAGTGTTGCATAATCAAAAATACACAGAAGAACAAAGAGAACCAAAGTGAAACAATTCTATTACACCTAAAAAGAGGAATAAAAATAAAAAGCTTAATGGGGGAAAATTTACTTTTTTCTCTCTGTTTTTCTCCCTCTTCTTTTTGAGAGAAGCTGATTCTTTTCTTTTTTCGTTGGGAAGCAGATTCTTTGTTGATCTTTAGTCTTTATATACACTAAGAAATTTTACAGCAGTGACAAAGGTAAAATGGTAGATTCTCTCAACCTTTTCTTGTGTTTCACATATTACAATGATAAACGCAACAAATTAATTTAGCTACATGTTAGCATGAAAGCGTCTGCTTGGTCAATTTTTTAGTATTTATAGTATCATTGAAGTCACTGCGAAAATCTTGCGTATTCTCATTCCAGGACCGGTCCAACGTCGCAGGAGACCATGCGCAAGATTAGAAAATATTGTCTATTCATATTCTTTTGAGAAAGTAAAACGAAAACTAAAAAAGAAATTGTACATAAATTTGAGTTCCTTATTGATGTCTTCACTTGCTTGTGTTTTGGACCGGACATGTTTCTTTCGCACAATCAAATGTACATGCAAGTATAAGGACAACGAATAATTACCATTTTCTTAGAGTTCAAAGTAGAAGTAAAGGTGAAATTGAAAGTTTGCAGATTTCATAATGGTAATATTTTTAGTACCTAAGGGATAATATACAACATCAACTTTCCTTGTGAGCATATATAATCTTGTAGTGTTTCTTTCTCTCTGATCGAATAAGCATCTAAAAATTAGCTTTTTGTCTGGAATTTTTAATAAAAAAAGCAAAAGGGATAGGCTAAGGAGTGATTATTTTTTGATTGAACAACATCATTACCTTATTATCCCGCCATTTTAAATTCTAATGCCCGCACTAGAGCATATAAAAAGGAATACTATTTTTCAAAGAAAATAAAGTTATCGTTTTTTCCCCTCGTCGCTATCTATAGAATTGTGGTTCCGGATCATCATATTTATGATTCATATCCATTCTAAATCTATTTAGGTATCCATTACAATGAAGATATTTAACTCTATATCTAATATATCAGTTATGTAACTGAACTATAACTTCCGCGGAAAAATATTTAAATTTAATTGGTTTCTCTAACATAGACTACTAGTTCTATCGATTTAATCAATATATTTGGTTCTAAATAGAAAAATATCTTTTGATGCAATTCGGATGTTGACCATTGTAATACAATAAGCAGAGTTGGTGTTTAGTAGTTCCATCAAATGAGTGATAACCAAAGATGAAGATCACTATACATACTTTTCACATCAAATATATTTACTCTAGTCAGTAAGAGTATAAAAATAAAGTACATACAACATAATATTCACTGCAATGGTAAGGTAATATTAATCACTACTCTTAGGTGATCCGTAGATAGCAAATGACTAGCCACCCTCTACAGGATGTTGTCAATATTCTTGAAAATCATGTGTTAGACAAACTATGGATGAGTTCTACACAATTTCCAAGTAACCTTTTGAGGATAAAGGTTTTTTTTTTAATCAGCAAAGATTGATTAAAGTTGCCTAAAATTTTGCACCTCCTAAAAGCAAGAGAAAAAGGATGGAATGAGTTCTTCTATTGGTTCTTTATTAAAAAAGTTATCAGTTGGTTCTAACCATTACTTGGTGTGTAACTATTATGAATATGGAATGGTTTTCATAAAAATAAAAAATAAAAAGAAGAAAGAAATGGAATAGTTTTTTTGAAAAAAAATGAAGGCTAGTTTAATCCTTTTTTTTTGGGGCTTAAAATAAAAACTAGTTTAATTCTTTACGAGCCAATTTAACAAGTTGTAAAGGATCCGATTTTCAGTGGTATGCTGCCTAAAGATGCTTAGTAATGATGACTACAATAATTTATGTAGAAAATCACCACACTCATTTTCTTCTCCATTTTCTCTTCTAAATTAATTATTGTTTACTGTATTTTTTTTTAAAAGTATATATTGATTCAATGGAAGCTATATATTAGATCATCATGACCATCATATATTCATATCCATATATATATATACTACCAACAGAAGCTCTCAATATATATATAATGTCACCTCATCAATTTTTTTTTGTTTTAAGCAAAAAATATAATTTAGTTCAAAATTCTGTAAAATTCAAATTTCTATGCTTTTTCCCCAAGTTAATATATACTCCCTCTGTTTTTATTTGTTTGATTTTTTAGAGTTTTCACAAATATTAAGAAAACACATTAATGGTTAATTATAAATGTCTTATTTTTTGCAAAAAACAATTTTCCATAATTTTAAACCAATAGTAATCTAATAAAATCAATAAATATGTCTTGAAATCTACAATTCACCATTAAACTTTCATTAAAAATGCATTGAAAAAGTGAAAAATCAATCTTTTAAAAATATTTTTTTTTCCTAGAAAATCAATTTTTTGGGAACAGAGGGAGTACTAATTAGGACTAAATTTTTAGACATGTATGTAAAAGAATAATCTAAAATTTTGTTTGGTTTGAATATTGTTTGGATATAATATTCTATGACTAAATTTTTGTTTGGACTAAAATTTTAGTTTTATATGTAAAAAATTAATCAAATTGTTTTCCTTTGAGTATATCTGATTATCAATTCGTTAAAATAAGTATTCTCCAACTTAAAATAAAATATTTTTGTAAAGGTATTATAATTACAATCAAGAAATTCGTTTTAAATTTTATTTTCCTTGGATTTTTTGTGCCAAATAATTTGACAAAAATTACTATCTACGCTAAATTTATTAGATATATAGCTAAATGAATTTAATTTTTGTTGTTATACTATAATACTACATATGTGACACCTCGTCTACTATTGTATTAGAAAATATTTGGTTCTTAAATTACTAATAAACTACAAATAATTTAATGAAAACTCAAAAATGTTAAGTTGAAGATGTTCAACATCCGAGATATTTCATTTTAGTGTCCACATTTTGTTAATCTCCCATTTCTATTCGACTTAAAAAAGAACTATATAGTTGCATTCTTAATAACTCAAATTTTAAGTGGATGATTTTTTTTTACAAATACTGCAATGAATATTGAACATATTTATCATTTGTCTCTCCGGCGTCTCACGTCCCTCCCCTAATTAAGCCTCCCTTGGTTTCATTCGGATTCATAATGTTGTTTTTTTGTTGTTGAAAAAGTGGACTCATAATGTTGTATTCTTGCATTAGCCAAAACATATTCAACGCCGACATTGTTTGACCATATGTATTGACTATTAAGATCCCTATGTATATTGACAGATCATACCAGGTCAAATCAAATCAAAACTCTCTATAGTTTATGACTATATATATAATCACATTATCCATCAAAATATCGATATCGAACACAAACACCATGGATAAGACAACGACATTACTCATCTCGCTCCTGTGCTTGTTCACATGTACATTGGAGACAATGTGGGTGTGTCTCATAATATAAAATTATTAAAATTTGAGTAAAAGGAAGAAAGAGAGTGTTTTTTGTTGAAATAGTGTGGTGTATTAAAATATAAAATTAATAAAAGTTGAGTAAAGAGAGGAGATAGTAGGTTTAGTTGGAGAGATTGTGTCTTGGGGAAGACATAAGAGAGAAATAATTGGGGTGTGTTTAAATATAAAATTAATAAAAATTGAGTAAAAGGATGAAAGAGAAGCTATAAAGTTGAGTAAAAAAATGAAAAAGAAGATATAAATTTGAGTAAAAAAATGAAAAAGAAAGTATAAAGTTGAGTAAAAAGAAGAGAGAATGTGTTTTTAATATTTTTATATTGTGAGACATTGGTAAAATGTCTCCAATGGTATTGGATGGCCTCACAACCTCTTTATCTAAAGACCTATGTAACCAAAATGACAAAAGTACCCTCCTCAAGATCAAGAAATCACTAAATAACCCTTACCACCTCGCCTCGTGGAACCCTCAAACCGATTGTTGCTCATGGTACTGCCTCGAGTGCGGCGACGCCACCGTTAACCACCGTGTCACCGCCTTAACCATATTCTCCGGCGGGATCTCCGGCCAGATCCCTCCTGAAGTCGGTGACTTACCGTATCTAGAAACCCTTATCTTCCGCAAACTCACTAACCTCACCGGTCAAATCCAACCAACCATCGCCAAACTCAAGAACCTTCGGATCCTAAGGCTGAGCTGGACGAATCTGACCGGTCCGGTTCCTGAATTTCTAAGTCAGCTCAAGAATCTCCAATTCTTAGACCTTTCCTTCAATGATCTCTCTGGTTCCATACCAACTTCTCTCTCTATGTTACCTAATCTCTTTTCTCTTGATCTTAGCAGGAATAAGCTTACAGGTAAATAACTCTCTTTGTCTATCTTAATCATCATTTCTTTACTTATTTCACTTTTTCTCAATCTGATCAAGAAACTGTTTGTTCAAGGTTCGATACCAGAGTCATTTGGGTCGTTTCAAGGAAAAGTCCCTGACCTTTACCTATCACACAACCAGCTCTCCGGTTCGATACCCAAATCCCTAGGCAACTTAGACATTAACCGGATCGATTTCTCTCGGAACAAGCTAGAAGGTGATGCTTCGAGCTTGTTTGGAGCCAACAAAACGACCTGGCCCATTGATTTATCAAGAAACATGTTTCATTTCGATCTCTCCAAGGTTGAGATCCCTAAGACACTTGGTATCTTGGATTTGAATCACAATGGGATCACTGGAAATATTCCGGTTCAGTGGACCGAATCTCCTCTTCAGTTCTTCAATGTTAGCTATAACAAATTGTGTGGACTCATCCCAAATGGAGGGAAACTTCAGACATTTGATTATTCTTCTTATTTTCACAACAAGTGTTTGTGTGGTGCACCTCTTGATAGTTGCAAGTAAAACCAAGATTGTCTCTTTTTAGGTTTCCGGAAAAAATAAATTCGGTTGTCTATAGACAAATGTATTATTTGTCCGGATTGATTAATAAAACATGAACTAAATCTTGCACTAGATACTCTGTTTTCACTAAAGCTTGACCTCTCTTCTTTCGGGCTTTACTAATCTCAAGGCCCAATCACTTCCTCAACTCGAATACATTTTCCGGTTTAGGGCCTAACGCAGAAAGCTAAGGTTGCATCATGCGACCAAACAGTATTCGTTTACTTTGGCGCATACTCTTGCGACCAAACGTCGATCGCAGCGTCAACGTCTAAATTTTTTCATCGTTGCGACTTGATACTTTTGCTGTCAATCGAACAACAACCAAAATGTGTAGTCCCAGGTTCCAACCACAACCCATGCAAACGAACACCACCTTAGGGCATCCGCATTGCTGACACCGTCGTGTCTTAAGGCCATATAAAATTATTAAAACACACACTCTCTCTTCCTTTTACTCAACTTTATACATTCTCTTTCATCCTTTTACTCAACTTTTATTAATTTTATATTTAAACACTCTTTCTTCCTTTTAAAAACACTCTTCAAAATATCCAATTTTAGACATTCTCTCTCTTCCTTTTCCTAAACACACTCACTATCTACTCTCTTTACTCAAATTTTATTAATTTTATATTTCAATATACCCCACAAAAACTCTCTCTTTCTTCCTTTTACAACTATTTTAATAATTTTATATTATAAGAACACCACATTAGACCCCAAGAGGTCACCAATGCGGATGCCCTTAGTAACCCGGTCATTTGTACTATACCTGAAAAGTGAACCATTTATTTTAATATTTGTTTTAAAAAAATTTCACAACGTTTTTTCCATTTCATTTTAAATGTGGACCTTACATAAAACTGTAACGCACCATGCTTCCATCCATATGACTATATATCATCATCACCTTTTCCATTACACAAAACACAAACACGATGCATAAGACAAGGACATTGCTCTTCTTCTTGTTCTTGTTCACATTCCTCCTTACGACCACTTTCTCAAAAGATCTATGCCACAAAGATGACAAAAACACCCTCCTGAAGATCAAGAAATCACTAGGCAACCCTTACAACATCATTGCATGGGACCCTAAATCTGACTGCTGCTCATGGACCGCCATCGAGTGCGGCGACGCCACCGTCAACCACCGTGTCACCTCCCTAGACATATCAGACGACAAGATCTCCAGTCAGATCCCGCCTGAAGTCGGTGACTTACCGTACTTGCAAACACTTATCTTCCGCAAACTATCTAACCTCACCGGTCAAATCCAACCAACCATCGCCAAGCTCAAATATCTTCGTTTTCTTAGGCTAAGCTGGACGAATCTGACCGGTCCGGTTCCTGAATTTTTGAGTCAGCTCAAAAATCTTGAGTACATAGACCTTTCTTATAATGACCTCTCCGGTTCCATACCAAATTCTCTCTCTTTATTACCTAAACTCGAGTATCTTGAACTCAGCAGGAACCAGCTTACAGGTTAATAATTTTAACTCTCTTTGTCTCTATTATTCACTAAAACTCCGCGGTAATCGCATGATTATAATTTTTTTTTTTTTAAATTGTTAATATATCAGAATTTTAAAAAATATATGATATAGTAAGTCTAAACTATTACATCACATGTAGTTGAGCTTAAATTTGTAAAACATGTTCAAATGGACTTATAAAATAAGTACATATTTCCACCATAATATATGTTTTTAATTGAAATGTGTTAAATTAGTTAAATTAAATGGTGTGTCTCCTGATACCCATGTGTGTTTGCACTATACATCTCTCTAATCTCAAAATTAAAATCTTTAACTTTTGATTAGGTCCTATACCAGAGTCATTTGGGTCGTTTAAAGGAAAAGTCCCTGATATTTTCCTATCACACAACCAACTCTCTGGTTCGATACCAAAATCACTAGGCAACCTTGACATTTACCGGATCGATCTCTCACGGAACAAGCTAAAAGGTGATGCTTCTGTATTGCTTGGAGCCAACAAAACGACATGGTACATCGATTTATCGAGAAACATGTTCCAATTCGATATCTCCAAGGTTAAGATTGCTAAGACGGTTAACATATTGGACTTGAATCACAATGGGATCACAGGGAATATCCCGGTCCAATGGACCGAACTTAGTCTTCAGTCCTTCAATGTTAGCTATAACAGACTGTGTGGACGCATCCCCAAAGGAGGGGATCTTCAGAGATTTGATTCTTATTCCTATTTACACAACAAGTGTTTGTGTGGTGCACCTCTTAAGAGTTGCAAGTGAAAGAATTAAGCAACTAAGCTTTGTCTCTAAATTTATCGAATAAATCAATCAAGTCTAAAGACAATTGTATTTCCATTTGCAATGATTAAGAAAAACATGAACCAATCTTCCATTTGTTTTCTCAAAAAAAAAAAAAAACTTCCATTTGTTGGATTCATGGCACATTTTGATTCAAAATGTGTTTTGAGTAATGCTCGAGTGTGGGGGCACCATTCAAAATGTGTTTGAGTAATGCTCGAGTGTGGGACACCACAGAAACAGAGTTTTGTTTTGAGAATATGGTGGTATCCAAGAAAGCAACAATAGTGAATTTTGTTGTATTTAAACAAGATGTTATTTTATTTTATTTTTAAACTAAACAAGATGTATTGAAAAAGTTTTTATTCATGTGACCTAAATGTTGTTGGAGGACTAGTTTCATTTTTATAACATGTTATTTCTATGTATAGTTTGATCAATTAAAAAACAAAGTATACAGCCATTTCTCAAATTAACATGTTTTTACTTTTCACAAATCAACACTTTATATTTTTTTAAAAAAATATATATATAGTGTATTTAAACCGTCTCAAATTATTCATAAACCGTATTTACTATTTTAAACCGTCTCAAATTATTCATAAACCGTATTTACATCTATTAACAAATTTTAATGACAATTTTTTTTTCTGAACCAATATCCTTCAAATAGTCCAATTACACACGTAATGATATTGATAAGAGAAGGCCATATCATGATTTATGATTATCGCATTATATTCAACACCGACGCGTTGACCATATGTATTGACTATTTAGAGCATCAACAACGGTAAGTATATATAATTGTAGAGACGTTTCATTTTTTTTTTTCTTACTTTTTTTTCTTAATTTCTAAACCATCCATATAACAACACGTGTACTATTTGCTGTAGAGACGTTTCTTCAGTACGTTGTTATAGAGACGTTTCTTTGGTTTTTTCTTACTTTGTGATTACTTTTTATTTTTTTATTGAGAGGAGACATTTTTTTATTCGGGAAGAGACGGATGGGGAAATTCCTTTTGCTTATGCTCTAAGAGTATCCTCATTGCACATTTTAGGTAGTCTTATGATTAAAACTGAATTAAATACAAAATTTTGATGTCTTAAGTTTAAGCATATGGTCTAATATAGGACTATGGTTCAAGAGTTAGGACATGTGACGTGGCACAACGTGATTGGCTGCTGAAATATGAAAAAAGGAAAAGAAAAAAAAAAATAGCGTGACCGCGTCTCTGTCTCTCTTCTTCCTCTCTCTCTCTCTGTATTCTTCATAGGCGAATCGCGATTTCAAAGGCGATTTGTGTGTTTGTTCGATTTTCAGAAGGGAAATCACTCAAAAAATGTATCTTAATTGTTGGATTCGATGTGGATTTGCTCAGAATCGGCGATTTTTGGCTGCCAAAATCAATCGGAAAGTTTCTGACAGCCGGTTAATCTCGTTGCACGGTACGGATTCCTCCTTCTTTTAGGTCGATTATCTTCTACTGATGGTTCGTTGATGATATTAGGGTTGTGTGAAATCGAATTAGGGGTAACCGAATTTAGGGTTCTTATGCGAAAAAAGGGTTTTCAGAATTGGGATTTTTATCTAGTTGAGTTCACGGTTATTTCATCTGATTGGAATAACAATCAATTTAGGGTTTTGAAATAAGGGTTAACGCAATTAGGGATTTGATAGTATAGATTTTAGGGGTTTGGAGTATTATACAATTTCTGATTTTGGAAGGAACCTATTTTTTGATTTGATCTGAATTGATTTGAGGTTGTGACTGCAGTGAAGAATGCATTCTCATGTTTCTGTACTTGGTTTGTTCAGGTTGGATTTCATTGATGGTAAAGAGGTTTCTAAAGAGCATACGTATCATTCTAAACTCTTTTAGCATTGAATCAGGTAAATAATTCTCTGTATTTACTTGAACAAATGTTAACTCTATCGTTCATTGTTGTAGTTAGGATAATAAAAGCTTAGTTTGTTAGTTGTTTACTAATAATAGATTTTAGGAGTGGATTGATTGGTAAATGTCTCTGTGGGGATGAAGCTGCCTCTGTGTACTGAAAATTAATGAGTTTGTGTGTCTTAATGGTTTGAAACAGTTGATTGACAAGAATGCTTAGTTATTAGATAGTGATTTAATGCTTACTTAGATTTAAAATGGTTTGTGTGATGGATGCTCTGTCGACATCAAAACTAAAGAGAGTGTGTGTGGTAATTGTTTGAAACATTACATAGACAAGAGTGCTTAGTTAATAGACTCTCATTAATGCTTAGTACTTTGGTTGGTCTCTGTGTGTGTGTGATCACTGCATAGTTGTAGTTTAGGTGAAGTGTTAGTTGTGTAATGAATGCTTTAACAAATTTGTTCTCTTCTGCTTAACGTTTAAACTGCTATAAAAAACCATTGTTCTTCTCAATGTTTAAACTACTATAAAACCATTGTTCTCCTTAAAGTAAAAACCTGTGTTCTGTTTCCAGACCTAAAACCGTTCATCTGTTCCTTATTACATCTTTCAAAACCTTTGTTCTTTTGTTTCTATTACCTCTTTCATAACCTAAAAATTACAGAAGCTATCATGGATTCTCCGAATCCAAGTAATCAAAGGTCCAACTTTATGGACCTTTTGAATAGCCAAGAAGATATCCCACTCTTTAGTTATTCCCAAACATCAGTTGGAACCTCAGCAGTCCCACCGTTTACCACCCAGTGTTCTGATGTTCCTACTCTAGAGCAAAACACTACTGCTGACTGTAAGGAGAGGAAGAGATGGAAACCTGCAGAGGATGTTGTGCTCATCAGCTCTTGGCTAAACACCAGCAAGGATGCTGTGGTGTCCAATGAGCAAAAATCTGCTACTTTTTGGAAACGCATAGCAGCCTTGTATGCTGCTAGTCCTAATGTTCAAGGTGGTGAAAAGAGAGAATCGAGTCATTGTCAGCAAAGGTGGAAGAAGATCAACGAATGTGTGAGCAAGTTTTGTGGATCCTATGAGGCTGCTCTAGCTAAGTACCGGAGTGGGACTAATGATTTTGATGAACTAACACTAGCTCACCAAATCTACTACAGTGACTACGGTAAGAAATTCAATATGCAGCATTGTTGGGAGCTGCTCCGGCTTGAGCAGAAATGGTGTGCCAACTCTTGCTCCAAAGATGGAGGAAGTTCAAAAAAAAGAAAGTGTTCGATGGAGGCTTCCCCCGCACAAAGCTCACAATCAGTTAATAATGCTGATGCAGACATTATGGCTCGTCCTCCTGGTGTTAAAGCATCAAAGGCCAGAGCCAAAATGGCTGCAACTAAGACTGTGGAAGAGGGAACCAAACAGGTTAATTTTGAGAACATGTGTGCTCTAAGGCAGAAGGACTTAGCTTTCAAAGAGAAGCTTTCAAACAAAAAATTGCTGGCTAATCTCATTGCCAAAACAGAACCACTAACTGATGATGAATTGGCCTTGAAGAAGATGCTAATAGCTGATATCTTGTCACCTTAATAAGTTAGTATTACTTTCCATTTTTTGCTTTCTGGTTTGAATCAGTTCATGTTCTTGTCTCTTTACATAATGATGTTTTTCTTTGCATATGTACTTACTGTCCTATTTGTCTTTTCAGGTTTGGCCGGAATGAGCAACAAGAAGAGAGAAAGATTGTCGTGTGTATGTTTCTTATGAATTTTAATGCTATGTAATATTTCGGATGTAATATTGTGTTTCCAAATATGTAGTCTATGGGGTTCAGTTCTGTAATATTTGCTTTTCACTTATGTAATATTTGGTTATGAATTATGTAATATTTGGTAAACAATTATGTAATATTTGGATCTCATTTATGTAACATGTGTGTTTCAATGGTTATGTATTATTTGGTAAACAATTATGTAATATTTGGATCTCATTTATGTAACATGTGTGTTTCAATGGTTATATAATATTTGGTTTCTTTCTATGTTTTGTAAGAAACTTTTGCATTTTCTTTGTCATGTTTTTGTATATGGATTCTCATGGACAATCTACTAATTGTTCAAGGATAATATTCAGCCCATTGACCATTCTTTTTATGCAAATTAACCATTATTTTTCTGTTTCCCTAGCACATTTTTTAGAAGAATCGACTTTTAGTAGATACCCAACTTTTAATCAGAAAAACCAAATTCTAAAATTTTAAAAAAATACGAAGCTTGATCATTTTAAAATGCAAACCAAAGAAGGAGATAAAATCAAAATCTTGTGACTTTTGTCTCTTGTAAAATGACAAATCATGTATGTCGGCACAATGATACACCACTAGTTTTCTTGTGACTTTTGTCTCTTGTAATATTGTAGAAGTCATTTGGCCTTTCAACAAAGTGTTTTTGTTTTCTTGTAAACACACAACAAGTTTATATATATATATGCTCTATTACTTTTTCATTCATATCCTCTATTACAAAGTTTTGGAATCAAAATAACCACAAACAATGGGTTCTTCTTCTCGTAATCCTTTCAAAGAAACCTATGAAGAGTTGTACGAGCAACTTTATGATCAACCTTTCGATGACGCTTTCGAGAGTCTATGCATTGATTATGAAGAAGGTCGGCGGCCAACGAGAAAAAAAAAAAGCGTGTCTATATTGATAGAGATCATCCGAAAGCCCTCCAATGCTTATGGGAGGATTATTTCAGTGACACCCCAAAATATCCCGATGATATTTTCCGACGTCGATTTAGAATGAACAAGCCCTTGTTCATCCATATTGTTGATCAACTCTGCAATACATTTCTGTTCTTCCATCTAAAAAGAGATGCTCCTGGAAAAGTAGGTCTTTCTGGCCTACAAAAGTGTACGACAACAATTCGTATTTTGGCATATGGTGGTGCGGCTGATTCGTATGACGAATACCTTCAAATTGCTGAGACTACTTCGATGCAATGCTTGGAAAATTTCGTGGAAGGAATAATATCTTTGTTCGGAGAGGAGTACTTGCGAAAACCCACAACAGAGGATGTTCAACGGCTACTTGATATTGGAGACTCTCGCGGATTTCCCGGGATGATAGGGAGCATCGATTGTATGCATTGGGAGTGGAAGAATTGTCCAGCCGCTTGGAAAGGCCAATACGCACGTGGCCATGGCAAACCAACAATCGTTCTAGAAGCTGTCGCTTCGCATGATCTTTGGATATGGCACGCTTTTTTTGGATCACCTGGTACCTTTAATGATCTCAATATTCTTGATCGGTCACCAATTTTTTATGATCTATTACATGGTAAAGCTCCAAAGGTGAAATATTTTGTGAACGACCGCGAGTATGATATGGCTTACTATCTTACTGATGGTATTTATCCCCAGTGGGCAACTTTTGTCCAATCGATTTCACTGCCACAAGGTCCGAAAGCACAAAATTTTGCTGCATATCAAGAAGGTGCCCGGAAAGATGTAGAACGTGCTTTTTGAGTCTTACAAGCTCGATTTGCCATTGTCAAAAACCCAGCTCTTTTCTTGGATAAGGTAAAAATTGGTAAAATTATGACAACATGTATCATACTCCACAACATGATAGTCCAAGACGAACGAGATACATACAATCTTGTTCAAACAGAAGAATTTCAACTAAGAGATGGAATCACAGCTTCAGAAGTGGATTTCACGTTTTCAACGGATATGCCTACAAATGTGGATACGGCATCCATTCGAGTTCGAATTCGTGACAGAAAAAAGCATCACCAATTAAAAAATGATTTGGTTGAGCATGTATGGAACCATCAACAATACATTGTCGCACAACGTCAAAATTACGGTTAAGCATTTTTTCTTTTATCGGATTTGCAAATATGTATTTTAAATGTTCTAGTTTCCTATATGATTAAAATTCTCTGTATTATACTTTATAAAATGTATTGTGTTTTATAACTTTATTATCATAATGTTTATTTATAATAAAACAAAAGTAAAAATAATAATATTTTAAAATACACCTTTGTTATTAGACATTTTAGTGTCTCCATTGGCTCAATCAAAACTTTTAGTGTCTAAACACAAAAAAGTTAATAAAATCTATTAAAATATACAATAAGACATCATTAACATAGTCTCCAATGAGGATGGCCTAAGAGAAAGATCAACGTCAGTCTCTTCTTTAATCTCTTAAAAAACATTAATTTGAATATTTATAATTATGAACCACTCAAATAATGACACATGGCCAAACCCATCTTAGAGACGTTTCTAAATCTCTTGCATAGAAGACGTTTCTTTCTCTGTCTCCTAACTCTCTCATGCTTTTTCATTATCTTTTGTTTTTTAATTGATAAAATCTATATAAGAGACCAAGTAAGAGACCAACGTTAATCATGGTCTAAGAGCATGATTACCCGTGAGCCTCTAGAGGCTCATAAGATTAAAAAAATAATAAATTTCCTCTTTTCACTCAATTTTACTCAAAAAAACATTTTGTCTCTTCATTTTACTCAACTTTTATTAATTTTATATTTAAAAACACTCATTTACTCCTATTCATACCCACAAAAGTATGAGAAATACTTAGGTACACCCCCTAGGGTGTACCTTTGGGTCCACCCCCCTCCCCATCACCAATCATTTATCCACATATTAACTAAAAAAACTAGAGTTAAAAAAAAATATATATATATATATATATATATATATATATTAGGTTTGGGTTAACTAATCTCAAATTAGGGTATAGTTTTGGAGTTTATGGTTTAAGGTTTGGGGTTTATAATTTATTTTGGGTTAACTATTCCTAAATTAGGGTATAGTTTTGAAGTTTAAGATTTAGGGTTTGGGGTTTATAATTTATTTTGGGTTAACTATTCCCAAATTAGGGTATATTTTTGGAGTTTAGGGTTTAGGGTTTGGAGTTTATAATTTATTTTGGGTTAACTATTCCCAAATTTGGGTATAGTTTTGGAGTTTAGGGTTTAGGGTTTGGGGTTTATAATTTATTTTTGGTTAAATATTCCCAAATTAGGGTATAGTTTGGGGTTTAGGGTTTAAACTCCAAAACAATACCCTAATTTGAGACTAGAATTTTGGGGTTTAAACCCTAAACCCAAACCCTAAACCCGAAACTATACCCTAATTTGGGAATAGTTAACCCAAAATAAATTATAAACTCCAAACCCTAAACCCTAAACTCCAAAAATATACCCTAATTTGGGAATATTTAACCCAAAATAAATTATAAACCCCAAACCCTAAACCCTAAACTCCAAAACTATACCCTAATTTGGGATTAGTTAACCCAAAATAAATTATAAACCCCAAACCCTAAACCCTAAACTCCAAAACCATATCCTAATTTGGGATTAGTTAACCCAAACATAATATATATATTTATTTATTTATTAACTCTAATTTTTTTAGATAATAGGTGGATAAATGATTGGTGATGGGGAGGGGGGTGGACCCATAGATACACCCTAGGGCGTGTATCTAAGCATTTCTCCAAAAGTATCAACCCATTAATACCCCTCTCCAATAATATCAACAATCTCCTCTTTTTACTCAAATTTTATTAATTTTATATTTAAAAACACCCCATTTTTTTACTCAAACA
Organism: Draba incana; assembly: GCA_963576765.1. Lineage (NCBI taxonomy): Eukaryota > Viridiplantae > Streptophyta > Magnoliopsida > Brassicales > Brassicaceae > Draba > Draba incana. The sequence goes on along the minus strand of OY755203.1, from coordinate 48,205,178 downwards.
CACTCTCTTTCTTCATATTCTTCAAATTTTAATAATTTTATATTTTATGATATCCTCGAAGTCTCACCGCTAAACAAATGTTCCCATCAAATCAAAATATCTCTCTCAATAGTCTATATATCATCACATGCACTCTGAACAAAAAACTCCAAATCGACACCAAAAACGAAACACCATGGATAAGACAAGGACGCAACTTTACTCGTTCTTGTTCTTGTTCACACTCCTCATCACAACCTCAATATCTAAAGATCTTTGTAACAAAGATGACAAAAACACCCTCCTTAAGATCAAGAAATCTCTAAACAACCCATATCACCTAGCCTCATGGGACCCAACAAGCGACTGTTGCTCATGGTACTGCCTCGAGTGCGGCGACGCCACCTTGAACCACCGTGTCATTTCCCTAACCATATTCGCCGCTCAAATCTCCGGTCAAATCCCGCCCGAAGTCGGTGACTTACCGTATCTTCAAAAGCTAATGTTCCACAAAATCACTAACCTCACCGGTCAAATTCCATCTACCATCACCAAGCTCAAGTATCTTCGTTCTCTTAGGCTTAGTTGGACCAATCTGACCGGTCCGGTTCCTGAATTTCTGAGTCAGCTCATGGAACTTGACTACTTAAACCTTTCTTTCAATGAACTATCTGGTTCCATACCAAGTTCTCTCTCTTTATTACCTAAACTTGGGTATATTGATCTTAGTAGGAACAAGCTTACAGGTGAATAACTTCTATTTGTTTCTATGAGTCATATGATTAAATATTGTTCTCAAATTGTAATTTCTTCTAACCTTTATTTTTAAAAAAAATCTCAATTAGGTCCAATACCAGAGTCATTTGGGTCGTTTAAAGGAGAAGTCCCTGACCTTTTCCTATCGCACAACCAGCTCTCTGGTTCGATTCCAAAATCATTAGGCAACCTCGACTTTAACCGGATCGATTTCTCTAGGAACAAGTTTGGAGGTGATGCTTCCATGTTGTTTGGAGCCAACAAAACGACATTTTCCATTGATTTATCAAGAAACATGTTTCAGTTCGATCTATCCAAGGTTGAGATCCCCGAGTCATTTGGTATCTTGGACTTGAATCACAATGGGATCACGGGGAACATTCCGGTTCAGTGGACCGAATTTTCGCTTCAGATCTTCAATGTTAGCTACAACAGATTGTGTGGACGCATCCCCACCGGAGGGAGTCTTCAGAAATTTGATTCTTATTCCTATTTTCACAATAAGTGTTTGTGTGGTGCACCTCTTGATAATTGCAAGTAAAACCAATCTTCGCTCTAAGTTACCGGAAAAAAAACCCCGGCTAAGTCTATAAAAGATGTGTATTATCATCCGGATTGATTAATAAAACATGAACCAAAACTTGCACTCGATGAATTCATAGAGCATTTTCATAAATCCTAAACTCTATCCATAGGCGATGGCTAAACTTAATATTACGTGACTAAATGAGCTAAATCCAAGAAACATGTAGGTTTCATATTCTACATATCAACCCGAATTCATTAAAAAAAAAAAAAAAACTATTATACCTGAGCCTGGCTAGAAAAGGAATACATATGAACATTTTTCAGTTTTGATGAAATTTTCATAGAAAAATAGAAATTTTTTATCGATCCTCTGTTTTCACTTACGACGGTAAGTCGGTAAGAGCATGATTATCCATGGTTTCTAGGAAAGATTCTATAAATATATTTAAAAAATAAATAATAACAAAATAAAATAAGAGGTTTTAAAAATCATCACACTCACACTTCAATGTTTCTAAAATTACATACTTTAGAACTTTCCCTTTCAAATTTTTAAAACCTTTGAATTGTTTATCGTTATTTTAGAAACCTATAACTCCTATTATTACTACCCATAATCATGCTCTAACAACAACAAAAAAAGACTTATCCTCTGTTTTCACTTCTTTTTTTTTGTCATCTGGAAAATTATATTAAACATGGTGTACAACCATGATGAAATACAAAGGTGGGATACATAGTAGGATACGTTGATGAAATACTAAACCGAGACACATCTCGGAGTCTAAGCCTTGTGAAAAGGAGTCTAAGCCTTGCGTAAAGGAGACAAACAAACAAGCCATTAAAAACAACAATAAGATCTAAGAATCCTATGAGATTGAACACGAAATTGAACAAAGAAGAACTCTCAAAACTTGAATAAGGCAAACACACTACACCACCACACCGTAGACCTCTTGAAGGATGAAACGCGGACGATTATCGAGAGGATATGAAATCCAAGACAACGATAAGCGATTCCTCCTATGGCGAATAAAACTACCTCACTAATTGATGAACTTAGGAAGCACATCCAGCAAGAGTAGATCTTGACCTAATAGATCTACCAACCTTCCGGAAACGGCGATGTCGAAAGAACCACGACTTGAAGACGCCTCGATAGCAACCATTGAACAAACTAAGATCTCGACCAAATCATTACGTAGAGACAAGAAGTGAACCCACTTCATACCGGGACCACTGAACTCGAAACAAGCTCAGCAACGATCGAATCCAAAGAGAAAACGAGAACATCCCAAGATAGAAAAACAGTATAAGGCGGCACAACATAAATACCAAAGGTAGAAACAAGAGGATCTGAGACAAACCAAACAATCCCAACGGAAATGCAATCTATAAAACTTAAAGCTAAAAACAGAAAGACGAGATAGAGCCACAGAGCCCTTAAAGGTCGGAGAGCCGAGACAGAGTTACTGGACCACCGACAAGGACGAAACCACCATCTCTCAACCTCCGTAAGCTTTTAGATCTAGACCGCAAAAGCTTCAGAGATCTACCGAAATTCATGAAACAAAGAAGAAATAAACACATGGAGAAACCTAGAGGGACCGACGCCGGCGCTGTGTAAGCCACCGGCGTCGGTCACGGCGAAACTTGAAGCAGCGGCTGCTGAGAAAGTGAGAGAGAAAACTAGGTCAGGAGGAAAAGGTACAGAATGTCCTCTGTTTTCACTTACAACGGTAACAACCAAAAAATAAGATTTTCCTTTTTATTTTTAAAGTTGACATCTGTCTTTCTAGTCACCATTACCGCACCATTATTATAGGCTTTCTATATATATCATCACAATTTCCATTAAAACTAAAAACACTAAATACTACAATGGATAAGATAATGACATTGCTCTTGTTCTTGTTCTTGTTCATACTCCTCTTCACTACCTCTTTATCTAAACATCCCTGTCACAAAGGTGACAAAAAAACTGTCCTCAAAGATCAAGAAATCTTTAAACAACCCTAATAGTCTCGTCTCCTGGGACCCTCAAATTGAGTGCGGCGGCCCTGGCGATATTAAGGACCACGTCATCTCCCTGATCATATACGGCAGCCCGATATCCGGTCAGATCCCGCCTGAAGTTGGCGACTTCCCGTATCTAGAAACCCTTATCTTCGGCAACCTCTCTAACCTCACCGGTCCAATCCAACGCACCATTGCCAAACTCAAGAAAGTCCGGACCCTCAGGCTCACCTTGACGAAACTGACCGGTCCGGTTCCTGATTTTCTTGGTCAGCTCAAGAATCTCGTGGAAATAGATCTTTCCCACAATGATCTCTCTGGTTCCATACCCTCTTCTCTCTCTATGTTACCTAATATTTTCAACTTTATTCTCAGCAATAACAAGCTTACAGGTAAAAAAAACTTTTTAAGAGAAATTCCTTAAACTACCACTAAATGAAGTTTTTGTTTCAAACATACCATCATTAGTTTTATTTTTTAAAAATACCCCAAAAAGTTCATTCTTTACTTATTGACATTATATTCATATTAGGTTCGATACCAGAGTCATTTGGGTCGTTTCCAGGAACAGTCCCTGACCTTTACCTATCACACAACCAGCTCTCCGGTTCAATTCCCAAATCACTAGGCAAGCTCGACTTTAACCGGATCGATTTCTCTGGGAACAAGCTCGAAGGTGATGCTTCGATCTTGTTTGGAGCCAACAAAACGACAGGGTACATTGATCTATCAAGAAACATGTTACAGTTCGATCTCTCCAAGGTTAAGATCCCTAAGACACTTGGTATCTTGGAGTTGAATCACAATGGGATTACAGGGAATATTCCGGTTCAGTGGACCGAAGTTCCTCTTCTGTTCTTCAATGTTAGCGACAACAAATTGTGCGGACGCATCCCCAATGGAGGGAAATTCCAAACATTTGATTCTTCTTCCTATTTTCACAATAAGTGTTTGTGTGGTGCACCTCTTAAGAGTTGCAAGTGACTGATTCAAGAAACTACGCTTATCTCTAGTACTTTTTCAAGAAGTCTCTATAGACAATTGTGTTTTCTTTTATAATTCAGATTGATTAATAAAATATCAACCAAACTTGCATTAATTTGATGAACTCATTGCACATTTTCATAGACCTTCGAATGTAGATGAATGTATCAGTGTCAATATCATAACAAGGAACTTTCTATATTAGTGTAAATGGATGTTGTATGAATACTACGTACTCATTGATAATACTATGTTTTTCTTTCTTCTTTAGTGTGTATAGTTCCTAATTACTGAAATCGAAGCTAAATGAATTTTATTATGAAAAATTGAAAATGTGGGTGAGATGATATTAATCACGGAAGGAGTATAATATATGAATAGATATTTTATTTTGATTGCTGACTATTTTACCGCTTGGAACTTTTAAAATATTTCCATTGATACGTTGGAACTTTCAAAATTCAAGTTAGCTGAATGACCATGATTTTTGTAATACACAAAGTCACCATGTTGGGTTAAGTGTGGTTTATTAATTCTAAATCAGAAGTTTATCAAAGAAAATCTTCCGTTTGTTGTTATCGACGTAAGTTTAATGCTAACTAGGTCGTTGGACTAATTAAAAAACTCCAAGTTGACTTATAACGGCGACTATTAACTCCAAGTTGGACCTCTCAACATTTCGGGTCTCGTTTTTAATTTGCGGACTCTCCTTTTGGGCTTCACTAATCTCAAGGCTCAATTAATAAAAGACCCATTGGAAAACTGGAACACGAGTTTGGTTGATAAATTAAACGGTAGCCTACGGCTCAATTTGTTTCTTGCAAAAGAATCTTCTTCTTCGTTTCCTTGTATTGTTGGCTTTGTCGACTTCCAATCTTTAGAACATGAAGTCGTCCGTCCTCCTCCGCTTCTTCTCGACGTCACGGCGTTTCTCGCGGCAGGGCTGTTCCTTCCTTGGCTAAGGTACTGTGTTTCTTATCTCTCTCTGAAACCCGGTTAATATAATTATCTGCCATATTAGGTTGCACAAAAATGCACGGTCAAACAAAAAAAGCCAATCACGACCAAAAAATTTATCACGTTCGAAATACTTTATTATTGCAACCTATCTTGATGACATTTCAAGGCTTAAATCAAATCTCCCAAAATATGTTATATCTTGGAAACCAATATTTTAAGATTTTTTTCTTAAATTTTTTTACCACGTTTTTTCCATTTCATTTTAAAAGTGGACCATACATAAATCTGTAACGCACCATGTTCCCATTGATACATAGTCTATATATTTTCAACATAGTTTCCATTAAAACTCAAACACACAAAACACAAACACCATGGATAAGACAAAGACATTGCTCTTCTTCTTGTTCTCGTTCACTCTCCTCCTTACGACCTCTCTCTCTAAAGATCTCTGTCACAAAGATGACAAAAAAGCCCTCCTCAAGATCAAGAAGTCCCTAAACAACCCTTACAGTCTCTCCACGTGGGACCCGCGAACCGACTGTTGCTCCTCATGGTCTGGCGTCCACTGCGGCGACGACTTTAAATACCGCGTGGAGAGACTGTAATTGATGCAAAAGGTATGATATATTTTTTTAGTAGGTATATTTATTTAGGATTTAGTATCTATATTAATTGATAGTTAGGCCATATTCAATGGTAACATCATGGTCTTATGGGGTGTTCTTATAATATAAAATTATTAAAACACACATTCTCTCTTCCTTCTACTCAACTTTATACCTTCTCTTTCATCTTTTTATTCAACTTTTGTTAATTTTATATTTAAACACTCTCTTTTCCTTTTAAGAACACTCTCCAAAATATCTAATTTTAGACACTCTCTTCCTTTTACTCAACTTTTATTAATTTTATATTTAAACACACCCACTATCTACTCTTTTTACTTAAATTTTATATTTCAATATACCCCACAAAAACACTTTCTTTTTTTCTTTTACAACCATTTTAATAATTTTATATTATAAGAATACCACATAAGACACTAGGAGGTTACCATTGAACATGCCCTTAATAGTCATAAAACAAAAAAAGTAGCTAGAGATCCTAGAAGCAACTACTAAACGTAATATTCAATTGTTTTAAAAAAAAATAAAGAAAGAAGGAAGATTCCTTTTTAAACTATACAAAAGCAAACAAATATTGTTTAAAAAAATTGTGTAAACACGTCAACAAAAAAAACAACAACAAACGACTGAAAAATATATTTTTTTGCTAAATATAAGAAAAATATAATATTAAAAGGTGCAATGGCAAGGCTTGAACCTGGAGCAAGGGGGTCAACATCTCAAACATTCAACCAAATCATCCAAATATGAAAGATCATACATGCATACAAAGTAAAATTTATAAAAGTAGTGGGGTCACCTGACCACACTCCTCTTCACCTAGCTCCGCCCCTGCGCGTGACCGGGCTATATATCAATTCAGATGACAAGCTCTCCGGTCAGATCTCGCCTGAAGTCGGTGACTTGACGTATCTGGAGAACCTTGTCTTTCAATATCTCCCTAACCTCACCGGTAAAATTCCACCCACCATCGCCAAACTCAAATATCTTGTGCTCCTCTGGGTGCAGTCGACGAATATGGCCGGTCCGGTTCCTGATTTTCTAAGTCAGCTCAAGAATCTCCAATTCTTAGACCTTTCCCACAATAAATTCTCTGGTTCCATACCCACTTCTCTCTTTTTGTTACCTAATCTCTTGTCGCTTAATTTTAGGGGGAACAAGCTTACGGGTAAAGGGACTCTCATTTTCTCTTTCTTTTATCATTAATTTTTTTTCTTTTTTAATTAGTAGAAGGTTCTGGTTGAAACCCCTAATCTCCCTAGCTAACCTGAAACCACATCATGTAATATTGATTCTTTACTTACTTAACATTGTTTATTCAATTCAGGTTCGATACCTGAGTTGTTTCATGGAATAGTCCTTTACCTTGACCTATCACACAACCATCTCTCTGGTTCGTTACCAAAATCACTAGGCAAAATGGACTTTTACTCTGTCGATTTCTCTTGGAACAAGCTCAAAGGCGATGCTTCCATGTTGTTTGGAGCCAACAAAACGACGCATGACATTGATTTATCAAGAAACAAGTTCCAATTCAATCTCTCCAAGGTTAAGATCCCTAGAACACTTGATCACTTGGACTTGAATCACAATGGGATCACAGGGAATATTCCGGCTCAGTGGACCGAAGCTCCCCTTACGGTCTTCAATGTTAGCTACAACAAACTGTGTGGACGCATCCCTAAAGGAGGGAATCTTCAGAAATTTGATTCTTCTTCCTATTTTCACAATAAGTGTTTATGTGGTGCACCTCTTGAGAGTTGCAAGTGAAAAATTCCACCAACTAAGTTTATTCTCTACTTTTCCAAATAAGTCTAAAGACAAGTGTATCTTTATTCGGATTACTTAAAAAGAACATCAACCAAATTCGTATTTTATGAATTCATTGTACATTTTCAAATCGATTAGCTAGCAACGTTCAAGCGGTGCACCGCATAGACAGAGGTTGTTCGAGAATTCATAGACCGCGAAAGTCTGGAGTAGACCGCCTTGTGGGATGGACCCACATAGACGGTTGAAACTTACATTAAAATGGTCAAGACGGAGGAGCTTGGTCAGTCTGGAGGGTAGTTCTCCGTAAATACGGTTATGGCTCAAAGTCTAACGACACCAAGCTCTTGGCGAATTTCACCTCCGAGAGATCGAAATGGAAGTCGTTCATCGACAAGTCCAATCTTACGGTTGTTTTGTTATGTCCAAAGAACATCGAAGCGTCTCCACTGAAGTTGTTTCCTGATAAACTCACAATGTTGAAGTCGGATTTGGATAACGACTTTGGTATGTTTCCTGCATTACAATTAGAATTAACATAAATCTATATATGCATATCATTTTTCTACCCAAAAACATTAATGAAAAATGTTATGCAAAAATTAGAGTGACAAGTTTTACCTGAGAGGTGATTATGATCCAAGTAGAGATCTGGGACCTTTCTTACAAAGGAACCGAAAGATTCCGGTATAGAACCGGTTATTTTGTTATGACTGAGCTGTATAGTCTCTAGGTTCGGCATTTGAGAAATCGAACCGGGTATTAAACCGTTGAAACGGTTAAAAGAGAGGTCCAAGAAGGTTATGTTGTGAAGCTCACTGATGTATTCGGGGACTGGACCAGAGAGTTCGGTTATTCTAAACCGGAGGTAGACTAGATTCTTGAGCTTGGTGATTGAGCGTGGAATGGTTCCTCTAAGACGATAAAGACTGCTCCAATCTAGTATAACGAGGTCGGTAAGGTCGCCGATCTCCTCTGCTATTTGACCGGTGATATCTCCGGCCTGGATGGTTAGACCGGTGATGCGGCCATGTGTGCACACTACGCCGATCCAGTCGGTGCAGCAATCGGTACGTGGGTCCCAAGAAATGAGGATTTGAGTGTCGTTTAGGGCTTTCTTGATTATGAGGAGGGTAATTTTGTCGTTTGCGTCACAGCTTTCAGAGCGTGGAAAAATGAAGAAGAAGAAGAAGAAGAAGAAGAGAGAGAGAGGTTAAAAAGCTTGATCAATCTCATTCTCAATTTGATTAAAGTGGATAGTTAAAGTGAGTGGATAATCCATTAAAATGGTCCAGTTTGACACTTCACATAATTTGTATGTTACAACCAATATTATTGGGGACCAAGTAAAATGATGTTTACACAACTGGTAAGTTTCCTGCTCTAAACCATTTACCATTCCCAAACACATCTGGATCTGGCAATGGTCCATATAATTACATGAATCCAAACCTTGTGGGGCAAGCCATAATATCTCTCACTATCTTCCTGATCTCTACGTGAAGATCCAAGTTTTGGCGACAACGATTGCCGGTAAATATTCAGATTATTTGCTTTATAAACAGAGTAATATGTTATTTTTTATTTTTATTTTGACGGTAATATCAGTCAGAGGAGACGAAACCCAAACGGTTAATCAAGAAAACTCTTTTTTTAAACCTAAAATTTTCCTTTAAGAAACATTTGGAGAAGAAACCTCACTTTGATGAGTCTATGCGGATGTTCTAAGACGTTATGAAAGGTTGAGAATGACATGTACTAATTTAGCACCGGTTTTTGAAGAGTTTTTAAGCTTCTCCAGGACATGGAGGAAGGAGTCATCAACATGAATGTTATTGATCTTCGCGCTGTTGAATTTTTCTGTAAGATGGAGTATAATGATTATGCGAACACTCTTTTCCGCCTTCTGATGTAACGCGTAAGGATCTTGATATTATGAAGCTAACAAAATTTGTGGCGGTTTATGGGACTTGTTTTCTGGAGGAATTATTGAAACAGAAAGACTTTCAGTTTGTGAAACTTGGTGATAACTTATTCACATTCTACCAACGCATTTGTCTTGTCTATTCAACTGTGTTATTGCAAACGTAGCGTGGTGATGCAAATATGGCAGCCATTGTCGAAGATTTTTGTAGTCTTCTCTAGCAAATACCTGATAAAGAGGCGAGGAGTGAGTGGAGATGGGGATGACTGATGTGTTTTGTTGAATAGTCTACACAAAATCAGGGTTCCTCTACAATCAAGGTTTCTGTTCCAGACGTCATTGGGATCACAGTGCAGGTTTTGTGTAGAAGATCCATAAATCGCTGATTTTGTGTAGTAGATCTGTAAATCGTTGATTTTGTGTAGACTATTCAACATCTTTTATTCATGTGTGCCCTGTGATTTTTAACCCTCTGTTTACGTATTGTTCTTTACTTTTCTGATTTTGTATGCGGTTCTTGATGCTTTTTTTGTAGTGTCGTGACGCTAACCACTCCCCTCTCAGTTGTTACGAATACACCGTCTTCTTGAACTGTTCCCGTCGTGCGCTCATGTCCGTGCCAATCCGCGTCCCAAGACCCATGTTGATTTTCCAGGCCAAGATACATGGAACGAGTCAGCTATTGTTGAGTGGCTCGACCTGGACCATAAGCTTGTTGATATCAGGGCTCTGAGGAATCGTTTCCATGTGAATGACTTCCTAGGCAATCCAACCCTTCGATATACATATGATGAGGTATGAATTTGAACTCATTGACCTGTTTGGGGGAGATTGATTTCTCAACTAATCGGTGTTTGTTGTTTCATTTCAGCTTGAACGTTTGGTTCAGCTCCAACGGATGATGGATGTCATGCCGGTAGTGTATCCAAAGGTTTGGCGTATTCAGAGGCATTACATGAAAATCAACAGCTTCACGAATGAGTTGATGGCTTACTACCCAATTCCGTAGTCACTTCCGGAACTATGGGATTTCTCACGCCGGCTGCTGCTGCTGCTGGTAAATTTCTCCAGTACATTCTGGACAGTGGAAGGATGACACACGATGAAGTATGGGTTGCGAATGTGGGACTCGCGATTAGAGACTTTTCCAACTAGAGCGTAAGGATCTGCTTCTATCCCTATCCCTGAACCTGAACAGTGAAAGTATGATCTTAGCATGATCTTATTTTGGTATTGTCTGTTGCCAAATTTGGCTGGCTGAATTTCATTTATGTTATTTTGGACCTAGATCTTTTTTCATTTCAGTACCCATGTATATTTGGATATGAAGAGAACCATGCAGTCTATGATGTGACTCTGTGGTTCCTTGAATTTCCTTTCATATGGACATTTCTGTTTCACAAATTAACCTCTAAAGAATTATGTTATCTTTTCAGGTGTAGTTAGATTAGTCATTACTGATATATAGTCATGTGATTATACAAGGTTGAAACATTTGTTTGACTTTGACTCAAAATTTTAAAATATACATGGGATATTATTTTAGTTATAAACTTTTTAAACTATGCAATTTTCACCAACAAAGCTGTGAGATTTTTTACTCTGTGTCCATAAATTTTGGAAATGTCCATATTCCTATCCTTTAAAAATCAGCTTTTCACCAATAATAATCATCAGACTACGAAAGGTTCAAAACTGTTAAAAAAATATTCAATGAACCAAAATGATAAACACCGAAACTAAGAGCCCACAAATATAATTATGTAATACTTTTAGGACGAAACTGAAATATATTTACTTGGTCGAACTTCTAATTGATTCATTAGACCGGGCAAGTAACCGGGAATTACAGAAAGTGAAAGAAGGGCACATTTTGCGGCTTTAGAGCATGATAGGGCACGTTTTGCGGCTTTAGAGCATGATCAATGGTAGTCTCTCTTTTTAATCTCTTAAAAATATTAATTTAAGAATTTGTTTTTAATTTAATTAATTATTAAAATATTAAATTATAAAAAAACTGTAAACCACTCAAATAATAACAATTGGCAAAACCAATCTAATTTACGTTTCTTAAGTCTCGTAGACAAGATACTTCTCTTTCTTTCTCTCTCTCCTCAATCTCTTCTCCTTTTTCTTTTTTTTTTTAATTTTAATTGATAAAAACCATGCAAGAGACCACCATTGCACATGGTCTGAGAATTATTCTCTCTCGGCGTTGCAAAATTCCGTAGATCTCCGATTGTGATTCTCCAGAGTTGATGGTGTTAATTAGCTGTTTGGAATCGGAAAAGAGAGAGACGCTTTGTATTTCAATTGGATCAGCAAGTCTCTTATTGCGAGAGCTTTAGCCATCAGAGGGCTTCTTATCTGGCGATGTTGATTGAATCCTTGGGAGATGATTTCGGAGAAAGCTTTTAGGGAGAATTTTGGTAACTGGTTTCTTTCCCGTGTTAGGGTTTGGTAGAGCCTCTTGAGCCTGGATCCATTCCTTGCCTTTGTGGTGGTTTCTTCTTCCGTAAATTGGCGTCCTCTGAAAACTTCGGCAATGCCTGATGGTGGCAACAAGCCCGACCCAGAGAACAAGCCAGTGAAGCCACCGCTTAGGGCCCTAAATTTAGAGGGTATTTTTTTAGTTAAATTTTTGTTATAGCTATAATTAAAAAAATTATAAACTTTTTCTACAATAATAATATTCGTAAGATTTTGTTTTTCAAATGTTTTTTTTTTAATGTTTAAGCAAACATGTTAATTACTCATTTTAAAAAAATTAATTTGAAATTATTAGTTAAAATTCGAAGTTAAAGCTGATAACAAAATTATTTGTGATATACCATGTGACAAGAGAGATTGAATGAGTTAGATTTGTCATCTATTGAAACATAGATGGTTGTGACAAGAGAGATTGAATGAGTTAGATTTGTCATCTATTGAAACATAGATGGTTGAAAAACTCGACAACGTGAGTTTTAATTAATGATTTTGAAGGAAAAAATACAAGGAGAGCAATATTTTAAAAATAAATTATATTTTGTTGTTTTTCTTTTATTTCAACTATTTGAAATTATAAACGTTTTAATGGAGTTTTCATGTGTTTTTTTATTTAGATTACTATTTTTACGATATTTGAAAACGTACGAAAATGACACTTTTTTTACACATATGCATACGGCATCCAAAATGATTGGACCGGCACTGGGTGGCAAGCATATTAACTTCTTTGACAGTTGAAGTCCTTCAGTCATATCCCTGATGACAAGAGGTTGAACTGGATCTTTCAGTGGGGCTAGCTTCCAAACTTCGGGCAATGGAAGAAAATATGACCCGCGAATAGCTTAGTCATGCATAGTTTCTTCATGATTCTCCAATAAGGTCCATAAGGTGCATTGAAGAACTCTGCTCGTTTATAATCATTGAACTGTCTTGGACCAAACACGAACTTGAAAGCGAAATCAGAGTCATGAGTCTTGAGGATCTGTTTAGCTGTGTCGGAATCTGAGACAACTAGGACTTCTAGTGATCCTATGCGTATGTTCATGAGAGGACCATACATTTGAGCCAAGGCTTGTAGAGAACGAGGAAGGCTTGACCGGAGAAGATGCATGTGACCAAGAACGGGAAATCCTCGAGGTCTGGGAGGACGACGGTGGTGGTGTTCGGAGGAGGTGAAGAGTCGGTGAAGAAGGAAGATGGTAATGAACGTGAATAAAAGGAAAAACATGATGTGTAATTAAGATCCAAATTCATTGTAACCATATCTGTAATATTTTTGATGGTGCTGTTTAGTAATTGGGATCAAGCAAGTACTAATGCTTTATATGTAAAATAAGCGTTTGTTGTTTGAATACTTCTATAAAACTTGTCTTGTTGCAATGAAGAATCTACAAGTAGAGGATTCTTAGATGATAATGACTTCGACTCAAAGTTTTAAAATATATTGGATATTAGTTTAGTTTTGAAAATTTTAAACTATGCATTTTTACCAACCAACCTTTGTGTTACTTTGAGATTTTTATTTTCTGTCCATCCTTAATGGACACTTTTTGATGTCCTAAACTAGTGTCTAATAAATATAAGTTAATATAATAATAGAGCATCATGTCCTAAACTAGACTATTGTCTAATTTAAGACATTTTTTTGGCAATAAGACACTCACACTTAGTAAATTTAATTAAAATAAACTATAAGACACTTTCTTTTGAGTCCATTAAGGATGTTCTAAGTTTTAGAAATTTCATATTCCTATCCTTAAAATATTTGACAAATTCAGCTTTTCACCAATAATAAAGGTTCAAAACTATATAAATACTTTATAGGTACGAGGATGATCCTTTCCTTGGGGTGTGCGTTCACATAGTTTTCATATATTTTGAATAAGTGTGAGCCTATTTGAATTATTTTCATTAGATAATTCATTTTCGTCTTCTTAAGCAGTAGCTAGAGGTTTACATTTGGTTTAGTGGAAAAATGATTGTATAGCTTCCTTAGGAACAGGAACACACACCAAAGGCGTGGCTCTAGGCAGAGAGGATCCTGTTCCTTCACTCATTTCCACACTTCTCTTCACTTTCAACTCAAAACATTGTATTACCGCAGCTACGACTAATGGAACGAATCTAAAGACCATTTTTTCTCCAGGACAACTTCTTCTCCCAGCTCCAAAAGACACCATCTTCTCACTCATCACCTTCCATTCAATCCCTTCAAATCTCTCCGGTCTAAACTCTAATGGATCTTCCCATTGATTCGAGTCTCTTCCTATCGCCCAAACGTTAACTATCACTCTCGTTTTTGCTGGAATCCTAAATCCAGCCACCATGCATTCTTCATCCGATTCTCTAACGAATATCGGTCCACCAGGGTGTAACCTCATTGTCTCCTTAACCACTGCTTGTATGTAACTGAGATTGCACAAATCCGATTCCTCGACTAGTCTCTTGTTTCCCACTACTTTCTCTATCTCTTGTTGCGCTTTCTTCATGATCTCTGGATGGTTTATCAGCTCTGCTAAAGCCCATTCTACTGTTATGGCAGATGTATCTGTTCCACCTCCATAGATGTTCTGCATAACAATAAGTTATGAATATGTATCATCTCAAAACTCAAAATCAAATCACTTTAGAAGACAATTACCATGATGAAGGCCTTGATGTTTTCTCTTGTTAGTTTCATCTCCGCGTTCTTGTCTTCATATATATCGAGTAAAATGTCTAGCATGTTCCTTGCTCCTGCATCCTTGTTCTTCCTAGACTCGTGCTCTTCCATTATTCTCTCGATTATCGCATCATATTTGTCACGAGCATTCTTGAGCCTCTTCTTAAGTCCTTGCAAGTCAAGCCTTCTCAAGAACCAAAACGTTTCAGAAACGTTGAAAAACCCGGCTAATTCATTCAACTCCACCACCATTTTGATAACTTCTTCGCTTCTTTCGCAACCGTCACTTCTGAACATCATTCTCGTTATGATGCTACTTGTCAATTCCTTTAGTTGTTCACCGAGATTAACACTCTCTTCTGCTTCTGATTTCTTCATTACGCGTAGCAGAAGCTTCTTCAACTCCTCGCTTCTAACAGAAGCAAAGCTATCTAATGCTTTGCTGCTGAATAGTTCCACCATGCAAATCCTCTTCATGAACTTCCAGTGAAGACCGTAAGGCGCTGAGAAGAAATCGGCCGAGCCATAAGTAAGGTAGTCGACGTTTTGCATCGTGGGACGGTTGAGGAAGTTAAGCTCATTGGATTTGAGAATCTCATTCGCCATCTCGGCCGATGAGACGATAAGATTAGGGATGGAACCAATGAAGAGATAAATCAAGGGTCCGTAGCGGATTGAGAGCTTGTGAAGTGCTTGATGAGCTATGGGACCAAGGAGGTGAATGTGACCGATGATGGGTAAAGCTGTTGGGCTTGGTGGGAGTGGTAGTTTGTTGCTAAATGTTTTGGTAATGGCTTGGATCAAGACTTTGATTCCAAGGCATAAAAAGATGATTACAAAGAAATATTGTAAATCCACCATTTTCATTTGTGTTTGTGTATGAGAGAGATATAATGATCATTTTATAGGATAAATACAAATTTATAACTTCTTATGGTATCAAAATGTTAAACAAAAGCTCAAGATTCTTTCTTTTCCCATGTGTCTTTGTTCTGTTTTTGTCTCTTATGTAAAGGTATCATCTATGTTTTTGATCCTGTTTTTATGTTAAAATATAAAAATGTACTTGAAAGTTGTTAAGATTTCATTATCCGTTGACAAAAGCTAAAAAATATGTTCATTCTCTATTAATTATGGCATATGTTTATTCTTACATTACAAGCTTTCGCCATTTTTCAAGTTTAGTTAAATTAATAATTGAGGTTGGTAAATTAGTTAATTACTAATTGTAAAATTTAGAGTTACGCCATTTTTAGTTATGTTCATTCTCTATTTGATTAAATTCGTGTGATTATACACGATTGAAATAGTTCTGTTTCATCAAAAGTCTGAAGCCTTGTGAAAACAGAGTATAACTAGAAACAGAACATGAGAAAAACAGAGCAAATTTTTATATTTCCCAACTCTTAAAAATGTTTCTTTGCAGAATATGTTAACTTTTCAGGTGTAGTTAGATTAGTAATTCAGGTATTTAATTAATGATTGTAAATTTTGTAGCTCATGAAAGTAGTAGAAAATGATATATAGTCATGTGATTATACAAGATTGAAACGTTTATTTTTCATCAAAAGTTTGAAGCGTATGAAAACAGAACACAATATCTATATGTTTGCAAATTTCTAATGATATTTCTATGACGAAATTTACTTAGATTGGTATCCAAATGGATCAAAATATAATTCAGGAGAACACATAAGTGAACTTCCTCCGGCAGTCCCTGAAGCCGAAAAGCCGGTAGGTAATTTAATCTTGATTATATCTTCGTCTCCCTTCACAGTCCAATTAAAACACTGCACAAGTGATCCGATTGTGAGACTTAGCACAAGAGAAGCATGAGAAGCTCCAAGACATCCTCGCCTTCCGCTACCGAACGCAAGATAATTCACATCTTGACCTTTTAATTCCAACATATATTGCTGGTAATAACCAATCATTCTCTCTGTATTTTCTTCCACTTCAAGAAACCTCTCAGGCCTAAACTTTTCAGGATCTTTGTATGTGATCGAATCACGCATTATCGCGTAAGCATTTATGAAGATCTTTGTACCGGATTTTACATCGTACCCGTTGATGTTCATGTCTCTGTTGCTTTCTCTGCGTAGCAAAGGTCCCACTGGATGAAGTCTTAATGTTTCCTTGATAGCTGCTTGTAAGTAAGGAAGCTTATGCAAGTCTGATTCTTTGATTAACCGGTTCGTGTTTCCCAAAACCGATTTGATCTCGTGTTAAGAAACATAGATTGGTATAAAAGGTTTCTTGTTTATTCATGAAGAGGAGATCCCCTTATATACATAGTTATTTAACCTAATATACAATGTGGCCTTAGTCGGTCCAATATCGAAATACATAAAAGCCCATGAGCCTCCTCAATACCCCCCCCTCAAGATGGAGTATGGAGGTCACAAATGCCCATCTTGATCAGAAAAGACTCGAACTCCTTCCGTCCTAGTGCTTTAGTCAAGATATCCGCGAGCTGAAGTTTAGTAGGAACATGGTGAGGCTCGATGACTCGTCGAACAATCTCATCCCGAATAAAATGACAATCTTTAGCGACATGCTTAGTCTTCTCATGAAAAACCGGGTTCTTACTCAAATAAATGGCTGATTGATTATCACAATGTAGAGGGATCGGGTAGGAGCAATCTACACCCAAAGCTCCAAGTAATTCCCGCATCCATAGTAACTCACTCACCGTGTCCGCCATAGCACGATACTCCGACTCACAAGATGAACGAGAAACGGTGTCTTGTTTCCGTGTTTTCCAAGAAACCGGGGAACCGCCAAGTTGAATAAACCAAGCTGTTAGAGAACGACCAGACATATTACAACCACCCCAATCCGCATCGCACCAAGCCGTGAGACGTAAATCCGTGGTTGCACGTAACAAAATACCTTGGCCCGGATTTCCTTTTAAATAGCGAACCACGCGAAGAGCAGCCTCCCAATGATCAACTTTGGGAGAATTCATGAACTGAGACAAAACATGAATAGCATATGATAACTCTGGCCGAGTCACACTTAAGTAGATCAAACGCCCGACTAACCGACGGTAGCGAGTTGGATCTAAAAAATCATCACTCTTAGACAGCGCTAGTTGATGATGTTGTTCGAGAGGATGTGAAGCTGGTTTAGCTCCAAGTAATCCAGTTTCAGTGATGATATCAAGTATATATTTCCGTTGACAAAGGTACATTCCCGATGGACTACGAGCTACCTCAATGCCTAAGAAATATTTCAAAACACCCAGATCCTTCATACGAAAACACGAACTCAAATACTGCTTAAACCCGGTAATAATGTCCACCGAGCTCCCAGTGATAATGAGGTCATCTACATAGACCAAAACATGAAGTCGTATATCACCATCAACATATGTGAAAAGAGAATAATCAGAGAGATCTTGGTGAAACCCATACTCGGTGAGAGCCTTATTGAGTTTAGCGAACCAACATCTAGGAGCTTGTCGAAGACCATAGAGAGATTTATGCAACCGACAAACCAAATTCTTTTCGGTGGTTCGGAAACCTGGTGGAAAACGGATAAACACCTCCTCCTCTAAATCGCCATGTAAGAAAGCATTGTGGACGTCCATTTGATGCACCTCCCAATCACGAGAGACAGCTATTTGAAGAAAAGAACGTACCGTCACCATCTTAAAAACCGGTGCAAAAGTCTCCTTATAATCAATACCTTCCGTTTGATTATTACCAAGAACAACAAGCCTAGCCTTGTACCGCTCAAGAGAACCGTCAGACTTATACTTGATCGTAAAAACCCACTTACATCCAAGAGCTTTCTTACCCTTTGGTAGTGTCTCAACGGTCCAGGTGCCACTATCCTCAAGCGCCTCTATTTCTCCGCGAACCGCACCTTTCCAATGTTCATGTTCGACAGCCTCCGCATAAGATTTTGGAATAACACCCTCTGTAATAGCGGCTAGAAATGCGCGGTGATGATCTGAAAACTGACTACAATCGACATAGTCATCAATAGGATACCAAGATGAATCTACAAAATCACTATCTGAGCCAACCATGCAAGTATTTGTAACGTAGCCCTTAAGTCGTGTAGACGGGAACTTTTGGCGACAACCTTTTCCCATAGCATCTTGTGGATCAGTGATATCCATGTCACCAAGTGAGGAAGTCTCGGAAACCGAAGAAGAACTCTCGGAAATAACTTGGTCAGTCACCTCCGGAGAGGAATCATCAACGACCGGAGATGGAGGAAGCTCTTGCGTCGGAGACGAAGATAAAATCGGAGCCTCCTCAATAAGTGGATCCAATGGAGGTGTAGATATCTCGGGAAACTCCAACATAGGCGAGACCAAAGTAGTATCAAACCATAAATCATCTTCTAAACTCGTGTTCATTGGAGTAGACACAAGATGACGATGAGAAGAAGTTGGACGAGGGTCCGGCTGTGAGCTTATAAAAGGAAACTCCTTTTCACAAAAAACGACATCACGAGATGTAGAGATCACACCCGTTTCTAGATTATATACCCTCCAACCTTTCTTGCCAAAGGGGTAACCCAAGAATATGCATCTATTACTTCGTGTAGCAAACTTGTCTCCGCCATGACGTTGATTATGGACGTAACACAAACATCCAAAAACACGTAAGTGATCAAAAGACGGAGCAAGATTATAGAGTACCTCAAATGGTGATTTTTCATTTAATATCGTAGTTGGAGTTCGGTTAATAAGATAACCAGCCGTGAGAACACAATAACTCCAAAATTCGACGGGAAGATGCGATTGAAACCGTAATGCCCGTGCGACATTCAAAATATGCCGATGCTTACGCTCCACCCGACCATTCTGCTGTGGGGTGCCAACGCAAGAAGTCTCGTGAAGGATTCCTTGCTCACGAAAATAATCGGTTAGTGATAAGAACTCTGATCCATTATCACTACGAATTTTCTTAACTTTCTTATCAAATTGTCTTTCAACCAAGGAGATGAAGTTTCGAAGAGTAGAAGAAGTTTCTGATTTATTCGGTAATAAATATATCCATAGAGCCCGAGAGAAGTCATCAAGAATAGTGAGAAAATAACGAGAACCACAAATCGAAGTTGTGCGATATGGTCCCCATAAGTCGCAATGAACTAACTCAAAAACCTCTGATGTTTTATTTAGACTTAATGGAAAAGAATCTCTTGTCTGTTTGGAACGAATACAAACGTCACAAGACTTAGAATCAAAACAACTACTACTACTCAAATCAGATAACTTCAGCATCTCAATCGCTTTAGAGGCGGGATGACCTAGCCTTTGGTGCAACATATCCAACTACTGCTTCTCCGCTGCATGTGTTGCTGCCACAACCGCAATGCCTCTAAAGAAATAAAGTCCTCGTATCTGCTCACCCGCGCCAATCAGCATCTGTGTGATGCGGTCCTGAACAACACAAAGTTTGTCAGTCATCTGGACAATACAACCACTCTCGCGTGTTAACTGAGATACCGAGATGAGGTGACAATGTAATCCATCCACAAAAAATACATTCATCAATCCCATATGAGAACCTAACGAAACCGTTCCTTGTTTAGTCGATGTCGTGAGTCTACCATCAGGAAGTTTGATACACATAGGTACCATATCACGAACCTCCGTTAAAAAATCTAGACACCCCGTCATATGATTCGAAGCACCAGAATCTATAATCCATGATTCAATAAAAAACTTACCCGAAAACTTATCATGTGGAGCCGGAGTACGTTCGCTAAGCATTTGAACCAAGACCTTCCATTGTTGATCATTAAGACCCGCAAAACCCATCCGATCAGCATCCGTAACCACCGTGGTTGCTGCGACAGCTGGAGTAACGGCCAATGCTTGGTTCGCCTGAGCTGGATCCACACGACGGATTGATGATGGTTGAGGAGACGGAGTTGAAGTACCAGCCGAGGAGCTTGGTAACTTAGAACGAGGTCTATCTCCCCACCATAAAGGGTAGCCTATCTTCCGAAAACAATGATCTGCTAAGTGTCCTTTTCGACCACAAGCAGTGCACACGGCACTCGGATCACGAAGCTCTGCTTGTTGACGCGGTCTAGAAGTCGATTGAACCGCAAAACTTACAGCATCATTCTTCTCTTCAAAAATTCGTCCAGCCCGTTTGGACTCTTCATCTTGAGTAACAACTTGATAAGCTTCATCTAATGATGGAAGTGGATCCCGTGAAAGCAAATTCGACTTCACAGCACCAAAGACATTCTCATCAAGGCCCATCAAAAACTGATGCAATTTATCCTCTTCCCTCTCTTTAGCGATCTCTTCAGGGGTTTTTGCCCGCTGAAAATCCGCCAAACTCGTCCAAAGTCTGGTGAGTTTCCCGTAGTAAGCCTCCACGGCAACACCTCTTTGTTGACAAGTAGCAAGTTCCATCTTCAAACGCTGAACCCGTTGACCGTTCTTCACAGAAAAGCGCCTCTGAATATGTGTCCAAAGATCAGATGCGATTTCATGGTGAGACAACGAACTACTAAGATCCGGAGCTATCGTCAGTTTGATCCATGAGACAACCATAGCGTTATTAGCCCACCAATCCTCGAGATCTTCAGAATCCTCCGCAGGTCGAGGAATTGTTCCATCTGCGAACCCGAATTTCTTTCGTGCACGCAACGCAAGCCGGAGATTCATCGACCACTCATCATAATTCGAACCTCGAAGCTGTGGTTGTGAGATGATGGAGCCAGGATTGTCACCAGAAGACAAATCATATGGATCAATACGACGTCGAGACATCGGTTTCTCTGTTTTCGTCATGGTACTTGATTTGGCTGAAAAGGGAGTTTCTTCATCAGTAGCCATCGTTTGTGTATAGCTAATAGAAAGAGTATATCGATAGAGATCAAGATCGAAATACTAAGGTCAAGAGAAAGAAGGAGAGATCGATATGGAAGAGACCAAAAGATCGAAAAACCTAAAAAATTAGGTTAAGCTCTGATACCATGTTAAGAAACATAGATTGGTATAAAAGGTTTCTTGTTTATTCATGAAGAGGAGATCCCCTTATATACATAGTTATTTAACCTAATATACAATGTGGCCTTAGTCGGTCCAATATCGAAATACATAAAAGCCCATGAGCCTCCTCAATATCTCGTCTCTTATCTTTATGAAGATATCTTGATTGTTGATTAGCTCTGTCATTGTCCACTGTAATGCTGCAGATGTCGTGTCTAGGCTCGCCATAAACAACTCCTGCAACGAGGTACAAAATTTTAAAGAGGCTAATTAAATTGTAAAGAAAAACGGAGAACAGGTAAAGTATCTCAGGCAAAGCCTAGAGGTCGCTGGTTCGAGTGACATTTAGAACAGGATTATATAAAATGATATGGTCCCCGATATGAGGGGATGTACGGACCTAAGTCCAGAAACTCTTAGTGTACAAAAACCAAAATAAAGAGGAAAAAAACTTACAAGGATGAAGAATTTGATTTGATTCATAGTCAATTTGAGTTCGGTTTTCGGGTCATTGTACGTGTCCAACAAGATATCGATGACATCTTTATCTTTCTCTCCTTCATCATTGCTCTTATCGTCTTCATATTCCTTGAGTATCTTCTCAATCAATTCATCGTATCGCCAAATGGAAGATCTAAGCCTTTTACCATTCCCAAACACATCAAGATCCCGCAATGGTCCAAATAACTCCATGAATCCAAACCTTGTGGCGCAAGACATTATATCGCTCAAGATCTTCCTGATCTCTATGGGAATATTCGAGTTTTGGCGACAACGTTTCCCCATAACCATCTTTGATAAGATCTTTGTGGTTAAAGCAGCGAACTCCAATCCAAGATCACACGCCTCTCCATTTCTTGATTTCTCAACGAGCGATTTTAGTAAAGTTAATGTTTCCTCCTCTCTTATATCGACAAATCGATCAAGCTGATAACCCGCGAATAGCTTAGTCATGCATAGTTTCTTCATGAACCTCCAATACGGTCCATAAGGTGCATTGAAGAACTCTGCTCCTTTATAAACATTGAAGTGTCTCGGACCAAACACGAACTTGGAAGCGAAATCAGAGTCATCAGTCTTGAGGATTTGCTTAGCTGTGTCGGAATCTGAGACAACTAGGACTTCTAGTGATCCTATGCGTATGTTCATGAGAGGACCATACGTGTGAGCCAAGGCTTGCAGAGAACGAGGGAGACTTGACCGGAGAAGATGCATATGACCGATAACGGGAAGTCCTCGGGGTCCCGGAGGACGATGGTGGCGATGGCCAGATGTGGTGAAGAGTCGGTAGAGAAGGAAGATGGTAATGAATGTGAAGACGAGATAAGAAGATGATGTGTAATTAAGATCTAAATTTATTGTAATCATTTCTGTAATGTTTTTGATGGTGTTGATTAGTGATTGGGATCAAACAAGTATCACATGTTTTATATATAAAAAAAGCTTTTGTTGTTTGAAAATTCTATACAATTATTCTTGTTGCAATGAAGGATCTAAGAGTAGAGGATTCTTAGATGATAATGACTTTAATTTGAAATTTTAGTATGTTTACAAGTTGGATATTATTATTATTTTTAAAATGTTAAATTTATGCATTTTTTACCAATAAATTTTTTGTGTTATTTTGAATTTTTTTTTTTTTTTTTGTGTCCATAATTTTTTAAATTTTTCATATTTCTGCCCATAAATTTGAAACTTCAGTTTTTTCACCAATAACCAGACATTAAAATATTAAAATATTATAAATAGAGTAATTGACAACAAAAGGTCCAAAAATGTTAAATTTATTTTTAAAATACCAAAATGGTAAAAACTGAAACTAAGAGCCCACAAATATAATTATGTATATTTGTAGGACGAAACTGAAAGATATATACTGTGGGAAGAACAATCGCAAAACATGTAGGAAAAAAAAAACTGAAAGGAATAATCCTTCACCTACAATGGCGAAAAATTGAAGCATTGTAATCGCCGACTCCAATTCAATACTCATTACAAGGCTGTTCCCAGTCCCAGGTGAAATATTCCTTGAGAATTCCATGTGCTAGGTCAGTCCATACATAAGAAGATTTATTCTTCTTCTTCTTGGACAAGCAAGTATTAGATGTTTTATAGTATTAAACTTGTCTAGTTTTTTTTTTTTTTTTTTTGAAATTTAAACTTGTCTTGTTGCAATGAAGGATCTAAGAGTAGAGGATTCGTAGATGAAAATGACTTTTATTTGAAATTTTACCAACAAACTAGATGACTTGCCCGCACCATGTGCGGGTGTGAATAATATTTTTGTTGTTGTCTATTTGTTTGCTTCAGTAACACATTTGAATATGTGTTGGATATTGATTAGAAGAGGGTAAAGGTTTTTTTGATGTATATCATGTCCATGTTAGTGTCTTTAATAAGGGAGGTGCGTATATGTGCCGTGAAGGAACTTGGTGGTGGCAAGTATATCATCTTCACTTCATAGATTAATGTTATAAGAACGAAAGATGTTTTTCTTATTCTAATTTAGATAATTTTTATGTTTTGTGTATTGCAAAACAACCACCATATCTTTTGGTTTTTGGATTGTTGTAAAGTTTGTGTTGAAGCATTGAATGTTTCATATGAGATGAGATGTGGTTATGTTTGTTATTCATGAAGCTTAATGTAGCATAACGGCATCGCGTCTTAGCCATTTTTACTAAATTGGAGAGTTCACGAACATTCATATGGAACTATATGCTTAACTGAAAAACTAAGAGTTTTTTTTCCATCGCTCTTAATTAGACAACAAAAATTGAACTTAAAATCAACACTTCATTTACCGAATCATAAAACAACATACACATTTCTTTAACTCTATAAAATTTAATATGTAAAATTTTAAAATATATTATAACTCCCACAAGGTGCGGGAAATCACCTAGACATATATTCTTTAATGAACAACTATATGTTACTCTATCAATAGTAAAATTTAGGATGAGTTTGAAAATTTAATCACCGACACAGAAGATAAAATGCAGAAAAATGAATGTCGTCTATAAGAATGTGTTTCAAAACCTTTGTTAGTTTTTATATTTGATTTCTGTTTTGTTTAAATTTCTTAAATCATACTTATGTTTTTCGTTTGTTCTCATTATTCAATGTATCATTGAGTAAGTGATATGCGACATTTTCAATCTAATTTTACATGCTACAATATTTTAGCTTTTCATAATTGATAATTTATCATACCTTTAATATTAAACTAATCACGTTACGAAATATTGTTCACACCCGCATATTGTGCGGCAAGTCATCTAATGGGTGTATTAAAAAAAATCTAAAATTAGTCTATAATTGGATTTACAAATAATTGGATTTTCCAATTAACAACTATTATTAATCTAACCTATTTAATCCATGTCATCGTTCCACATCATTATTTCATGTCATAATTTTAAGCCAGTAAAATTATAACAACTAATAAATTTGAATTTTTTCACCAATAATAACCAGACATTATAAAAAGACACATAGACAACTATAGGTCCAATAATGTTAAATTTATATTTTAAATACCAAAATGTTAAAAACTGAATCTAAAGAGCCCGCAAATATAATTATGTATATTTGTAGGACGAAACTAAAAGATATATGCTGTGGGAAGAACAAACGCATAACAAGTAGGAAACAAAATCCTTCACCTACAATGGCGAAAAATTGAAGCATTGTAATCGCCGACTCCAATTCGTCAGTGCCAGTTAATTCTTCTTTTGCTCCTAACGCCGACGAGCTTATCGATCTATTAGGGTTCCGATGGGTAGGAAAAAGAAATCGCGGCCTTCGACTGAAGAAGAAGAAGATGAGGTCGAGATGGACAATGATGGATCATCTTCCGAGAGAAGTCTATACGAGGTATTTCGACATTCCGATCTCTGCTCGCGTAATTAGGGTTTTAATTAGGGATTTCAATTTTTGCTACTTTAACCTGATCCTAATTCCACAAATCACTGTGTTAAGTGTTAGCATCCTCTGGTGATACTGATTTTTCGATTTTACAGTTTGTGGAATTGGTTTGGGTTTTCATGATTCTGAGAAAGTACTGGCTAATGGTGTTTTGATGTTCTGAATTCAAGTAGATTATTGACTTGTTAAAGCTGGAACAATACTTGTTTATGTGAATTTTGTTCAGTGGTCTTATTAGATTAGGTTATTGATGAGCAAAAACAAAACTAATCTTCTCTTTACTCAAGGTTATTGGAGTTGAAAGAAGAGCTACTCATCAGGAAATAAGGAAAGCATACCATAAATTGGCATTGCGGCTTCACCCCGATAAAAATCCGGATGATGAGGTTATAAAAAAGGACACTCTTTCTTGGTCTACCATTGTGATCTTCTCTCAAGTTTATTTGGTTTCATTTACATGTAAATTCTACTATTGTTTTGTTACAGGAAGCTAAAGAGAAGTTTCAACAGCTGCAAAAAGTGATGTCGATTCTTGGGGATGAAAAGAAAAGGGCAGTCTATGATCAAACTGGCTCTGTTGATGATGCGGTGAGTCCATTTTTCTTATCAAACGGTGATTTCAGTCTCAGAAATTAATCTCTTACGTTTTCCATTTTGGTTAAATTTCGATGGTTTTTACTGGAATTCCCAATGCACATAAAGCAGTTTCTCTTACTGCTTCCTTGGTTTCCTCATTTTGATTGAGAAAAGAAAGCATTTAGCTTCTGTATTAGTATTCTGAGGTTTACTTACTTTTGTATTTTTTTTGCTTGTCCTTGTTAGGATCTCTCTGGTGATGCATTTGAGAACTTGCGGGAATTCTTCCAAGCCATGTACAAGAAGGTAGCACATCAACTTTCTCAATTGATATTTGATACATTTCTGGACTTTTTGCACATCTTTTTCAGCTGCCTACACTAACTTGGTTTTATGTCGCTCCTGATTTAGGTCACCATAGCAGATATTGAAGAGTTTGAGGCAAACTACAGGGGATCGGAGTCAGAGAAGAAAGACTTACTTGAGCTGTTCAACAAGTTTAAGGGTAAAATGAACAGGTAATTCATCATCCATTCCATTGTTTTCTATTATGTTGAGGCTGTGAGTTGATTACATATATGGATGTTTCTTTCTCAGGCTATTCTGCTCAATGCTTTGCTCGGACGCCAAGATTGATTCACACCGTTTCAAAGACATTCTCGATGAGGCCATCGCAGCAGGTAATCTATCTTGTTGTGACTAGAATGTGTCTTGCTAGATATTCTTTTCATATAAGGAATTGTCCTTCTGAATGTGGATGAATGTTGATAAAGCAATGGAATTGATGTAGTGCCTTCTCCAATCAGAGGATGAGTTTGGTTCTTGTCTAGCTTATACCTGATATTAAATCTTTGTAAACTTGGGCAATTTGCTGGTTTATGAGTTTATTTGGTAGTAATACATCTGTTTTTCTTTTCAGGAGAAGTGAAATCAAGCAAGGCATATGAGAAATGGGCAAAGAAGATTTCAGAAACGAAACCGCCCACCAGTCCATCGAGGAAGAGGAGGCAGAAGAAGTAAAGTCTCGTGCCTCCGTTTCAAATTGAAATTAGTTTTACCAATCAAGTCGACAATTTTACTTTAATCTGCATATATATGTACTTGTAGGTCAACAAAGGATCCAGAGACAGATCTTGCCATGTTGATTTCGCAGCAAAGAGAGAAGAGGAAAGGGAAAGTGGATTCAATGTTTTCCTCACTCATTTCTAGGTATGGTGGTAATGCGGACGCAGAGCCTACCGAAGAAGAATTCGAAGCTGCCAAGAAAAGGATCGAAAACCAGAGACCATCCAAGAAATCGAAAAGAAAGTAAAAAGTTGTCTTTCTAGTAATGTGTTTGTTCTTCTCTGGAACAAATGTCTCCAAGACAGACTCAATAGTTGATTTTGGTATAGTTGAAAATGTCTTCCCTACAGTTTCATGTAAACGAATATGACTCTGAATTTCCAAATTCGTAAATATTTGATAAGTGCTTCATAAACAGAGGAATTATTATTTAAGTAACCGCCTGAAGAAAACGAAGCATGATCATAAATTCCTCCAAGAAAACTCTTTTTGTTAAACAAAAAAATTCCTCCAAGAAAACCTTCTTTGAAGATCTCTCTTCTTCTCCATTGAGAGTTTCGATTCAATTAGGGTTTAAGATCTTTGCAAGCGATGGGTTGTTGTACATCAAATTGCTTTATCTACTTCGTCCTCTCCATTGCTTTAGCTTTCGTGGCCGTTTCAACAACTCTACGTTCACCTCAAGATTCCGAACCAAACAAACCCATCACTCATCCTCTCTCCTTAAACGCTACAAACGCTTTAACCAAATCCAACTTCAAAGAAATCGCAACTCTCCTCAACATCTCTCCAGAGATCTTCCTCTCATCTTCTTCTCCAAACACAACCATTTTCGCAATCCAAGACTCTTCCTTGTACAACACGTCATCTCTTCCTCCTCTGTTTCTCAAAAACCTTCTTCAATACCACACACTCCCTCTAAAGCTTTCTTTCAACGACCTTCTCAAGAAACCTCAAGGAATCTGTCTTCCTACGATTCTACGTCACAAGAGCGTCGAAATCTCCAATATCGATAAAGAATCAAGAACCGTAGAAGTGAACCATGTCCGAATCTCGCATCCAGATATGTTTCTCGGTGATTCTTTGGTTATTCATGGAGTTCTTGGACCTTTCTCTCCTCTGCATCCTCATGATAATATTATCCAGTCATCTTTATGTCAATCCGGTACAAACAAAACCGGTTTAGATGAAGAAGAAGAAGTTCCGGTTAAGATAGATTGGATTCGGATCGTTCAGCTACTAAGTTCAAATGGGTTTGTACCATTTGCAATTGGATTACACTCTGTTCTCATTAGGATTATTGCAGATCAACACAAGAATTTGACCGGTGTGACGATTCTAGCTACGCCGAATCTGGTTTCGTTATCATCAGCTTCTCCATTTCTCTATGAAGTTGTGAGACGTCACATTCTTGCTCAACGACTTACCAACAAAGACTTTGCTTCAATGCCTGATAAATCCTTAATCAAGACACTTGATCCTTACCAAGATCTTGTGATTACTAGAAGAGATGTCGCGAATTCGTCTCGAGGTTTTGTGATTTCTGGAGCTGAGATTGTAGATCCTGACATGTTCTCTTCTTCAAGTTTTGTGATCCATGGGATTTCAAACACTCTAGAGATCCCTAGGTCATAATTCACTTTTGTATTTGTTCCTTTGTAGATAGACATATCCATGTGATTTCTAACACATTATTTTGTTTTTCACACATTTTGTAATTCATGGGATATCTAACACTCTAGAGATCCCAAGGGGATAATTCACTTTGTCTAATCATTTTTTTGTTTCTGTTCCTTAGTAGATAGACACATCCATGTGATTTGAAACAATTTTTTTTTTTTTTTTGACACATTTTGTTGTAAAGATTTTTGTTTTTAGTAATAAATAAATAAATGCTTTCTTTGTGATTTTATAAAAAAATAATATTTCAATGGTTTTAAAATCTTGTAAATTCGATTGGAAATCAATATATGCAATTAGACGTTTGAATTTTGCGAATATATTTAAAAATGGAGTAAGGTAAAATGGCTTGTGAAGACCACGACCCAACGTCTGTCTATAGGTGTAACCGATTATCTCTTTGATTAAACTAATCACCGACCGATCCATCAAAGAGAGAGAGATTTTGCTTCTTCTTCTTCTTAAAATTCTTAATCCTCTGTTAAACCCGAGTCAAACTCTCATTATAACTGCTTCTTCCCTGCAAATTCGCTCACCAAAAAAATAAAAATAATAATAATCCATATTCTCTGGATCCTGATTTCAGATAACACAACTTGGATCTTGCACGAGCTCTGCTCTGTCTCAGGTTTGTTGTATGTACACAAATCCAATGCTTATAGTTTCATCGATCCGATCAACATCTCCGACATTATAATGTCGTTTAGAGAGACTTGGTTTTTGTGTAATTAAACTAATAAGATTAAGACGTGCTTTATTTGTTTATTGCTTCCTCTGTGTCGTGTTAACAAGATTAACTAATTTCTATCTATTTTGGATGATTAATTATTATGGAAATTGTGTGATGCTCATGAATGAATGAAATGTTTGTTTCCCTATGAGGAAACATCTGTGTTGCTGTCACGACTATAATAATGTCCGTAAGGTGTTCGACGTATTGAGTTGGTGATCATGTTCTTCTTTGCTTGCTTCTAAAGATAAATTTTATTGCTTTTTGTTGCAGAATGTGATCTTGTTTTGAGAATCTTGTTCAACTTTACATTGTGATTTTTTTGCGGATTAGGAGGCGATGAAAAGATTCGAGAGGCCAAGAACTTCGTTTCACTCGCAGGCAAGAACTAGTACCAGTTCGGCAACAAAGAAAGATCAGAAACCGCGTAGTAGTAGTAGTACTAGTAAAGGGAATAATGGCGTAAAACCGTTGAATGCGGCTCAGTTAGTTTCCAGAGTTTTGGATGCGACGAGTACTGAGCCTTCTTCGGTCAATGTGAATGATTCAACGACTGGATCTGAATCTTCTGAAATATACGACAATGTGAATGTGCATTACATGGATGATGCTAACGAGAAATCGAGGAATGACGATAATCTGATGGATTGTGAAGTAGAATCAGAGACCGAAACAAACATTGATTCGGTGTCGAAGTCAGATAGGCCATCATTGGTTTACAAGAGCAAAAGCTCTCAGGATAGACCCTTCACATCAAAGGGAAGAACCAATGTCGACTCGGTTAGATCGCGATCCAGTACTTTTCACGGTACTGTTAGAAAGACCGTAAGATCCAGTAAAAGCCAGACACAAGCTTTGTCTTATAGAAGCTCTGAAGTAGTCGATTCCGCGGCTTTTGAAGAGGCAAAAGAAGAGGACAAGTTTGAAGACGCTTTAAATAGCGTTAGTAACGCTGAAAGTGACAATGAAACATTAGTGTACACGGAAAACAAAAGGAGTGAAGCGGAGAAAGTGTTTACTCGTAAGATTGGGACTTTAGAAACTCGAATCGTGGAACTTGAAGAAGAGTTGAGAGAAGTGGCTGCTCTTGAGATGTCACTATACTCTGTATTTCCAGAACATGGGATCTCAGCACACAAGTTTTATAGACCTGCACGAGACCTTTCTAGACTCTACGCACTCGCTAGAAAAAATCAGAGTGAACACAAGTTAATCTCAGTAACCAAAAACATTGTGTCTGGTCTGTTCTTGGTGCTGAAATCCTGTGGAAGCGATGTACCGAGGTAATCAGAATAAATGTTTCTTCTTCTTGTATTTATGTTTCTATGCCTTAATGCTGCTTGTCTTTTCTCTGGCTCAGGTTAACATTCTGGTTGTCCAACACCGTCGTGTTGCGAGAAATCATTTCACAGGAATTTGGTAGCACATATCTAAATGGATCAAAATCGCTTGAAGAAGACTGGACAGAGTCAAGAACTCTGATAGAGGCATTAAGAAGAGTTGAATCATGTTTATTCACACAAGCCGTTGAATCCATATGGTCACAGGTAAAACAAAACAAAAAAAGCAAGATTAAGATATTTGATGGATTTAGATTCTCACTCCTTGTGTTAGGTAATGATGGTTCATATGAGACCTGAAGGAGATGACTTGACGGTTGAAGAAAATGCCGGACATTTTTCAGAACCAACAACATGTGACCGGTTAGAAGAGAGTTTTTCTGTCAAACTATGGGAAAAGGCTTTTGAGGAGGCTCTTCAAATGATCTGTTCTGTTCAAGCAGCAAAGCGTAAATGCGGTTGTTTGAATGTGTTGACCAGAATGGTACACTCCCTTTTCCTTCCCTTGTGTGTGTGTGTATGCTTTCTCTTTTGGACTGTAACTGATATGTTCTGTCTAACTAGGTTATGGAGCAATGCATTGTAAGACTTGATGTGGCTATGTTCAATGCTATTCTCCGTGAGTCGGCTCATCAGATACCGACTGATCTTGACTCTGATCCCATTGGTGACCCAAGAGTTCTTCCAATTCCAGCAGGGGTTTTGAGCTTTGAATCTGGCGTAAGACTAAAGAACACGGTATTCACGTGAATCATTTGAAGTTGTACATGTTCCTCTTTCACAGCTTACTACTGTATTTGCCAATGTTTTTCCTTTGAAGAGAGTTGTAATGAGTAACGAGTCATGTAACGTTGATACAGGTTGGCTATTGGTCGAGATTGCTTACAGACATCTTTGAGACCGATGTTGATCATTCTCCGGAAAAGAAGCAACATATGCAAAGTGGCGACGAGGCATTTAAACCTTTCCCCTTGCTCAATGAACTGAGCGATTTTCTTATGTTTCCAAAAGAAATGCTTGTGGACAGTTCCACAAGAGATGAGGTATGTATGCTTCATGATTTAGTACTGCCTGTTAACACTGCAAAGCCATGATCTAACTTCCAGTTTAATACTTTTGGGGCTTCACAGGTCTGCCCATCAATTGGCCTGAGTTTGGTAACAAGAATACTATGCAATTTCACTCCAGACGATTTCTGTCCATATCCTGTCCCAGTAAATGTTCTTGAGGAACTCAACGCGCAGGTTGATCTATCTTTTTCAGTCCTTCAGTGACTAGGTCCGAGGTAAAGCACTCGTACTAAAACCTATGTTGTTTTCTGTGTCTCCAGAGCATACTTGAGAGTAGAAGCTCATCTGGAGATGTAACTAGAAGATTTCCACGAAAAGTCGATCCGGTTCAGTATAGTCGTCCTTCTTGTACTCACTTGACAGACATGGTTGCAGAGTTCAGTGACAAACTTATGGTTTCCATGACACAAAACAACGGATACATCAGCAACGAAGAGGTCAAAACATCAAGATCTCCTCCATATTACAACAATATCATCAAAGGGGTTGAAGCAAAGAACGAAAAGTTCAACCTTAGTTTCTATCCGACTAACGAACGATACAGACTCCTCGGAGAAACCTAAACCTGGCCTGTTTGGCCAAAAGACTCCAAACCTAATGCTTTTTGTCCTTGAACAACACCAATGTACATTTATACATAACTCTCACACTCCAGAAACAAAACATACCATTTTGCACTTTGACCATTCAAATAAAATCTTGAATTTTTACGCGGAAACTGGAAGCTTTTTAGTAGATGTTGAGGCGGAAGAGATTATACCCTCAAGAGCTTTGATAACTTGAAGCAATGAAGGCCGTTTCTCTGCAGCAACAGCGATGCAGTCGAGAGCAATGTCTAAAGTCTTTAGCATGTCTGATTGGCAAGAATTAGACAATATCTTTTGGTCAAGAACTTGTGCTGCTCCATTTGTCAGGTTTATCTTCCTCCTCACATGCTTCACTATGTCAACGAACTCTCCAGATACGCCTTCTTCTGCTTTCTCCGCTCTTTGCCCCGTTACAAGTTCTAATAGTACAACACCAAAACTGTAAACATCCATTTCTTCTGTTGCTTTCTTGCTGTAATTGTTTTCTGGATACAATCAAGAAAAAAGCAGATCATGATACCGAAAAGTTCACTCGCATTACACAATCAGTATGATTACAAGACATTGTACCTGGTGCAGTATAGCAGCTGGAGTGTATCAGAGACTGAAAAGCAGTTTCTCCAACAATTTGGTCAAGAGCGAAATCGCTGAGCTTGGGTTCGAAATCTTTGTCCAAGAGAACGTTTGTTGACTTTAGGTTCCTATGGAGTAAATGTGGCACATAATCTTTGCTAATGTATGACAATGCTTGAGCAACACCTAGCGCTATCTTCAACCTAACGCTCCACTGTAGTTGATCGCCGGGCTTCAATAGCATATCATGTAAGCTTCCATTCTGTGTGTACTCATAGATCAAGAAGATGAATTCGCCGGTGAAACAAAAACCAAGAATTCGAGTAATGTTCTTATGCCGTATTTTTGCTATGGTTCTCACTTCAGCTTTCAGAGCTTTCGACGATATATTCTTCCTAGAATTCACGAGCTTCTTCACCGCTATTAACTCTCCACTCGATAAACTGAGAACGTAAACTTCACTCCCGGAAGAAGGACAACTTACGTTCATCACTTTCATCAACTCGTGCTCGGTTAACCTGAGCGGATGATAAAACTCTGACTGCCAATCACTCTTAAACTGAACTTTCTTTCGGTAGTATCGATATGACACGACAAGGGAAGTGGCAAGAGCAAGTGCTAAACATATCAAAAGAAACAACAAAGCTTTGACTCCTGTTTTATGGAAGCTAGAGTGACCAGAGGAGCAAGAATTCGGTAAACCGGGTCCACAAAGCCCGGGATTTCCTTGCAGAGAGGAAACTGGTAAACCGGAGACCAGAGAGTGAGGTACCTCGCCTGATAACCGATTGAACGACACGTTGAAGAGAGCAAGCTTCAGGTTCTGAAACTCTTGAGGGATCACACCCGTAAGCTTATTATCGGATAGATCAAGATAAGTCAGAACATGTAAATCAGCAAGTGATGGGGGGATTTTTCCGGTAAATGCATTGCCTGCAAGAGACAAAGAGACAAGCTTCTTACAATTCTTCAGCTCTGGAATCTTCCCTAAGAGCTGATTGTGAGAGATGTTTACAATACTAAGAACAGGCGAGTCGCAGAAAGTCGGTGGTAATTCTCCACTAAACCCGTTTTCCGAAGCAGAAAACTTGTACAAGCTCTTAATCAGTCCAAGACCATGTGGGATTTCACCAGAAAATGAATTGTTGTCTATCTCAACTTGCTCTAATACAGAAGCTAAAGACACAGAATCAGGAACTTGACCTGTAAACCGATTATTATCCGCTCGAAGAATCTTGATCTTTGGTAATGACCATATTCCAACTGGAAACTCACCAGAGAATCCATTTTCCTGCACTTGAAACCTCTCCAAGCTAAGGCATTCACTAATGGACTTAGGCAACGACCCTTCGAACGAATTCGAATGAAGAGAAAGGTTAATAAGCCTTTTGCCACTACAACTACCACTAGGGAAAGAACCAGATATCTTGTTCTGTGAGACATCAAGAGACACTAAGTTCTTGAGAGAAGGGAAAGAGCCAGTCAGGTTGTTCAGAGACAGATCCAAGATTCTCAAACTTGTCAAACCAACAAAAGAAGTTGGAATCTCTCCATGGAACCCTGACCTATGCAACAGAAGCTGTTCAAGCTTATCTAGTTTCCCAATAAAAGAAGGAATCTCACTAACCAAATACCTATTTTCAGACAAATCAAGAACCACAAGCTCACTTAGCTTCCCAATTGCAGGAGGGACACTACCAGAGAGAAGATTACTTCCCAAGTTGAGAACTTGAAGATTGAACAGTAACCCTAAATCTTCAGGAATCTGACCTTCAACATGGTTCTTGCTAAAGTCAAGAACTTTCAAGGAACTAAACTGAGAAATCTGGTCAGGGATTGTTCCCCAGATGAGATTAGTACTGAGATTCAAAGACTCTAATGTAAAACAACTAGACAAGTGAAGTGGGATTGGTTGATTGAAGAAGTTTTGAGAGAGGTCAAGGTGAGTTAGGTAAGGGAGATTACAAATGGAGTCAGAGATTTCACCAGAAAGATTCAAACTTTGAAGGTTTATTGAAGAAACGTAAAGAGAAGGAGCTCTTGTACATGTAATGCCTGTCCAGTTACAGTGGTGAGAGGAAGAAGAGGAAGTGTTGGACCAATCTGAAAGAGAGGCCTTTGGATCATTAATGGAAGTTTTGAATCTGAGGAGATTGCCAAGTTCCTCGTTTTCTGTGAAAGAGAAGGTTGTGATGAAGAAGAAGAAGAATGTGAAGGGTAATGAGATTGAAAACTGGTGATTGAATCTTGTAGCCATTGAAGAGATAGAGAGAGAGAGAAGAGGATCTGCTGAGTGGGAGTGGGAGTGGGAGTGGGAGTGACAGTGAGAATTAGAGCATTATTGATGAGTAATAAGGTGAAAAAAAAAAAATTGTTGAGAAAAGAGAGAGACCAATCATTTACCTTTAAAAAGACAAATGTAATTAATCTTAGGATTCCTTTTGGTCAACGTAATGCATTTTTAGGCTGTGTTTGCCAAACATAAAAAAATAATTAAAAATGCAAAGATTAATGCGAAGCAGAAGATATTTGAGATAAAAATGCAAAGATCAACAAAATTGTTTTAAAACATCTGTTAGTTGTCCACGGATTATATAAAAAAAAAACTATAATTAAAAAGTTCAAAATATCAAATAACATTATATAATTTGTAGAGTAATTGGGGCTGATGGCAAGGAATTAAATGGAAATTGGCCATCTAACCAAATACTATATAAACCACTATACAATTTTCTAAATGGCAATTCAGACCCTACAACCTCTAAGATTAATTGGTTTTGTATACCGAAGTTGTCTGAGACCAAATTACTCAATATAAAATTCCATCCTCAAAACCAATTTTCCTGACGAAATTCCTAATATTCCGTCTTATGTGTTTTTACCAGAGGAAGAAATGGTGGTGGTGGTAACGGGATTAGACTCAGAGAGTCGGAGACAATCGGCTCGGGTTGTTGAGTCGAATCGGGTTGGAGGTGGAGAAAGACGCGGTGGAGCCGGAGGAAGACACGAAGGAGAGGGAAAGTATCGGATTGAGATGATTAGTGGTGGTGACGCGGAGGAAGACATGACGGGGGAGAGTGAGTTACCGGAAAAAAGAAATAGTGGTGGTGGTGGTGGTGATGAGATTAGAATAGGAGACGATCTGGTCGGGTGAAGAAAATAATCGGGTTGAGATGATGATGTGAAAAACCGATTTGTTTTATATTCTACATAACTAGGGACCAAATGGTAAATTGTCATTTTTCAAGTCTTCATGTTTCCTTCGATCACGAATTTGAGTTCGAGCGTTTGGCATTTGCGGGACATTTGTAGCCATATGAGTAGAAAACGTGTAATCTACATGTGAACTTCCTTCTCCTTGTTCGAACTCTGATTTATCATACTGAGTGTATGCAGCTCGTTCGTCTTCTACTATCATGTTGTGAAGTATAACACAAGCTTTCATAATGTTTCCTATTTTTGCCTTATCCCAAAAAAGAGCCGGGTTTTTAACAATCGCAAACCGAGCTTGCAGAACTCCGAAAGCACGCTCGACATCTTTTCGGACAGCTTCTTGACGTTCAACAAATAAACATGCTTTTAGACCTTGTGGGAGTGGAATGGATTGGATAAAAAGTAGCCCATTTAGGATAAATACCATCGGTTAGATAGTAAGCCAAATGATAATCATTTCCGTTAACAGAGAAACGCACTTTGGAGGCTTTACCTTCAATTATATCACTAAAAACTGGTGAGCAGTGAAGAATATTGATATCGTTTAAGGTATCTGGACTCCCAAAAAATGCGTGCCATATCCAGAGATCATATGACGCAATTGCCTCTAAAACGATGGTTGGTTTTCCAGAGCCACGAGCATATTGTCCTTTCCAACCCGAATGGCAATTCTTCCACTCTCAATGCATACAATCGATACTTCCTATCATCCCGGGAAATCCCCGTTCTTTTCCCATATGAAGTAATCGTTGAAGATCATCTTCTGTGGGTCTTCTTAGATATTTATCTTCGAACAAATATATAATTCCTTCGACAAAGTTGTCTAAGCATATGAGACTAGTACTTTGACTCATTCGGAGGTATTCATCGACTTGGTCCGCCGCATTACCATATGCCATTGTACGAATAGCTGATGTACACTTTTGCAGTGGAGAAAAACCCAGCCTTCCAGTATCATCTCTTTGTTGTCGAAAGAATGGAAATTCATTTGAGAGTCGGTTGACGATATGCATGAACAAGTGCTTGTTCATTCTAAAACGGTGCCGGAATATATTATCCGGATAAGTTGGTTGGTCACAGAAATAGTCGTTCCATAACTGCACGTGTCCCTCTTCGTGATCTCTGTAGATGTAGACTCGTTTTTTCCTGGGTTTGGGTGGTTCTAGATGATCAACAAAATCATTCAACAAATTATCAAACTCTTGCTCGATAAATTCATCAAATTCTTCATCGAGTGTTCGTGAGAAGGGATCATTGGATGATGATGCCATATATGGGATAAAAGTTGTGAAAAATTACGATTTGTGGAATAGAAGATTTGGTCTCAGAAGAGAAAATATTTTGGAATAGAAGATTTGGTTAATAGCAGGAGGAGGAGAAGTCTAGATTGAGAAGAAAGATAAGAAGAAGAAGAATCTTGCTTTGTTATTGAAATAATGAGAGGAGGAGAAGTCTACAATGAGAAGAAATATAAGAAGAAGAAAGTTGTTGGTGCTTTAATAACAAATTTACAATGTTACAAAAACCAAAACATGTGAAGTTATAACAAAAGAAGACAAGTAACACACACTGCCGACACAATTGACAAAACACTATCTAACTTGTGAAGCATGAAGACAAGAACATGTGAAGCATGAAGACACAACTTCTCACTTGTTGTGTTTGTGACCTGCGCAAACATGAAGACACATAACCATAATTACATGCGTACACAAAGATGTGGAAATATAAGAAAAATTTATCCAAATTTCAGAAACTTACCTGAAGGTATTCTTGTGTCATTCATCTTCTCATGTACATGACAAATAAGACGGAGGAAACACAATTTTAGAAAACATTTACAAGATCAGAAAGACATACACCAATTAAACAAACAACAAATTCATTCATTTCATACAATTGTTAAGCAACCACATCAAGTGATATAACAGAGAAGCTAATACAACATTTCATACAAGTTATCATACAGTAGATATCATACAGTAGAAGTTAATACAAGATATCATACACTACATATCTTACAGTAGAAGTAAATAGAAGATATCATACAAGATATCATACACGAGTTACTACAAGGTTTCATACAAGATATCATACAGTAGCATTCATATAACAGTACACAGAACAGATCATAGAAGAGTTGAGCGTAGCATAAATCAAGGGTTCAAGAACAAGTTAGTTATGAGCTTGTTCTTGAGAGTTATTTCTAACTCAGACAGCTCATCAAGAGGTCTGGCAAGAAGACTCTCTAGCATGTTTGATTGACTCTGCTTTGCTTTGATGGCTGCATCTTTTTGTTTAATCTCCCAAACGGTTTTAATATTCTCAAGCTTTTTGCCCTGTTCTACTTCATTGTCTGTGTTGGTGACTGACCTTTTCAGCTTGGCCTTGGACGCCTTAATACCAGGAGGTCTAACCTCAACTGATTCTGCGAAACCTTCCTCTACATTGGTCATAGATTGTGAACTACCAGATTGGGCACCACCATCTCCTGTCTTCCTTCTTTTTGAACTCCCTCCTTGTACACCTTTAGTGGTACTGATGTGACACCACTTCTGCTCATTTTTGAGCTCATCCCATGCATGCTCAAGCATGAACTTGACTTTGTAGTCTGAGTAGAAGATTTCATGCGCCAGCTTTAAATAATCAGAAGGACCAAAGCCACTTTTAGGAGGAGAGGTTGCAGCCACATATGCTCTAGAAAACTTGGAGACATGATCATTGATCTTTCTCCACCTCTGCTTGCAATGATTGAACTCTCTCTTCTCATCAGCTCCAATGGTAGGACTAGCATTGTACGCAGCTACTATGCGTTTCCAAAAGGTACTACTCTTTTGCTCAGTTGAAACTATAGTGTCCTTGCTGGTGTTTAACCATAAGCTGATCAACACAAGGTATTCTCTTTTAGTCCATCGCTTTCTCTCTTTATTACGATCCTCTTCATCAAATGTTGGAGCATCAGTTGGCTGACTACTAAAGAATGGAATCTCTGATGATCCAACAGGTGTAGATAGGGAAAAAGAAAAAAGGTTATTTTCAGGGTTTAGGGTTTCCTCTTGACTATTTAAAAGGTCCATAAAATTGGACCTTTGAGTATTTGGATTAGGAGAATCCATATGGTACTTGTGAGAGTTAAGAAATAGAAGAGGTCAGAGAATAAGGATACTGGTTTGGTTTTAGAGAAGGTATGAAGCAGAAGCATGAAGGTGTTTTTTGAGAATGAAAATCAAGAGAAGAAGAAAGAGGAGTACTGAAGTTTTGTTGTTTCGGATGTATCTTTATTATATAGAAAGAGGGTGAAGGTTTTTAATGTGTTTAAGCAGAGATCGGGTATTTTTTATTGTGTATTAGTGTAAAAGTGGTTGTGATATGTATCTTTTAACCATTCAATGACAAGTGTAGTCTTTACCTAATCTCTAACTTAGCATTCAATTACAAGAACATTTTCAAGTTACGGTTCAACATTCAACTAAGAAATCAACTAAGCATTGATCACAATTTCTATCACACTTTCAAACTGTTGGAAATGTCCTGAAATCACACTTGTATTCACTCTAGATATAATTGTACTGTCGAGATTAGACATTCATATGATACTAGGTGGTCATCATGTTTTGCTAGAAACCAATGATGATCTATGAGTTATGAACTCATTGCTAGTATTATATGATCCTACAGGGTCACACACCTAAGCAAATTGGATTCACTTTATGTGGGAATGATCATTAATGTAATGATCCAAATAATGTGTATTTGATGCACATTATTTTCATGTTTTAAAAGGTGTGTCGATCGACACAAGTATGTTGTGCCGATCGACACGTGCTGCTGACCAAAATAAAGGCACGACCTGGTGATAAGTTTTTTAGAAAAAAACTTTCTTGCAGCCACTTTAAAACGCAGAAACTCCCGAGAAATCCGATCTACCGGCACTAGCATCCCGGCGGATTCCAGTTTGTGTGCGTGTGGACTAACAGTAGAGGCACTACGATTGAAGTGCTCGAAATCTCGAATCCCTGATCATAATTCCGCTGCATAACTCCAGGTATATTCGAGATCCTTTCTATCAGATTCATTGTTTACAAACCCTAGATCCTAGGAGAAGGAATCATGACTAGGTTGATTAATAGAGATTAATCCGGTAAAACCTGAGTAAATTCCTACAGTGGTATCAGAGCATTAGGGTTTAACAATCTACCTGATAGTAATCGAATTTGATCAATTGTTTCGTTGCAAAATCGTTTTGTTGTTAAATAGTTCAAATCGGCATGAAAAACCTAGTCGTGTCGATCGACACAATGGTTGTGTCGATCGACACGATGGTCTCTGCCATTGCGTTTGATGAACCGGTTTAATTGGATTAAATCGGTTATCGCGCTTGGTTAACAAATCAATTAAACCGACTGATTTCGGTTTACTGCGAATTGGTTGGTGTCGATCGACACAAATGTTGTGTCGATCAACACGGACCGGTTATCGACCCGGTTCAATTGGATTGACCGGTTATCGCAAAATTGATTTGGTTTGACTCGTGTCGATCAACACAAATATTATGTCGATCGACAGAGGGCAATTATCAACCCGGTTCAATTGGATTGACCGGTTATTGAAAATTAAAATTGGTTTGGTCGGTTATCGAAACCGGTTCAATTGGATTGATCGGTTGTCGAAGAACTGTTCCAGAGAGGTGAGTGTCGATCGACACTAATGTAGTGTCGATCGACGGCCTCAAAAGATTAAAGGTTAGTGAACCTGAAATCAAACAACCGAACCAGATTTAATTAGATTAGGTTCCTGAATGCATATGTGATATGTGTTAAGGATTAAATGTTCAGTTCCTCGACTAAATTACAAGTGTTCTGGATGTCTTCCCGATCTTGTCAGCTGTCAAGGCTCTTTTAATTGCGTGATAGGCTTGCAGTGCAAGGTATCTGCGGTTACATGAGTAAGGCAGTAGGTAATTGTGTTGATGGGCTTGCAGTGCATGACATCAACTATTACATGACTGAAGAGATTGGTTAACTTGAATGGGCTATCAGAAGTTCTGGGCTCATAGACATCAGGTGGACTAAACATAAGATGTTTTATCCACAACCAAGAGTCATATTGGATATGATTAGCAAAGTGTTGCTTACCTACATAGCTGAGATTTGAGTAACAGCCAGTGGCTTGCTTGGATTTTAGTGAAACATGGATCTTGGATCATTATATTCTTTTGAGGAAACATAGTTTTGAATATAATGCGAGTTTTCTAAATTGTTAAGCTTACTCTTTTATTGAACATCGTAACTTACCCTCTACCTCTTTTGTTTCAGCAATGTCTAGCTCAAACAACACATTCTCCTTGAGATCCGTCCTTGAGAAGGACAAGCTAAATGGATCTAATTTTCTGGAATGGTATCGGAACCTGAGAATTGTTCTCAGGTAGGAGAAAAGGGACTATGTCCTTGATAAATTTCTCCCCGAGAAGTACCGTGCCAATGCCCCGCAGGCAGAAAAGAATGCTTGGGATAAGCATTCAAATGATGTGGTCGATGTGACTTATCTGATGCTGGCTACCATGAACTCAGATTTGCAGAAGCAATATGAGAACGTGGCGTCGTCCATCGAGATAATCACTAGCATGAAAGCGATATTTCAGGAGCAGGCTCGAACTGAGAGATACCAGACGGTTAAATCTCTAGTTGAGTGTAAGCTACCAAGTGATGCTCCAGTAAGTCCCCACGTCATAAAGATGATGGGTTATATTGATAACTTGGGGAAACTGGACTGTCCCATTAGCCAAGAGTTGGCTACTGACATCATACTGCAGTCACTGCCGCCAAGCTATGATACGTTCATTATGAACTATAATATGAACAGCTTGACGAAGACGTTGACTGAGTTACATGGCATGCTCAAGACAGCTGAGCCAAACATCAAGAAGGGTACCCCAAATGTGCTTATGGTAAGGGGATAAAAAGTTTAAGAAACCCAGAAGAGGCAAAGGAAAGGGCAGGGCCGTCCAGGTTGTGAACCGGGACAGACCTGCGCCTCCTCCTAAGCCCAAGTCTGGCCCTTCTGATGCTGATAAGTGCCACTTCTGCAATGAGCCTGGGCATTGGAAGAGAAATTGCAAGAAATTCCTGGATGGTCTAAAGAACAAGAAGAAGACGTATGAGACGACTTCTCCAGGTATATATGTTATTGAAGTAAATGTTACTTCTTCAGGTTCTAACTCATGGGTATTGGATACCGGTTGTGGTACTCATATTTGTACCAATATGCAGGCACTAAGCAACAGTAGGACGCTGAAAAAGGGACAAGTGGAGCTGCGAGTCGGGAATGGAGCAAAGGTTGCTGCGTTGGCCGTGGGAACTTACCATTTGTCTTTGCCTTCGGGCCTGGTTTTAGAATTAAACAATTGCTATTATGTACCTGCGATAAGCAGAAACATCATTTCAGTTTCCTGTTCGGATTTGGAAGGATTTGATTTTTCTATTAAGAATAAATGTTGTTCTTTTAATCGCGATGGTATGTTTTATGGTAGCGGCCCATTAGAAAATGGGCTTTATGTTTTAAACCAATATATGCCCGTTTATAACATAAATACTAAGAGGTTTAAGTCAAATGACAAAAACCCAACTTTTCTCTGGCACTGTCGTTTGGGTCACATAAACGAGAAACGCATACAGAAGCTCCATAGTGGTGGGCTTTTGGGCTCATTTGATTATGAATCATGTGAGAAATGTGAATCTTGTTTGATGGGCAAAATGGCAAAGGCTCATTTCAATAAACCAAATGAACGGGTCAGTGACTTGTTGGGCCTAATACATACAGATGTCTGCGGCCCGATGAGCACAAGTGCTAGAGGAAACTATAACTACTTCATTACCCTTACAGATGATTTCAGTAGGTATGGCTATGTCTATCTAATGAGACACAAGTCGGAATCCTTTGAGAAATTTAAGGAATTCCAGAATGAAGTACAGAACCAACTTGGCAAAAGTATTAAAGCTCTTCGATCTGATCGTGGCGGAGAATATTTAAGCCAAGAGTTCAGTGATCATCTGAGAGAGTGTGGAATTGCTTCACAACTCACTCCTCCTGGAACACCCCAATGGAATGGAGTTTCCGAGAGGAGGAATCGGACCCTATTAGATATGGTTCGATCAATGATGAGTCACACAGACCTTCCATTATCCTTTTGGGGATACGCTCTAGAAACGTCTGCGTTTACACTAAACAGAGTCCCATCAAAATCAGTTGCAAAGACACCACATGAGATGTGGACTGGAAATGTTCCAAGTCTGTCTTTTCTAAAAATTTGGGGTTGTGAGGCTTATGTAAAATATTTAATATCTGATAAGCTCGCACCCAAATCTGATAAGTGCTTTTTTGTTGGTTATCCTAAAGAAACCAAGGCGTATTACTTCTACAACCGTTCTGAGAACAAAGTGTTTGTTGCTCGGGATTGTACTTTCCTTGAAAGAGAGTTTCTTCATAAGAAGAATAGTGGGAGTAAAGTACTACTCGAAGAAGTTTGAGAATCACAGGAGCCTGCTCAACCTCATGAGGAAGAGCAGCAGGTGGAACCACAAGGAGTTGTGGAACCTGTGAAACCACAAGGAGTTGTGGAACCTGCACCTGTGATGCCTGAAGTTCGCAGATCCGGAAGGATTCGTCACGAAACCGAGAGATACTATGGATTTCTCGTGAATGACTGTCATGACCTGTTGATCATTGACAGTGACGAACCTGCGAATTTTGAAGAAGCAATGTTGGGCCTAGACTCCGAAAAGTGGCTGGGAGCCGCTAGATCCGAAATGGGATCCATGTCAGAAAACCAAGTATGGTCCTTGGTAGATTTACCCGATGGTGTAAGACCCATTGAGTGTAAATGGATCTTCAA
This sequence comes from Draba incana, assembly GCA_963576765.1. Lineage (NCBI taxonomy): Eukaryota > Viridiplantae > Streptophyta > Magnoliopsida > Brassicales > Brassicaceae > Draba > Draba incana. The sequence continues at coordinate 48,160,852 of OY755203.1, read as the reverse complement.
GAAGAAGATTGACGTGGATGGGAATATCTAGATATTCAAAGCTAGATTGGTGGCTAAAGGTTTTAAACAAATTCATGGTATTGACTATGATGAGACCTATTCCCCAGTCGCTATGCTTAAATCCATTCGGACACTCCTAGCAACTGCCGCTTATTATGATTATGAGATATGGCAGATGGATGTGAAAACAGCTTTCCTTAACGGAATTCTGGAAGAGGATGTGTACATGACACAACCTGAAGGTTTCACAGATCCTAAGAATGCTGGGAAAGTATGCAAGCTTCATCGATCCATTTATGGATTGAAGCAAGCATCACAGAGTTGGAATCTTCGTTTTGATGAAGCGGTCAAAAAGTTTGACTTTATCAAGAACGAAGAGGAACCATGTGTATACAAGAAGACTAGTGGGAGCGGAGTTGGATTTCTCGTACTGTATGTAGACGACATACTCCTTCTTGGAAATGACGTTTCATTGCTTCAGTCTGTAAAGACTTGCCTTGGAAGTTGTTTTTCCTTGAAAGACATGGGTGAAGCCGCGTACATTCTTGGAATAAGAATCTATAGAGATAGATTAAATAGGCTTATTGGATTGTGTCAAGACACTTATATAGATAAGGTCTTGCACAGATTCAGTATGCAGGATTCCAAGAAAGGTTTCACACCTATGTTACATGGCGTTACTCTTAGCAAGACGCAGTGTCCCTCGACACAAACTGAACGGGAGCGAATGAATAGAATTCCTTATGCTTCGGCAGTAGGATCTATTATGTATGTCATGCTCTGTACTCGTCCAGATGTTGCTTGTGCCTTAAGTATAACGAGTAGATACCAATCTGATCCAGGTGAGTGTCACTGGACAGCAGTCAAGAATATCCTAAAGTATTTGAGAAATACTAAGGATAAGTTCTTGGTGTATGGAGGAGATGATGAGCTGGTCATAAGTGGATTCACTGATGCAAGTTTTCAGACGGACAAAGACGATTTCCGGTCTCAGTCTGGTTATGTCTTTTGTCTAAATGGCGGTGCAGTCAGTTGGAAAAGTTCCAAGCAGAGCATCGTAGCTGATTCCACTACTGAGGCTGAATATATTGCTGCTTCGGAAGCAGCGAAGGAAGCTGTTTGGATCAAGAAGTTCATGTCTGAACTTGGTGTGGTTCCTAGTATCTTAGAGCCTGTAGCATTGTACTGTGATAACAATGGAGCAATTGCTCAGGCGAAGGAACCAAGGTCACACCAGAAATCCAAACACATAGAGAGGAGATATCACTTGATTCGTGATATAATTGATAGAGGAGACGTGAAGATCAGCAGAGTTCCAATGGATGTGAATGTCGCTGATCCTCTGACCAAGCCCCTCCCACAACCTAAGCATGAGAGTCATACTGCTGCTATAGGACTTAAGGAAATTAAGATGTGATCTTGATTTTAGTGGGAGTTGTCTTATTTTAAGTTATGTTTTGATGTTCATGTAATCATACTTTGATTATTTTAATGAAATTTGATTTCAGTATTATTTAAATGTGTTTAAATGATAGTCCCAAAATAATTTACGACATGCTATAGGTCATCAAGTTGAGGACTTGATCATGAGACCCTATGAGGATTAAATGACATAGATTATATTTGTCCCTGGTCGAGATTGTTAAAGTGGGACATTAACAACCGCGTGAGACTAGCATGTGAGGTGACTGATGACTAAGTTTCATGGAGTCATTAATAAGAGTATTAAAGTCAATCACATAGATATATGTTAGAGAACATATGATCGGACATGACCCGCTAATGAGAACTCTACAGGATAATTAAGTGTCATAAGAGGTTCTCATTACGACTATAGAGTATAGTCCTTAGACCTGAGTTCATCATGATTTCTTACATATGAATTGGTCCGCTTTGACTCTGTCAAACGTTATCCGTAACAGGTGACTATAAAGGCATTGATTGGGCGTATCATGAAGTGTGTGAAGGAACAGGGATGGAACAAGATGGGATTTGTCCCTCCTGTAAAGCAGGAGATAAATATCTCAGGGCCCATCGAAGATTTGATACTGAGGAATGTGTGGCCGCACTCGAACGAACTGAATGTCAGTTGTTTGTATTGTCAGTATAAATCGGAGTTCGATGAACATGATTTTGGTTGAATAAGGATGACACGGATCTTGCCTTATGCCATATCGAGATATAGAGACGAAGGGATTGTTGGAATAGTTGATTCCAGTACAAGTGGGAGATTGTTGGGAATGTCCTGAAATCACACTTGTATTCACTCTAGAGATAGTTGTACTGTCGAGATTAGACATTCATATGATACTAGGTGGTCATGACGTTTTGCTAGAAACCAATGATGATCTATGAGTTATGAACTCATTGCTAGTATTATATGATCCTACAGGGTCACACACCTAAGCAAATTGGATTCACTTTATGTGGGAATGATCATTAATGTAAGATCCAAATAATGTGTATTTGATGCACATTATTTTCATGTTTTAAAAGGTGTGTCGATCGACACAAGTATGTTGTGTCGATCGACACGTGCTGCTGACCAAAATAAAGATTTCGGTTTAATAACTTAATTGATTCTGAATCGGTTCAAGATCAATTAGGTTTTCTCCAGGGCCTATATAAGGAGTTATAAAGGCACGACCTGGTGATAAGTTTTTTAGAAAAAACCTGTTGGCAGCCACTTTAAAACGCAGAAACTCCCGAGGGATCCGATCTACCGGCACTAGCATCCCGGCGGATTCCAGTTTGTGTGTGTGTGGACTAATAGTAGAGGCACTGCGATTGAAGTGCTCGAAATCTCGAATCCCTGATCATAACTTCGCTGCATAACTCCAGGTATATTCGAGATCCTTTCTATCAGATTCATTGTTTACAAACCCTAGATCCTAGGAGAAGGAATCATAACTAGGTTGATTAATAGAGATTAATCCGGTAAAACCTGAGTAAATTCCTACACAAACAATAACTCTGATGTAGACAGAGGAACCAGCTGGTAATTTCTATCCAACTAAACATGCATTTATTAGGCCGAGAAGAAGTGTTGCAGGAATAATAGAGAACAATGTAAACACACATAAATTTAATCTCAAGCAGTTATTAATTCTTAAACTCTCACAAGTATAAAAAACCAAGCAGTTACAAAACAATTCTTAAACTCTCACAAGCATCAAAACACCAAGCAGTTACAAAACAATTCTTAAACTCTCATAAGTATTAAAACAAACACATGAGTTTGATCTCAACCAGTTACTAAGCAAGTATCAAAAGAACACCAAGCAGTTACAAAAATATTCTTAAACTCTCACAAGCATCAAAACAAACACCTAATAATTTTAATTTGAAGCAGTTACTAACGATTGAGGTAACACCAAATCTGTAACTATCAAGCGTCTAACAGTTGCTATCAATTTACATGGAGAATAAGAAAAGAGAAAAAAAATAATTACCTTGTTAGAGAGAAGAACCATGTGATGGTCATGCATTGGTTCTTTTTCAATCTCTGTACGAGATAGAGCAGTGGTAAGCAAATAAACCTGAACAAACAAAAATATAAACGTCAGAACATATGTGTTAGAAACTAGCAAAATATATGAGTATGAAGAGAGACATACATGTTCTGCAGTCTTCTTCTTCTCCACAGGTACCACCTCAAATCAAATGAGAACAAAACACATATTAGAGGAAATCCCAAAATTTGAATTTTTATCTCAGAAATGAAACCCTATTTTAAATGTCAAGTTCAATCGTAAATGCAATTTTATGAAATCCCAAATACACATGAACTCTAATTACAACTATCTCAAATCCCAATTTCAAAAAACCCTAATTTGGAAATCTGATTCGATTCTCAAATCATACAAACCCTAACAGAGAGACAGAGATATATCAAAGAAGAGAGAAATTTCAGTCGATTCAGTGGAACGAACCTTTCATAACAGAGAAGAGATGATGATGATGAACCGCTTGATTTCAGATCACCAAATTTCTGATTGCTTTCGGCTTCCAGAACAGCCGATTCTGACCTAGATCCTTCGACCACGAAGAATCCACCAATAGTATGAGAATTTCAGACTAATTACTCGACTCAAATCAGCGTCTCTCGGCGATTCGAGACAGGATTTGAGAATCGCCGATGACTCTCCTTCGAAGAAGAGAGAGAGAGAGAGAGAGAGAGAGAGAGAGAGAGAGAGAGAGAGAGAGAGAGAGAGAGAGAGAGAGAGAGAGAGAGAGTTTTGCGTGAACACGGGAAAATGATTTGTTTCCCCTTCTTTTTTCCATCCAACAGACCACATTTGGCCACGTCATGAGCTCTAATCTGCACAAAAAGATCCAAAATTAGATCTCAAAACACATTTTTAGACCCTCTTCATTTTGATTATATCATAAAATATTAATTAGATACTCTAATTAGACACTATTGTGTCTACAATAATGATGCCCTTATCTATGCTTTACCTACTTGTAGTACCACTTGAAGAACCTGATAACAAGTATTTTTTTATCTATCAATTCAATCCTTTTTAGAACTTCACTTTTACAAAATTTTATTAGGGAAATTACGGTCAAAAAAAAATATATATATAATTTATCTGAATGGTCAAGGAGGAAAGCAATGACGTATAATTCAACTCAGAAAATCAAATCCAAAAAGTTAAGGGTTGGTTTTGTAATTATAAAAGAATAGAGTTCAGTATAGTAAAATAGAAACAAATACAGGGTTTAGTTTGAAAAAATTCCGTTAAACTTTTTCATCGTCGAGAGGTTCTTTGGGAACTGGTAAGATTTGTAGACAAAACGACGTCTCGGAGATTGGAATTTCGGATCGTGTCTCTTTTACTTGTTTGGTTTCAAATCCGATTTCAAGAACAAACCTTTTCACTTAACGAACTCCTGCACCAGAAAAAGATTTCGTCTTTTTTCTTTCTTTCAGGTGAGTTACTTTCTTCTTCTTCTTCCTCAAAGCTAGTTTCTTTCTAGGGTTTTCTTCTTCATTTTCTAATTTTTCTGGGAAATTTTCTCTTTGCTTCACACAATCATTAGGAAGCTTACTACTTTCTTTAACCTAGTTGACTTTTCAGAAGCTTATAGAGTTTTTTGAGCGACCAAATTCGTCTAATTTTCGATATTTGGATTTAGACAATTTGTGTTTGATTAAATTCTGTTTCTCTTGTAATTTTCTTGGTTTGAATTTCATAGCTGCAGCTCCATTTCGCTTTGAATCCTTTAGTTTTTTTCTACTTTGCTCGATGTGAATACTAAAGTAGAAATTGAGTCAACTCAGATGTGAATTTTGAGTAGATTTTGTTATTAATTAGAGTTGCAAATCAAGAGAAATGAAGCTACTTTAGTGTCACTAATTGAATTGGTTTTTATGACTCCATTACTTAGCTCTCACTGATTTGGACATTGATTCGTGGGATAAATTAGTTTCTATGTGCAAGCTACTTGTTTTGATTGGAGATAATCATGGTTGGCTTTGGTTTTCATCACTCTACTCATTGGATTGCTTTTAAAGGTAGTGTTTATTTCCAAGGAATAGGATCGTATATCGGTATTTTCAGTTTGCTACACGGAGAGTTTTCATTTGTTTTCTTGTTGCAGCTAATTACATTCACATTCAATTAGCTTCTTGTACATGTTTCCATGATTTGGTACACATTTGATGGGTTTCCTTTACCAGACTGTTAGGTACAAACCTATGTTTCTGAGTTTGTGACTTTTGGCAGTCGGTAGAAATTCCTTTAGTAGATAAGTTAAGGACTCTCTAGCATTTTCCTTTCTGGCTTGTTTAACAGAATCAGAAGCAGCCACTTTATTAGAGAATGTTATTCTTTCACTTTGTAGTCCATAATATGTTGGTGAAGTATCTATACTGTTCTTTGTGTTCATACAGCACAGTCGATGATCCACACCAACGATTGTTTTCTGTTACATTTTGTTCGTTCTTCTTGTAAGGTGTCTTAGTATTTCTTTCCTTCTATATTTTCTATCAGCTAACTTTGTTCTTTCTGTCTTTTGTTTAATGTATCTTGGCAGTCTCTTCGACTTATAGTTAAAATCTGTGAACGCCAGAGAAAATTTTACATAGTTGCTACTACAAGAGTGGATATTGTCTCTGCTATCAAGTGTTTGTACAATAAGGTGGTGTAGGAAGTAGTAATATGGCTGATACCAGTCCAAAAACTGATGTCTCAACAGACGGAGACACAGATCATCGAGATCTTGGGGTTAGCTCATAATCTAGCTATATTCTCATTCTTATATTCTTCACACGAGTGTGATTTCAATGGAGTAGTAAAAATTTCTGGTGTTGATTTCATGCAGTCCGATGGAGCACTAGTGAATACTGCTGCTTCTGATTCTAGTGACCGGTCTAAGGACAAGATGGATCAAAAGGTAATATTTCCACCTCTGTAGATATAAAATCATTACTTTTATCGAGCCAATGCATAATCTTTTTTATTTTGATGCATAGACGCTTCGTAGGCTTGCTCAAAACCGTGAGGCAGCAAGGAAAAGCAGATTGAGGAAGAAGGTAATACATTTCATTGTCTTTTCTTAATTGGCTCATCCCAAGAAGCATTTTGCTATACCTTAAGTCATTTTTATCTCGTTTTTCCATAGGCATATGTTCAGCAGCTGGAGAATAGCCGCTTGAAGCTTACTCAGCTTGAGCAGGAGCTGCAAAGAGCTAGACAACAGGTATAAATTCGTTTGCTCATTTCGTTCTTTTGTGTGATTCTAACGAATTTTTTCTCGCTTCTAGGGCGTCTTCATTTCAAGCACAGGAGACCAAGCCCATTCTACTGGTGGAAACGGTTGGTTTCATATTCTCCTTTACTTGGCTTGTGATTTGCGTTTAAGATAAGTACTAATGTAGGTTTAGACTTTCCAAGATGTGGGGAAATCTCATGGTTTTGTACTTGATCATGTATAACTTCTTTTCTTTTTAGGTGCTTTGGCGTTTGATGCTGAGTATTCACGGTGGCTAGAAGAAAAGAACAAGCAAATGAACGAGCTGAGGTCTGCTCTGAATGCACATGCAGGTGATGCTGAGCTTCGAATAATAGTTGATGGTGTGATGGCTCACTATAAAGAGCTTTTCAGGATAAAGAGCAACGCAGCGAAGAACGATGTCTTTCACTTGCTATCCGGCATGTGGAAAACACCGGCCGAGAGATGTTTCTTATGGCTCGGCGGCTTCCGTTCTTCCGAACTTCTCAAGCTTCTTGCGAATCAGTTGGAGCCAATGACAGAGAGACAGTCAATGGGCATAAATAACTTGCAACAGTCTTCGCAACAAGCGGAAGACGCTTTATCTCAAGGGATGGAGAGCTTACAACAGTCTCTAGCTGATACTTTATCGAGCGGGACACTTGGTTCAAGTTCTTCAGGGAATGTCGCGAGCTACATGGGTCAGATGGCAATGGCGATGGGAAAGTTAGGCACCCTCGAAGGATTTATCCGCGAGGTACCACGAAAAAACCTGCAACATGAGATTTTATTATATCTTAAGAATATATACATATGGTAGTACTAAAAATATTTTTTTTATGATCTCAGGCTGATAATTTGAGACTACAAACATTACAACAGATGATAAGAGTATTAACAACGCGACAGTCGGCTCGTGCTCTACTTGCGATTCATGATTACTTCTCGAGGCTACGAGCTCTTAGCTCCTTATGGCTTGCTCGACCGAGAGAGTGAATATTGTGTTTGGGTTTCAGGCAGCTGTACAAAATCCCATATGGATACAAAACCAGGAGAGACTATTAATTTTAACTTGGATCAAGATTCATCAAAGAATAAGCAATTTCTGGGAACACAAAAAGGACTCTTCTTCTTTGTCTGTAGGTTTCTACAATGGTTGTTGTTGTTGTTGTTGTTTAGCTGTAGCCATCAGTTTTTTTTTTTTTTCAATTAGCAATTGGAAAGTCTAATGTTTATATATATCTTTGATTATGTTAGAGAAAGGTCATTGAGTTTTGTTTTTGTTTTGTATCTTCATCATTTAACAATATAAAGGTGCCTTGATACTTTTTATTCTTATTATTATAAGTTTTTGTGGCTTTATTGGTAGTGTCTCAAATCTTATCAAGTGAATTCTAATGCAAACTTCACACACATGATCATGAATTTAAAAAATTGAGGGTTATTAGTTTATAGATTTGGAAATCCAAGCAAAATCTAGTGTTATTGGAAATCTTTGATAAAATACTGTGTAATTAGTACTATAATTTATAATACTTAAAATTACGGGCTATTCAATCATACGGATGTACTTATGTAATTGAGTTCATAGTTAATTTAGAAAGATTCACATATTCAAAATACAAACATTCAAATCCGCGGGAAAATTTACGGATTTACAAAAATTCTAAATTCTACAAATTTTTTAAATCAAATACACAAACCAAAACGCCATGCAATTCTTGACACACACATAAAAAACCCTTCAAGGGAAATGGTTTTTTTTTTTTTTTGGTAAGAAGGGAATTTGTCTGAAGGGATCGTTTTTATAAGTGAAAAAAATATTATTGTCACTGTCAAAATCAAAGAATAATTTTGTCTGAAAAAGGAGTATTTTGCATTTTCACTCTAGGGACTTTTAACTAGAACCTCAGTATTATCTCCAGGTCCACCACCATCACTTCACTTCTTTCTTCCCTTTGCCTGTTTTTTTTTTTTTTTTTTTTTCTCCAAGATCGTACAACTAAAAGGAAAGTTGTGAACTTGTTCTTGATTTCTGGTGGGTTTTAGAAAAGACGAAGCCTTTGGAGATTGGAGTTCTCAGATCGTGTCTCTGCTAACGTATTTCAATCCCTAGCTGAAGAATCCATTCTTCAGGTGAGTTTCTTCTTCGATTGTCTTAGGGTTTTGGTCCGCTTTAGTTTTCTTGTTCCACCTCTGCTTTCATGATTGGTTATGGAAGATTAGACTGAGTTTGACCTTAAAGGACTCTTTTTTATATGCTTTATGTTATCTAATCAGGAACCAAAATCATCGATTTTGACACTGTACAAATGAAATTGCTTGGGATTAGATGTTAACAAGCTCGAATTTTGACAAATAGATGACGTTTTTAGTCTCTCTATGTCATGAGGTTACAATATTTGTTGTTTCTCTTTAACACTAAATCTTGGTTGTGTATTGTATTTCTGTGTGCACAAGGTGAATTCTTCAAAGGGTGTCACAATTGGATTGGTTTTGTTCTGATGTGTTAGTAACAGAGATTTGGATGAAAAAAGTGAAATGGGAGATACTAGTCCAAGAACATCAGGCTCAACAGATGGCGTCGACTCAGATCATAATAATGTAATGGTTAGCTTGTAATAATTTGTAGGTTTAGCTACTTCTTTATGCTTATTCAATGGCCAAAGTCTTGAAATGAAACTATATATCTGCAGTACGATGGAGGCCATTTGGGTATCGGTGCTTCTGATTCTAGCGACCGTTCAAAGAATAAAATGGATCAGAAGGTAATATAATATAGACATATCTATATGTAAAGAGTTTGTTTTTTTCATTGAGTTAACGTATTTCTTGTTAATTGTAATAAACAGACGCTTCGTAGGCTCGCTCAAAACCGTGAGGCTGCAAGGAAAAGCAGATTGAGGAAGAAAGTATGTTAATCTTTATGCTTTGTTTCATTTCTTTTATGTTTTCTGCAAGCTTAAGATGTTCATTGGTTACTGCACTTTCAGGCATATGTCCAGCAGCTAGAGAACAGCCGATTGAAGCTAACACAGCTTGAGCAGGAGCTTCAAAGAGCAAGGCAACAGGTTTTCAATTGTGTTCGGCTCTCTTTGTATCGATATTTAACTACTCTGTGTACATAAACAGTTTTCTCTTAATCTTAGGGTGTCTTTATCTCAAGCTCTGGAGACCAAGCCCATTCTACGACCGGAAATGGTGAGTTTGGCTGATGAAATAGTGGTGTATGGCTATTCATTACGAGTTATAGTGATGATCGGGTTGAAATATTTTAGCTTTGTTGGTTAATTGATGGTATTGATCAATGTCATGTGAGATAAACTTATTTATGCATATCTGTTTACAGGAGCAATGGCGTTTGATGTAGAATACAGACGGTGGCAAGAAGATAAAAACAGACTGATGAAGGAGCTGAGTTCTGCTATAGATTCTCATGCGAGTGATGCTGAGCTTCGGATAATTGTAGAAGGAGTGATTGGTCACTATGAGGAGTTTTACAGGATAAAGAGTAACGCAGCTAAGAACGATGTTTTTCATTTATTATCGGGGATGTGGAAAACACCGGCCGAGAGATGTTTCTTGTGGCTCGGTGGTTTCCGTTCATCAGAACTTCTCAAGGTACTGCAAAAACACAACGAAATCAGTTTCGGGTTATCCGGGCTCTCTCCCTGATGATTTTGTTTTCCAATTTTACGTACAGCTTATAGCGAATCATTTGGAGCCGCTAACAGAACAACAATCGCTAGACTTAAATAACTTGCAACAGTCTTCTCAACAAGCGGAAGATGCTTTATCTCAAGGGATGGATAGCTTACAGCAATCATTATCCGATACTTTATCGAGCGGGACTCTTGGTTCAAGTTCGTCAGGGAATGTCGCGAGTTACATGGGTCAGATGGCTATGGCTATGGGGAAGTTAGGTAGCCTTGAAAACTTTATCCGCCAGGTACGTTAACAATTGTGTGTTACATCCATCTAATGAAAATACTTCTACAGTAACTTGATAGTGCAATGTTTTTTTTGTTTGTGGCATGCAGGCTGATAATTTGCGGCTACAAACATATCAACATATGTTAAGAATATTAACAACACGACAATCGGCTCGTGCTCTCCTTGCAATACACGATTATTCGTTGCGGCTACGTGCTCTTAGCTCTCTATGGCTTGCCAGGCCAAGAGAGTGAACCAACCATTCCAGTCTTTACCTTCAAAGAAGCTTCCTGAGGTTTTTTAGCATATGATTTGACGTCATGACTTTATACATCTAGCTCGTATACAAGAACATGATCATATTGTTTTGTGTTGTAATTTGTTGGTGTTATGTATCTTGAAATCATCATAGTCATGTAACATTTACATAGCACATTAGGAAACTAGCGTTTTAACCATTGTAATGTTTTTGAAGCTGTTGTGGTAAGTGACAATGACACACATAAATGATAAACCTTTTGGTTTGTTTATACAAATACAAACGGTTCAAAAGATATTTACAAAACAGCAAGATTAAGCAAATGTCAAATCACAAACATGTAAATACAATCATTTTCTAAGCATATCACCGAATAGAAATTGTGAAATGTAAAGATGCAAGTCAAATATGTAACAATCAAACAATGTTGAAAATATGAGCTAAAAAATGGAGTTGGTCTCGCTCAAAATGACAAGAAGAGATACTATAAAAGCATAGTCAATGCCTGCATTTATCCTAACCACAAAGTCTTGTTTCCCTTTGAAAAATCCTTTAAATGCTGATTTTTCCTTCACCTAAAAATATCCAATCATAAACAATTATTCTTATGTAACATCAACTAATTATCTCCTCTAATCTTATCTTGTTTTCTCATTTTGCAATAGATAAAGTCTTTATAACAACAATTATTATGAAACATAGGGAGTATTAGATATATATTTACCTCGGCGATGAGAGCATCGGCATGGTAAACCTTGGCGGAGTCGTCTGAGTAAGTGCCTACAACGCTAAAGTTTTGGACATGATTAAATTGAGAGAAGACATCGAGGCGAGCTCTCCATTGAAGAGGATGAGAACGTTGCACTGTGAACATTAGCTCCGTTGGATCAGAGCCTTCTCCTCGATGAACCGTCCATTTGTGATTTAACGAGGTCACCTATAGTTTTGGTTACAAATTACATTTATAAATACTCGGTTAAAGCATAAATTCCCCTTTTAGTTTGGTTTTGAGTTTTTTTCTTGAGACTTGAATACTCAATTGGTTTGGATTCAAACAACAAAGAAAATAAAGCATAAGTAAACAATTACTGTCAATTAGTATAGGTCAATAAATATCCGATTAGTTTTGGTGGCACACCAAGTTTGTGTTTTTTATTTTGTCAACAACATATAACATGCATTTATGCGAATGTGTGTGACATAGGAACACAAACTAATAGACTACATGTCGATTATAATGCAATATTTCATCAAAATCAAATCTGTTTGTTAATATGAATTACCTTCTCGCGCATGGTGAGAAGAGGATAACCCACGGGATCACGAAGAACACGTTTCTTGTTGAAACTATGGTGAGGACCATCGACACGAAGAACAACGTTAGACTTAAGGTCCATGACCTCAAGCTTTGCGCCGCTTAATCCTTTACATGTCTTCTTGACGGTTAGCTCGAGCGGGTAAGGACAACAGAATACGTCTCTCACGACCACAACGTTCGTGTTTTGTGGTGCGGCCACGGGCACTCCGTACGCAAACCCGTGGCTTAATTTTTCATAAGGTCCATAGGAATCAGTCCCTCCCATTGTTTTCCCTTTTTTTGCTATGGTACTGTTTATTTGTATATCTGATGAGATTGATCAATTAGAGCTTTTCAACTTAAATAAGAAGATGTTAGCGTCGCGTGTGTTGGTGGACAAGAAAACCAATTTTTGTATATTTTATCATTGTTGAAAGAATGGTCTTTGTTCATACATACCCATGAGTTTAGGAATAAAATTAGAGATGGGATTTTCAATAGTTTAGAGAAAAAGGATAGTATTATAATTATTTCGATCGTTGAATAACTTTGCAGTTGGAACTTGGTTCACCGGAGGAGTTACTAGGAAATAGTAATAGTCACGCCAGAAAATAAATAAACTTTAGTCAAATGTGCACCTATATCGGAACAGTCCAAAAATCAAATAGAGACGATTTCAACAGTCAATAACATTTGGATTACTAGTAAAAAAATGAACAAGTACGAATTTTTCTTTAAATTACTCAACACTATTCGAAATTATCCAAAATATTGCGGATTGAAGAACATTGATCCACACCACTAACATTTGTATATAAAAAAGCAAAGATACACAAAAGACAAAAGAAAGAGTTGAGTCATCAAAATGACACCTAAAAAAGAAGCTCGAGTAGTATTTGTAATTTCTCTACAACCTGTACTTGTGAGAATCAATTATACAAATGAATATGTTACTGAACAAAGACGGAAAGAAAGAAACCGCAAAGATGATAAGAGCAGCGTATCGATTAGGCGTGGGATTTTGGGATTTTGTATTGTTTTTTCAGAAATTGAGACGCTTCTGAATCGTTTCTGTGGCACAACACTCGCACCAGTGTTTGTGTGTCCGCTCCAAGTTTGCCTTTTCCTCCTTGCTGCATCTCTAGACTACTTCTAGACCTCAAGTCATCGATCAGCTCCCGTGTCTGTCGCGTAGTTATAGGTGAGTAAAAATAAGGATTGGCACAAAAAAATTCAAATCAAACAAAACTGAATGGCCACTCTTCAGTAAAAGGGTTGATGAGGGTAGAGCAGTTGTACTAACCTCGTATCCGTGCAACTTTACAACAAGCCGAACACGTGCTACTTGGTTTTCAACAACTCCTCTCGGAAGTCCGTCCCCACCAGAGATAAAGAATTCCTTAAAACAACCATTAATCATTTGAGCTTTAAAGACTCGGGCATTTTGGCGATAAAAGATAAGATGACCGTTAAGAAAGAATTACCTTTAAGACCTCTACATCTTCTTCTAACAGCTTTGACTCGCTTGGATGAAATACACGTGACGAGCCTCCATCTAATAGAACACGAAGCAATCCATCCTGGTAGATTATGAATTTAAAGTATCAAAAAGCAAACACTTGAGAGCTTTACTATAATGTAAACAAAACCAACTGAGATTAAACTACGGACAAGTGATGCTTGAAGCAGACTGGTGACTACGCGATCCCTCAATGGCTCCATTATGACACTACATAGCTGTCCAAGTTCCTGGTCAAAATAATTGAAAATTTAACTTAACATTGTCAGCAAAAATGCCTTTGCTAATATTCGCTGGTGCTAAAGCGCCATTTAAATCTCAAAATAAAGGAATTTTATGATTGAGTTACTTGTAGGCACCATACTTTTTAAAAACCCTGAATCATGTGTACCAACACCTTGTTTCTGGCGGTTCAGAGCTCATATAAACTTTAAATGGAAGTCTCAGCTAAAATTAAAATGCCTTGTTCAAGGGGAGATTTCTTACTGTGTCAAGGGGTTCGATTAATGCTTCCAATCTTGATTGAGAAACACTTGGCTTGTATAAATTTTCAATGAATGGCTCCCTTAAATCGCAGAAGATAATTTTAGTTCCTGCAGTGAGAAAGAACTCATGATTAATTTAACCGTTTGATAACAAATCCTTCTATAGGATGTAAATATACAGCATCTCACCAGTAAACTCGCAAATACGATCCAGAGCTGCATTGATATATTTTCTACTCCCCTCGAAAGATTCCTTCTGGTTGAAACTCTTGGATTTCTCGACCAAAGATTTTCCTATAAAGTTAGCCAAAATGGGAAAGTATCATTCATATGGCTAGAGATAGGTTCAAGAAAGAATAAGAATTTTCATGGAGGAAAATGAAATTAAGGATTGAATAAACACAGAAAGAGTCCGTACTGATGACAATCTTTTCACGAGGTCTTTTTGCTATCCATCGCTCCCATATGCTGTCTTCTAATTTGCTCAGTTGACTAACAGCATACTGTGAAAAGCACATCAAGAAAACATTATAGATAGCAACAAACTTAAAAATGATGCTTGAACTGAGGAATAGTCTTGAAGTTACATGTAAAGTATTGAGCTGAACGCAAAGCACAGCGGTTGCAGGAACAGCAACATTAATTGACCTTCTCTCCTCAGGCAGTTTTGACTCGAATAGTTCCTTCTTAACAAAAACCTTGATAGCTGCTTCCCTCTTGTAGCGAGTAAGAACCGGCACAGGTGGAACCAAATCGTCCTTGCTAGCTGGAATATACCATAATTCCAGTAGACCGAAAATCAATGTCCAGGTTAAGGAAGATTAAACTTAATAACTGCAGCTCATAAGAATATAAGTGAAAGTAGTTTAAATTTTAAAGCTAAGAAGCAGATTCAAATATGTTGCATACCTAGCTTCTCCATGACATGGTTACAATATACTTGAAATGCATTGTCAATGCCACGGGATAAAGCGCTTAGTTCAATGGATCTCATTGGAACTTTCAACTCAAAAAATTGATCAACCGTCTGCAACAAAGATTATCAAAACATTAATAGACAGCTTCATCCAAGCCTAATAATCTTTCTCATGCAGAATATTTGGGAGCTAGAGTGAAATCTAATTTCAACAAATTAAATACAACATAAACAAATGCCTTAAGCAACTAATGAAACTCACTAAAACTAGTAAAACATGTGCTCCAGACCACACAATATACATATGCTACTATGAAAAGGATTAAAAAAAAATGGAATATAAGACCCCTACCTCTTCTACGATCCTGAAAACTTCGACAACTGAGCTCCCATGACGCTGTTGAGGTGATATTGGGTCCCAACGCTATACAGAAAAGCTAAGATGTGTTATGGTTCGGAAAAAAAAAGTATAAAAACACAGAGAAAAGCCATTCGCAAACAGATTAGCCAAGGAAACACCAAATCTCACCTCTTGTTTAAAAGCTCGCTCCACCCAACTTAAAATTCTTCCCAGCTGTGAATTGATCCATCTCAAAACCAATGTGCCAGAGAGATTTTCGAGCTAGCGGATATAAGATCGAGGTATATATTAGAGCCAACATGAGTAGTCGCTAAATTCAACCCTGTTTATCAGATGGCTTAAGTCATTCTACCTAGATCTCAAAGTAAAACATATATGAGTCTAACCTCATATGGAATTAATTTTCTGAAGTAAGGTCCATTTGTATCCTCTCCGCAAACAGAGGTCATTAACTCCAGTAAATATTGCTCAAGGCTATCAGCCGTAGGAAAAACAGAGACAACATCCTCAGTCAAGTGTTCAGCACCATCAAGAAAAGGTTTCTGAAATGAAAAAGAAGGTCAGGATTTCATATAGGAATGAGATGTAGTAATCAAAAAGTAATAAGATGGGACGCCAACATCAAGCTTACCAACTTGTTCCCATAAAGCTTGTGAACAAGGGATGCAGAAAACGCAATTGCCTGCGGGTGCCTCTGAGACAAAATTGGCATAAAGATGGTAGAGTCCTTTTTCATAAGTTTCTTTGTCTCCTCAGCAAGCAACGCCAAAGGGTGCTCGCTATTTCTGTCTGATCTATCAACGGCAAGTGACACCTGTAAATTGCAAGAATCAGCTCCATCATACCTTCCAGAATATTATGCGTCAAGTAATTCTTAGAATGGGCATAATTGAGAACTGATATACCATTGTTGGTCGAGCATCTAGAAATTTAATATTGAACTTACCCTTGTGAACGTATTCTTGATGGAAGATGAAATATAAGACTCAATTTGCTCTCGGTCTGAAGAGTTAGAATACATCGCCTGTAGAGAAAAGTAACCATCATTCTCAGTTACAAGTACAGAAGCCATAATGGGAAAACTATGCACTATGTATTTTTTTAACTGAAAAAAACTATGCCACTATTATTCCACTAAAAAGCAGTTTACGTACTTTGTCAGATTCCTCTAACAGAAGCCTCCAAGTAATCATTGCAACTGTTACTGTATCCTCCATGACAAGTGAAACCTGCAAAAGTTGTCGAGAAAAGGACAAAATGAATAACTTCAATGGTACAAAGAGAGAAAAAGAAACTGCCTTGCAATAGAAATATATTGAGAAGCCTGAGGTGGATATGCACTTATTTAAATTCATGTAATATTTATAAATTCTACTGCAAATATATGTATACATGTGGGTGACATGCATATGGAACAATTCTACATGTGAAACGATGCGTCAAGTTTCTGGACACTACTGAGACTTATGTGTACATGTGATATGCAGAACGCAATATCACATAAGGAAGTATATAATTCGCCAAGAAGAAGGCTGATCATATATACAAATTACTGTAACTGAACTGAAAGTAACTTCTGTGTCTGAAAGCATTTGATTTTAGGCAAACCTCGACAAAATGCAGATGATAGTCTCCTAGCTGCTTATCGGCCCAACTCCGTATAGGTGACAAGAAGGATTCCAGGAAGGACATTTCTTCATTTTCAACCCTACACTGCAAGGTTTTCAAGTGTATGCGCTCTTGAGGCCCACGTTGTTCTTTTAGAGGGATTTTTTTCAGCTGCTGGATAGCATGTCGCAGAAGTCCTCGTTCACTAGTGATAACATACTGAAACCACACAACATACTCATAAAAGCTACCATAAAACGTCCAATACGCATCAGCATCGTTATAATAAAGGAATTGTGCTCTACATCATTACCTGCCGAAACAATACCCAGGCATAGCATGTGTAATGCATGGTCTCTGTAATTCCAAGAACACGCCATGTTGACTTCAGAAGCTCAAGAATTTCTTCAACTTCCTAAAATAAAATGACCAAGCTTATTTCATAAACATATCACTGAAAAAGCAACAATAAACTGAAAGGAAACTTGCCGATAACTTTTTGCTAGTAATGTACATGGGAATATCAATATAAGGACACTAAAAAGGTAGTAACTGCAGCTCAAAGAATGAAAACTGAGAAGAGGAACATAAACCTTTCAAATCAATATGATTTTAAATGTTCAAGAAAATTGTTACTGGACATGTTTAATCATATTTTGACAGAAAATACAGACCTCTGTGAGCTTCCCTTCATTCAATATGTCAAAGACACAGAGAAGCAATTTTTCATATAGTCTGATGTTCAGATGATATCCATCAGCCCAATGGCACACTTCACCCGTCAAATCACCACGAGCCGGTCTCTCCGCAAGGGAAATAGCAACTTCTCTAAGAGATTTTAAACATTCTGCTCTTTGCACTTCTCCAGCTGAGGATGGAAGAGACTATAAGTAGAAAAGAAAGCAAATGAGAGTCAAAAAACATATTATGAAACCGGTAATATCAGCCAATTCAATTTCCAAAGAGAGTCTTCAAGGAAATTTTTTTTTTTTTGTTTCTGATGTCTACACCATGTAATAAATCACATGAACATAAATTAGAACATATACCTCTGATTCCTCAATCCTTTGCAGAAGACTCTTCAGGTCATTTGCCTTACGACCTGATTCTCCAAATCCAACGACTGGATGGTTAATGAGTCCCTCTGCTAACATGTTTAACTGAGATACCAAAAAGTTAATAGATGGTAGAACCAAAATAGTAAATGAAAGAAGCGGTCATTATTAGAACCAGATTTGAAAAGGTGGTCTTTACCTGCCTTTTCTGCCAACGTAAGTATGCTTTTTTGTCAGAGAACTCAGTACGGGACACACAACTTAGCAATTCTAAAGGTACCAGAAGGCTATCCATTCTCTTCCCAGCTTTTCCAGATAGAGCATTAAGCAACCCCTGTCTAGTCCTGATGTCCATGGCCTCAGAAACCTGTATAAGCTCAAGGATTTATTGCCAGATAAAGTGGGTGAATTGTGATTATTCATATGGTAGTGTAGGCAACACCGTGGAAAACATGATACAACACATTGACATATTGAAAGAGAAAACAGAGGAACAATGCGAATGGTATCCAACTGCATACTAAATCAATGAAGCAGAGACATTTGGCATACAAAATTGAGGACATATTGTCAAGATACTAACATAAGAACAACTCTCCAGAAAAGTATGGGTTCATAAATTTGCCCTAACTCCATGGTCTAACAAACCAATGATTCAACAAACGCAATAAGTAAAAAACAGTGTGAGAGAGAGAGAGAGAGATGGACCTCCATTTGGCCTCTCATCATTTCCAGAAGACCAACCAATCCTGATGAACTCTGAGACTGAGAAACACTCTCACTTTTGCGACCAAGCTTTTTAATCAGCCTAGACCTGCTTTTCTCCTTCTTTTTCTCTCTTGATGGTACTATGAGACCGCTATATGGTTACAGAATACATGTTGGAACACATGAAAGAGAAGAACGATATCAGTCTGACTGAAATTACAAACAAACCTCAACTAACGAAGGAAATTAGAAATTAAGCAAGTCAATATTCTGTATACCCTGAGGCTCCAGCACAAGCCAACAGAATTTCAAATGCAGTTTCACGGAGATCATCATCTGTAATACCTGAAACAGAAAAAACATTGCAACTTTCTTAATACTTCAGCGGGTTATTGATTTTTCATTTGTGTTCTACCTATGGTCCAGTCGTAGTAATAAAGTGATGATTAATTTACAAGTAATCACTTGTTTCTCAAACTAAAATGCCCCATCCACAAATAATAAATAAATCACTAAGCCTAGAAATTCATGTACACTTCTTATCCAATCGAAAACAATAGTATTTACTTCTTAAAGGTATGCATTTTCCAAACTTTTACCAGTAGCAAAGGAGGGCAGTTTAGGCACAAGATCAGCGGCATCATTTGCAGTCCGCCTTGAGATCCTGAAATTACCAACTTCATCAAGGTCATCATCGTCCTCAAAATCGTCAATGTCATCAACAGTCAGCTCTTGAGCTTGTGGCGAATCAAAAGATTCTGATCGCATTAACGGTGGCGCTGATGGTGACTCGCACCACTCCGGATTTGGAACAATGGCAGAGGATGATGAAGTTAATATAGGAATAGGTGGCGGTGCCCTTTTTGGAGGTGAGCCAGAAGCTTCAGGATTAGTAGCCAAAAAGAATTCATCAGCAGTTCCCTCACTATTCTGAAATATACGTAAGACCCAAACATTTAGAAACTGACTGTACAAGTTTAACTTGCATTAACATTCAAAATGTTGCAAGTTGACAAATGAGGAACATACCATATAAGGCAATCCAATATGATCATGATAGTCCCGAATCGCTTCAGCAAGTTCGAGCATTCCACCTAAATATACAAAGTACAACACACATTATTAAAAACAGAACGATTCACGAAAACATCGTGAAGAAAGAAGCATCAAACACTATGAAATTACCTTTCTTAGCGCAGTTAATGACATAATCAACACTAACTTGATCTAAATCAACATCATCAAGAGTGACTGCACCAGGAGGCATTATAACTTTCTTGATTAAGCTACCTGCCAACATAAAGTCCAAGAGTTTCCGCCTATCTCGGCGATACCTCTGCAGAATCTCAACAGCATTTTCTCTACACAGAACAAATTACAACACTACATCAATCAAAAATGCACAAGAAAATTGAAAATTAGTGCAATAACAACATCAAAAGAAGGAGGAAATATACTCTTCCATTTCGATTCAGCTGCAATCATACACAGATTCTCAGATTTTCAAATCAACCTGCGAAATTGGAAGCCGTAAATCACCAAACTGAAACTTCAATTAACCAATTACACTGCATTAAATGCAAAATCTAGTTCAATTTAACTGAAACTTACCTATCATTTCTTCAGATTCCTCGCGAGACCGAAAAAACCACTTAGTAGCGAGATCGATCCTCGTGGAGATGGTAGAGAAGTCAAAGAAAGACGAAATCAAACGCGGTTTCACTGAGAAGGATTGGTTTATGAAGAAAAATTGGAGAAGATGAAGAAGATGATCTCGAAATGCACAAAACTGTTTAGAGAACTTTGGGCAGAAAATGGAGGAAGTGAGAGGAAATCTAGAGTACGCGACGGGGACGAAAAGATCTATCTCGTCTCGAGTTAAGAATTTTGGGTAAAGTAAAAAAAGCCCACAATGAAAAAAGAAACAAAATATATATATCTATCTTGCTGATTTGTCTCAAATCAAATCCATTTTTATTTTCTTTTGGATTTACTCAAATTCATTATTGATTTGAGTGGTTAGATATATACACATTAAAGGATTTCATTAGTCAAATATTTATATAATTTTTATTTTCATGTAGTTTTTTTTTCCAATAATGGTTTATAAGATTGAGTATTAATTGATTATTTCATTAGTCAAATATTTATATAATTTTTATTATATAATTTTTATTTTCATGTAGTTTTTTTTCCAATAATGGTTTATAAGATTGAGTATTAATTGATTCCAACTAAAATCTTGTGGTATTCAGCAATGTTTTTAAAACCGGACCGGCGACTGAACCGGAAATCCTTTTGGATCGTGGGTTAATATGGTCTAACCGGGTCGAACCAGGTTCAACCAAATTTAATAATTTTTTTAAAATATTGTTTTATATATATTTGGTCTTATATTTTTTCTATTTATAGGTCTATATCTATCCAAATATCAAATAAAACATTTCAATTATATCAAATATTTAAAAAAACAAAAAAAAATCAATAGCAAAATAAAACTAAGTTAAAATTACTAACACAATTGTAGCAAATTTAAGCGTTTTGGTCTAAATTTTTACGCATTTTATAATTTTAAAATATTTTATATGGAAAAAGTTTAATATTTCATTAGTTTTATCAAAAATTTTGACTTAAAACTTATAAATTAAAGAAAACAAAATGAAAAAACAAACATTTTAATTAAAAAATTATTAAACCTGGTTTGATGCGGTTCCGGTTCAATACCGATTTCCGGTTTTTTGCCGGTTCAACCCGGTTTGATATCCGATTTGATCATAGGTGGGTTTTTACGTTGACCCGAACCGGACCAGTGGCCGGTTCCCGGTTTAATCCGGTCCGACCCCCGGTCCGGTCCGGTTTTCAAAACATTGGTATTCAGTCAATAAATTTGATGAGATTTGATGCTTATATGTCGAAGAAAATATGAACGTGTTGATGATGAGCATATACACCTAGAAGATCATAGTTGCACCATTTTTAAATGAAGAAAAATGTTACTTTTTTAATATGCAACCATAGATCTAGAACTTGAACTTTGAAAGTTTCTAAAGTTTGGTCACTTCCTAGTCCAAAGTCCTAGTCACTTGGCCATTTATAGATTACGAAATGAAAAGAAAAAAAATACTAAGTAAATAATCTAGGTTTGTTACTAGCCTCCACAAGCTAATCATTATGCATAGGACCAAGCTGCATGAGCAACGGCCTTACAGCATTAATGAATACTTGATTGTAAAATGTGTATATCTACATGACCTGATTCCACAAAAACTCGCTGACAAACTTGTCGTTTACCACGCGGTTGTTTCCAATAGTTGTATACGATTTCTCTGAAAGTTAAATCCACGCGAGATATATGCACCAAATATTCACATGAGTAGGGTAATTGGAAGATCCAATATAAAGTAGTAAACATTTTTGTGACTTAAAACAAAACCTTAGCCACTCCGTAGAAGCAACAAAGAACGATCTAGTCGATATGTAGATTGAAGAAAAGCGAAATCTGTGGATCATGTACATTTTGAAAGAGAATATACTTTCTCCCTCAATTGCTTCGGCACACGAAGCTCTTCTACCATCTCATTGAATCTTAAAGCAGCAAACTTATTAACCTTAGGAAAAAACAAAATACATAATGTAAGTATAAGAAACATGCTTAAGGCAATCAAACATAGGAATAAGAGCTACACTCTTCAATCATCAATAAATTAAATGATTTTCTTTCTTTCGTATATATTCCTAAATTCCCTAAATGGATTTGAATTAGGGTTCTCTCTCTCAAAGAAACCACTAAACCAAACCTCGCATGTGAAATCTATAACGGCAATATCAAATAAGATGGATCAATAAAGACAAAAACCTCGCATAAGTCTTTGAAAGACCCTTCCGTAACACCCACTCGACTCGTTTTCATTGTGGCCTTGATGGATGGTGTCGCTAGAGATTGAAATTCGTCCATAATCTCTATTGTTATGGAGCCTGAATTATGAAAACTTAAGCGTGAAATTTACATGATCTTTCTTCATATACAAATAAAACTTTCAACCAAATTCACAGGAAGACACAAAGCTTAAGATCACAATTTTTGTTAAGAAATCATTAACTTTTTCTTGTTATGCACCAAGAGAATAAATACAAAACTACGAGAAAAAGGAAAGGAAGAGGGACTTGCAATGTTTGTAACACAGATCCCAAGTCAAATGGTTAACTGAAGATCAACGAATAAAGATGCAACTCTGATATTGAGAGATCTCTTCGTAAAGTCGTTGCCCTCCAAAAACCTTAATAAAAAATATAGCGGGAAAAACAACTCGTACAAGCAATCAACTATTAAGCATAGACCAATATATAAGGCGTACCAAAAGTGTGGTGGGCTAGTGGTTAAGCATTTGGAGTTTGTTCCATTGTGCTCCTAGTTCAATCCCTCTTAGGAGGAGAGATATTTTCAAAGAGAGTAGACTAAATGCTGATTCTAGGCCCACATAGATTAAAGATTCGGCTCAAACTTCGAGGTTATAAAAAAAGATATATATATATATATATATATATATATATATATATATATATATATATATATATAGGGCATTAATATAGGGTCAGTATATGGGTTTAGCATGACCGACCCCAAACATACTTCAAGTTCTGCCACCTAATTGCTCCCCCTCGTCAACATTTAACACCAGCCGAGCTAGGTGAACTAAAAAGACTCAAACTATGTTTCAAATGCACAGAGAAATGGTTTAAGGGACACTTTTGTAACAAGCCTGAATTGCAAGTGTTTATGCTAGTGGATGGATTCGAAATGGAGATATTGGAAAATTGTTGGGATGAAAGGATACAAGACACGCTTTCGGAAAGAGTTTAGGAAAGGGATACAAGACATGCTTTATGGGTCATAAAAGACTTGGGCTTTGTGACCGCGCAATGGATGGCTATGGCTCTGATGCCTCACCGAAGGTTTTCTTGAAGCCATTATAGGTTATATTGTTTTATTTTTAGGTGTATGTGTGTTTGAGGTTGTTTTTGTGATTCTTATTAAGCCAAGGGATTTCAAAGTATTTATAGTGAAAATAGTAAGACTTGTGTTTATGAGTCTTCTTTAGGGTGGAGTAGTGATGTGTTTTGATTTGAATATTAACCAAGTTGTAGCTTTTATATATTTGTGTATTTATTGAAACAATGATGTCACCACGCGCTGTTATGATTATACGAACCCTTCATCTCTCTGTATACATAAGTAGGCCCGTTCAGAAGACATGCTAGTGAAGCCACCGCTTAGGATCCTAAATTTAAAGGGCATTTTATAGTTAAATTTTTGTTATAGTTATAACTAAAAAGATTATTAACTTTTTCTACAATATTAAGATTTTGTTTTTCAAATGCCTTTTTAATGTTTATGGCATTCTCTAAGCAAACATGTTAACTACTCATTTTAAAAATTTAATTTGAAATTATTAGTTAAAATTCGAAGTTGAAGCTGATAACAAAATTATTTGCGGTCTACCATGTGACAAGAGAGATTGAATGAGTTAGTTTTGTCATCCATTGAAACATAGATGGTTGAAAAACTCGACAACGTGGGTTTAATTAATGATTTTGCAGACAAAAATACAAGGATAACAATATTTCAAAAATAAATTCTATTTTGTTGTTTTTCTTTTATTTTTTACTAACTATTTGGAATTATAAACGGTTTAATAAAGTTTTAATACGTGTTTTTTTATTTAGATTACTATTTTACAGTATAAGAAAATGTACGAAAAGTGCACTTTTTTACATATATGCATATGACATCTAAAATGATTGGACAAACACTGTACCTAGGAAGACTTATCATATTATCATAGTATGAAATGGTTTTCATGCTTTTTTGTTATAGTAATTGATTTGACTATTGATTTAACATGTGATTTTGTGTTTGTTTTGAAGGAAAAGCTAGACATGAAGGTCTTTTGCAAGTTTTTAGCTTTTCCTTCAATCTACAAACACAAAATCACATGTTAAATCAATAATCAAATCAATAGTCAAATCAATTACTATAACAAAAGAAACATGAAAACCATTTCATACTATGATAATATGGTAAGGCTTCCTACGTATAGCACATATACCGATGTTGGTGCTGGCCATTAATCTTTGGATATAACGGTCTCACTCAAACACTTCTTTTGTCGAGCGTCGTCACTGCTGAGTTCTCGTAGTAGAAGCATAGCCTTCTCAAGCACCGCTGTCCACACAAATTCGTTCCAACGTTTGTTGGATTTTCCGTAGATCATGCGATGTTGCAAGTGCCCGTACATGTTTTTAATAAAATAAAGGGAAAACGATCTATTTCCCCACGAGAACTATCATATCTAAGTATATATCCACCAAACTGTGACCTCTATCTAATTCCACACCAAATGAAAGTTTTATACCTATATCCACACAGATCGAAAGTTTCACACCCAAATACACACAAATATAATACCGTGTTGGTTTTCCGTATACCAGATCGGTTATACAACACCTAACCGAATAAACCAAATTTTAACCCAATTAGAATCCAACTCGTATAAACCCATATCTGTAACCCGACCCGACATGCTCCAACGGTAATAAATCCCAAATCGTGAAATGGATCTATTTAGAACCCTAAATCCTGAAATTGTTCAATTCCGTGAAATCAGTTTCTTAAAATCGTGAAGAGAAGTGATAGGAATGAGTAATTCTGGGTCGTTGTCGTCAATGTCTTGTGGTCGTTCGAGGGGAAGAGTAGTTGGAGTTCCTAAGAGATGTTCATGTGGAAGCTCGATTGAAGCCTTAATCTCTAAATCCGACCAGAATCCTTACAGAAGATACTACCGATGTTCTTATGCCGTATCTCATAAGGTTTGTCAAACACTTTCATGGCTTTAAATTAAGAATCAAAGTTATCTTCACTGATTTTGAAGTTATCTTGACTGATTTTAATTGTTGAATGATTTTGTAGCTTATCAATGATAACCATGTATTCAAGTGGGTAGATGCGGCTTTGTTAGATGAGATTGAGTCCCTGCAAGTGAAAAATGTGCAACTTGAGAAGGAGCTTAAAGAGATTTCAAAAGAGAGAGAGGAGTTTGAACAAATGGTGTTTGAGAAGGTGCTTGTGAAGATTGAGAAAGAGATATTCGATAGGGTTGAAGATGTCTTGCTAGAGTCACCATGTAATACGAAGAAAATGATGATTCTTCTACTCATTGGATGCATGGTCATGATCGGATTGAGTAAGCTATTGGGTTGAATATTGTGGAACATTTCTTTGTATGTGTATTCGGTGTATGTTTGTTCTTGAGTAAACATCTGGCATTTCAGTTTGTTGATTTTAATTATTGGATTTAAGAACATGAATGAGAAGGTGAAACAAAAGAGGAGAAACAAACTCATAAAACATAGCATAAAAGAGAAGAAACAAACACATAGGTTTACTTAAAACAAAGTACACAATGTGAATACATGTTTAACCATACGGTTACCAAAAGAGAAGAAACAAACACATAGGTTTAGTACAAGCTAATGACTACTAAAAGAGAGAGACTATGAAGCCTGAGTGATCCCTTGAGAAGACTCACAAGCCTGAGTGATCCCTTTAGAAGACTCACCATTTACACTGCCTTGAGGAGCCTATAAAATACACATTCAGAGAATAAGTAAGCTACAAAGATAGTAAAAATAGATAACACCACAATTGTGCTCAAGAAACAAACCTCTTTGTTTTTATCTTTCTTCTTATGGAACCTGCAGTTGTGCTCATCACAACCACAAATGCCACAATGCATGATCCTTTTCTTTACTTTTGGCTGCTTTTTGGTTGGAGATTCATTGGCACCTCTCTTCCTTGTTTTGTCGGCCTTAGTGATCTTGCTTCTTCCTGGTTGGGCAGGCTCAGGAGGAGCTACAATATCAGGTTCCTGAGTCTTTGGCCAGAATGGCTTACCTCTGGTGGGAGCAACACCCTCTATGTAGTTCCTCTTCCACATGGCTGTCTTGAACCACTTACACACATAGTCCTCAACTACAAGTTTCTTTGTGAAAATCACTCCATATGCATGCTCACATGGAATCCCAGTAATCTCCCACTTCTTGCAGGTACATGTCTGTTTCTCTAAATTAACCTTGTGACCACATCCACTGAGCTTTGATTCATACACACCATTTATGCTTCGAGTGACAGTGCATTCTTTAGCCATGTCATATTCTATGGCCAGAAATTTAGCAACATACGGTGTACATATACCTGATACAACACAATGCACAGTAAATATAACAACAAAAGATAACATATAGTAAATATAACAAAAAGAGGAAAGACAACTAACCATTGTGAGTGTGGGATATAGCAGACCTTTTAGCAATCCTTGCCATTGCAAGCCTGCTTATCATGGTGAGCATAGGAAAAAAAGGCAGCTCTCTTGCATTGCTTAAAGTACCATTGAATGACTCGGTGAAATTGTTGTCAACATCTTCACAAAAAATCCCTTCCTTGAAGTAAGCCCTGCACCAAGTCTTTGGCTTTGCCTTCAAGACATCATCCCATACTTTCACATCATAACACCTTACTCAGCTTCAATCCACTTTAGAGTCGTACCTCTAGCATTTTGACATTGATGCCTAGTCACAGTGATTCCCCATTTGTCCAAGATCATTTCTTCAATCTTCTTAGGCATATAATAGGCAGGATCTTCACGAATCTTAACTATGAACAACCTAGTTATGACAGGTTCCCTTAACAGTTTACACTCACCATTAGGGATGCAAGTATGGTGGTTTATAAACTTACTAATCTTCCAGCATGAATTTTTGGGCAGAAGAGAAGCATAGACTTGCCATTTACATTTACATTTTCCCTTTGCATCATAACCACCACCAGCACATTTGAACCCAAGTTTCAGCTTATCGTACCTGTATTGCCACAGATTATGTCTGGTTCGTAGTGCGTAGTCAATAACAGTTTCCTTGAAGGCAACTCCACTGATGAATTTCTGCTTCTTGTACAAACTCCCATCACCACGTCTCATGTGTGTGCGAGCTCTCTCTCTGGCCTCTTCATCATCGTCACTCTCACTATCAGGGATTTCATCGTGATTGATCGGTGTTTCATCCTCGAATTCGAGTAAAAGCTGTTGGATGCGAAACTCATCTCGTTCCTCAGCCTCTTCGTCAAATCCTTTCTGTTGTTCTTGCACATCTAAGACCATAAGTTCCATCTCCGCCGCATTCACCTCCGTCACATTCACCTCCGTCGCATTCGCCTCCGCCGCATTCACCTCCGCCGCATCCACCTCCGTCGCATTCACCTCCGTCGCATTCTCCTCCATCGAAACCGATCTGGCTCGTTCACTTCTGATTTGAGAGACTTCTGATTTGAGGGGGGAATTTGATTTTTTAGGGTTCTTAGATGAAGGAAAATTGGGGATTTTGGGTAGTTTAACGATTTAGGGATTTGATTTCGGTTAGGTTTTTGGTTAAGATTCTAATCGGGTTTTCGGAGTTTAATCGGGTCTAAAACCGGTTTACTGTTGGTTAAGTAATCATCCCAAAACAGTAAACCACCATTACCGATATTTCTGTGTAAATTGATTTGAACATTTGAATTTGTGTGTATTTGGGTGTGAAACTTTCGATCTGTGTGGATATAGGTATAAAACTTTCATTTGGTGTGGAATTAGATAGAGGTCATAGTTTGGTGGATATATACTTAGATATGATAGTTCTCGTGGGGAAATAGGGAAATAGATCGTTTTCCCTAAAATAAATCATTATCTAAAATTGAAATTGATTTTTATTTTATATTTGAAAGATAGAGTAATTAATATATATAAATAATATGCTAGAAAGATATGTATTGGAACGTTATACGAAATTAAGTAAATTTCAAACATAATGGTGAATTATGTGATGTTAGAAAAATCCAAATAATTTAAATGGCTGTCAAATATAATAAGTTATTCATTTTTGGCCTCGGTTTACTATACATATATAGTCAAAAATCAGTTTGAATTTGACCACACTAAAAACTATGTGGATTTTTCGATTTTGTAACGTATTAAAATAGTAGTAGTTTATAAAGTTTTATTTTGAAGAATACTAGTAAAACATTGATGAGAGAAGACAAAGGTAAAGACAGCTAGGAACATGATCCACTTATACCCTTCATCACATGAACCACCGGTCCCACTCCACCGTTTAACAGTCTGTAACGTGTCCTGACCTCCTATATCTATAGGCCACGTGTAAACACCGTACTGACTGAACATGATACGTGTCAACGAATCCTAGCACTGACCTCTGCCTAAATCGGGAGGGTATATTCGTAAACAAATTCCAAAAAAATTTGCAAGTTGGCCAGTACTAGGAAGATTTTAATATTATTTATTTCGTGCCGACCTCAAACAGAAAAAGATATGACCAAACACGTGGACCAATCAGAGAGATGCTTTAGATGGCGGAAACATCTTAACCACAAATCTCCGTGTAATCTGAGCCACGAAAATAATTTAAAACCACTTCCTCTTGCAACTTGCTCTTGTCTTCTCTTTTACACTCACAAATCTTCAAAGATAGACATAGATAAACTCATAACTAAAAGTATACTCTTTTTAATTTGGATCTGATCTTAAAGGTGAGTTCTTACTCTTTTCTTTTTTAGTCCATGTTCTGGTTTCATGGATCTGATTTTGTTTTTTGTTATTGTTTTGAAATAGGTGAAAATGGATCGTTATGCGAGGAGGAATTTAGAGGATCTTGTGGTGCCTAATTATCAAGAGACATCAGATTCATACCCATCACCTGATATATTTGGTGGATGGAACATGAACTCATCAGAAGCTGCAGAGAAATGTTTTGATTACGATGTGATTAACAATGGTTTCAGTGGTGGATTATACAGTCATCAAATGGATATGGAGACAACAAGTGAAGAACTAGTAGAAGAAGAAGAAGCAAAGAGGTTAAAAACGACTAATGATTGTTTTTACCGACCAACTTCATCGCTTCATGACTTCGATGGTATCCAACAAATGGATGACATGTTCTTGTAATAACCCACCTCTCACACACTCTTTATAAGATAAAAAATGTTTTAAACACACAAAGAAAAGAGTTCCAGGTGTAATTTGTGTTTGGTTTTGTCTTCTCTGTTTTGTTTTTCCGGTTTTGACCGAAGAAATTCCATTTTGGAGGATGTTCCAGGGAATGAGAATCTTGATCCTTCCAAGGAGATGGATACTAACAACAGCACCGGTTCTTCCTCTACGTATCTCGATGGTCGCGAAGTTCCCATGTTCAATTACAACTGGGAAACTTGTCAAGACATGCCCTTGATGGTAAGAAAATGAATCCTTCTGGATATCTATATTTCAAAATAGCAGAAAATGGTAGTTTGTGCTATAAGGAATAACTTAGCCTCATTGTCACGAGTTCGAGTTTCGATGTAAAGAAGGGGACTAACTTAGCCTGCTCTCTTGGTAATCCAAAACATATATATATAGCAGAAAACACAACTAAGTGGTGGTAATCTAGTGGTCAATAGTTCGGAAACTATGATCGGATCTTGCGGAATTTAGCTCGGATTGGGTTTCCGTGAGAGATTTTCCGGTTACGAAAGAGATGTGAGACGGTTTCTTATTGTTCTTGGGGAATTAGCAATGTATAATGGTAGAGATGTTAATCTTGGAACATTATTTTGGTTCAAAGGAGGAGGAGGAAGCACCAGTGAAGATGGAGGAACCGTCTGCTGAAGAAGTTGTATTACATGATCTACAAAGAGCTTCAGAAATGGTGAGTGTAGTACTGATCTCGATCTTGCTTTTACGGTTTTTTGGGTATTTGATCAAGTCTTTTAACATAATTTACTCTGTATTTTTTTACATATAGTTGACTGATGATACCCGCATGTGCTTCCGCGATACATTTTACCGTCTTGCGAAAAACTCACAACAAAATTCGGAATCAGGCAACACCAACTCAGAGGAGTTCCTTGAGGATAGAACAAGAAACCAGAAGACGGAATCGGAAACAAACTCAATCGACAGAGCGATCGCGAATCTCACATTCAACAAAATGGAATCAAACATGAGAAATATGCCTGCACCAAAGAGATTATCTACTATTCAAGGATAAGAGAAGATAAAGGTTCAAAACAAACATCACATCTTTGGAAAATAACTTGTGTATATATATATATATAATACATATCTCTCTGTGTGTGAGTGTGTGTGTATGTGCTTGCTTTGGCTTGTCTTCCCAAGCTTCAGTTTTGGTCTCTGTTTCAATATACACTCTGATCAGGCTTCGTTGACTCTCTACTCCTATGTTTCATATTCTTGATGCACCATGTTATTATATTTGCCTAAGTGAAAGCACATTATTACAAACAAATTCTATGTAAGATCTTATAATTACCCCCATGTAGAATCTCTTGTTTAATTTGATCAGCTTTTTTTTTGTAAAGAGAGAAAAACACATGTAAGTGGGAAACAACCTTCGAAACAGCAATGCAGGAGAATTAGTCTCAACGACCAAACACAAACATCAACGGTTTAAACTATAAACTAAATCAAACATTAGATTAATCCATATATCTCCCGACCATAAACTAAAACCGGCGAAACTGAAATTTATTAAATTTATATTACCCAAGAAAGTCGCAGACTCACGTTTGCATATTAAACAATCAAGATTTAACTCATCGTGCGTTCCATTAAAATTTTCAACATTGTATAAAATTTTGATCTTTTAACTCAAAAACATACAAACATTTCAAATTTCAGATTTAAAACATCCGTGGGGCAATTTTCGTCGTGCACTTTTATACAAAATCCATCTTTTGTAATGGCAACACCACCGTTAACGCCGAGGATGATGACTCCGACGACATTATCGCCTCTAGGAAGTCCAAAATCGTCAAAAAAATCGACGGCGACGGTCCGACCGGAGATTACATTGGAGCAACCATCAAGCAAAAACAAATCCGCCGGTTCAAAATCAACAAAACTATTCCGACGTGTCCGTTCCGTATTCCGATCACTTCCGATCATGTCTCCGATGTGCAAATTCCCATCAGGAGGAACAAGGCTCCACGAGAATCACGTCCACGGAGGTACACGCGTAACCGGAACGCTATTCGGTTACCGCAAAACGCGTGTGAATCTTGCGGTTCAAGAAAACCCGCGTTCTTTACCGATTTTGTTGTTGGAATTAGCGATTCCTACAGGGAAACTACTTCAAGACCTTGGTGTTGGTTTGGTTCGAATCGCACTTGAGTGTGAGAAGAAACCGAATGAGAAAACCAAGATTATTGATGAACCGATTTGGGCATTGTATTGTAACGGTAAGAAATCCGGTTATGGTGTTAAAAGACAACCAACGGAAGAAGATTTGTTGGTTATGCAGATGCTTCATGCTGTTTCGATGGGTGCTGGTGTTTTACCGGTGAGTAGCGGCGGTGGAGGTGCGGCGGAGGGAGGCGGAGGAGGGCAACAACAAGAAGGTGATTTGACTTATATGAGAGCTCATTTTGAGAGAGTGATTGGTTCGAGAGACTCGGAGACTTATTACATGATGAATCCTGATGGGAATAGTGGACCTGAGCTAAGTATTTTTTTCGTTCGGGTTTAAATAAAAACGACGAGTTTTAAGGGAAACAAGAAAATCACACACATACTCGCGTACGTTTCGTTAATTATCTTTTATATGATTTTTTGTTAATTTTTATATTAATCGAAAGGATTAATTGGTGATGTAAAACATGAATATAAATACATCGTTTTCAGTGGCTGTGAGAAGAAAGGCTGGATCCACCTAACTTGTAATGTAATTTTGGGTACCACATTAAGAAGTGTGTCAAATTTTTGGCACAAGAAAAATGTGTCCAATCTTCGCTAATTCATTTTGGTTTTGGTTTAGAAATTCTAGTTTTGCTTCTTTTTTTCATTTGTGACAGAGAGAAATTGAACCAAAGCTTAATAGCATTCAACTTGGTTTTATACTTTTGTTGAGCAGTTCATTTTTCATTTCTATATGAAATATAGATATATATTCTAGACTTTTATTTTTATAAGTAGGAACTATACTTTAAAAAAGTGGACTACGACTTCAAAAAATTCTTAGATTAGCTGCATTAGAAAAACAAAACAAAAAAAAAAAAGATACAAAAACGAGTTACCTGGGCAATGAGAAAATTTAATGGTGTTTCTAGCTAGAACTATTAGAATGTTAAAGTGTTATTGGAAATGATCAGATTTTAAAAACTTTAAAAAAAAAAAAAAAAAATCTATTGCCTTGAAAAAAAAAAAAATTGATAGCCGCAATGGTCCCCAATTTTACAAGTCGCGTTATTTGTTTGTCCATTTACAAAAAAAAACAATGTTTGTCATGAGCTCAATAACATTGCAATTTTACATAATTTAATTTTAAATTTAAAAATGAAATATTTTAGATGCTGCTAATGCGTGAGTAAATCTATTGTCGACAGTATAAGATTATTGACTTATACCAACATTTAAACTGTAATATCAAACTTCTTGATTTTTTTTTTTTTTTTTGCGCAGAATAGTACACACACATATGAGATATTAATCAACCCATTCAGTTACAACTTACACCCATGATAATTTGTTCTTTATGTAGTACAAATACTACAAAATGGGAAACACAATGATATCATTATTAAAAATAAAACTCGACAAACTAGATCGTGGACGTTGCTTCATTGTTTTTCCTTCTTTCTATCTGTAAACAAACAAAAACAACTACCTTGAAGCTTAAAAGCACCAAAGTACAAACGTGAACACATGGCTCAATTTATTTAATTAGCCGTATCTGAAACTGAGACCAGATCCACCTAACTTGTCATCCACTAACTCTGACAATCTCTCCACTTGTGATTCAGACAAATAGTTAACCCAATCCCTCACTTCTCCTTTCCTAAACAAATGCCTATTCTCAAAGTTCTTGATTGATTTACTTGACTTGTTCACTTCAAGCTTCTTTAGATTCTCAAAGCTACACAAATCCTTGATAGCTTTCACTTCTCCATTTCCTTCCTCTTCTTCCGTGAAAGGAACTCCCAAGAATCTTGCAAGCTTCTTCAAGTTAGACTCTATGTCTTGTTTCAAATCCTCGTACTTTAAGAACAAGACTTTCTCTGGTCTCTTCAAGCTCTCTCTCCAATATCCCAACATGTGTTCCCAAAACGGACCAAACCCGATCACTCCTCTACAATATAGATCAAATCCTTCTTCTAACGTGACCGGACTCACTGACTCGGACTTGATGCTGTTAATGTAATGCCACGAGGAAATGAATGTGTCGAACGGGTTTCGACATAAGTACACGACCTTCACACCTGGTTTCTCGATCGAATCTTTCAAAGTATCGAAAGGGATGTGTGTAGCGAACGTTCTTGGACTTGCTAGATCTGAGAGATCAGGAACATCGCCATTCGCGTAAAGCTTGTACTCGAAGAAAGGTACAAGGTCATGAGGGTTAGATGTGAGAAGTGGATGGTTGGTAGTACTT
The DNA here is from genome assembly GCA_963576765.1 of Draba incana. NCBI lineage: Eukaryota > Viridiplantae > Streptophyta > Magnoliopsida > Brassicales > Brassicaceae > Draba > Draba incana. The sequence goes on along the minus strand of OY755203.1, from coordinate 48,126,457 downwards.
GAGGAAACCGGATCAAACAAGTGGCGGTTAAGGATAGTAAAAGCTAAAGCTTTTAACCAAGTTGTTCCGGATTTTGGTATGGTGGCCAGAACGACGTCGTTTTGGAGTGGTTGGAAATGTTTTTGAAATGACATGATTGCTTGAATCTCCTTGGATTGGCACCAAAAGCCTTGGAATAGGTAAAGGTAACGAGTTCTCCAACCTCTTTCTTTAGGTAAAGACTCTAACATCTCTTGAAACTCGTAGCTCAGCCCTTCTTCTACTTCTTGGCGTTTCATGTCGTGGGTTTTGCCTTCTTCCTTGAGGAGCTCGAGCTTGTGACAAATACTGAAATTCGGAATCGCCATTATTGGAATGGTCTTGATGCTCGAGGCCGCCATTGTTTTTGTCATATATATATGTAGAAAAAATTGTATTTTTTTTTTGTTTTGTTTGAATCTTTTGAGTTTTATTTGATATTTTATCTTGAGGAAGTTGGCTGTTTATATAATAACGCAAGTATGCATGAGATGCGTAAAGAGAGCAGCCACGAGTTGTGTTGTGTTGTTTGGGCACGTGGGAAAATAAAACGGCTTGTGCGAATACTTTTGTTTGGCCCACCCCAATTTTATTACACTTTTTATTAATAGTGATGTGTCATTGTCTGTATTCTCTCCTTGGAGTTACTGTTAGCAAAGGTTTTGGTTGCTGCTTTTTCATTTATGATTCTCATTTGTTTTTTCGTCCATCAATTGTCGGCAGACATGCCTATGGGTTTCTCTTAACTAAAAAATGGCCAAACAATTATCACTATAATCATTGTCTGTTAAGTGTTACAAAAAAAAAACCATGGTCTATAAATAAAATTTTTCATTTTATATTAACAACTTGAATTTCTAGTAAGTATTAAGAAACTGAACAAAATATCAAGCGATATTTGGAAACTGTGAGATTTTGTTTTTTTTTTTTTATCAGAAACATCTATTTTCTCTGTGTTTATAAAGAGTACCGTTTCAACAACTTGATTTTGTTTCATAAAAAGTTTCAATTTGTATTTTTCATGCATAATTTATAACAAAATATCAGTTTTAACCATTTCATGCTCAGAGCCGTTGCTAGCCATATGAAGGCCCGAGGCGGGATAAATTAGTAAAAAAATTTGACATAATTTATATAAAATAAATAATAAATATTTTGTCAAAAAAACTAGAATAAAAATAAAACAAATTACTAGTTCTAAAATATGTATTTTTTCTTTACCACTATCAAAATACAATATCTTTAACCTTCATTCTCTTTTAGGACATATTCAAGCAAATATACGATTTTATCAATTTCAACTTTGGAAAATTTCTTTCCGTATATGCAACTGAAATTAGAATCGTCAACAATATAGGATAAGCGATCCATAAGTTCGGATAAAAATCTTCAACCATTTAAAAAAATCTAACATTTTATTAAATTTCTTAGTTTCTCTGAGTAAAGCCTTTCGTAGAACTTTTAATTCATAAAACAGATCATTAGTAACAATATCTTTTATTTAGAATGGATTACAAATAAAATTTCAAACCTATAAACTATTACAATTTAACATTGGAGATTTAGAAATTATATTTTCAAATCATGTTTGGGTTATTCTTTATCAAATAAAAAAACAAAACTAATGTTAATGAACATAATAATAATTACTTACGAATTGGTTATGTTCTTGACTATAATAAAGGAAGACTATATTTAAAAAAAAATGAAATTGATTAAGCGTTTTGAGTATTACCCTATATATTTTTCTCTTTGTTTATTTTCAAATTTTAATTAGTTATTGTTTTTACTTTTTCGTAACCCTTAATTAAGTCCTTTGATAAAAATACAAACCATGTTTTTTTATTCTTAACTAATGGTGAATCTAATTAAAATTATGGGCCTCTAATTTTTTTTTAAAAAAAATAGGCCACAGGCCATTGTCTCCTACAAGTGGCCTTAGCCACGGCTCTGTTCATGCTAGTCTTATTAATTAGAAAGAGAAATTTGTTAATCTATATATATAAAGTTAGTTTTGCTCTCTCTCCTTAAGCCACCTCATCATCCACATCATATTTTCTATTTTATTTTTTGTAATTTCAAATTTAATACACATATTAATTAATAATTATAAATGTGGTTTCAACATTAGAAAAAGAATTTGAAAAGTCATACTATCTATATATATAAATATAGATATCTATATATAGTTACTAGATTAATAACATGTTTAATAAATTGATTATACTTATATATTTCACATTTCATATATCTTCAATTAGGTTATATTGTATTTGAAAATATTATTAAAAAAACATAAAACATGAAAAATGTTACAACAAGTATTTACAAATAACTTCAGCTACAACTAAATTCATATATGCAAATATTGGAAGTATTTACCAAAAATATAATATGTTTAAATAATTAAGAACGTTGAGTTTTGTAATTTTATTTTGATCAACAAAGAAATTTTAAATACAACTAAAAGTGGATAAAAAATCTCTATACTATTAAGCAATCACAAAAAGAAAAAAAAATGAGGGAAGGTGTAATTAATATTTCAGTTAAAATGTTTTACGTACAACAAGCGTTAAAAATTTAAAATATAAATATTTCAAATACTATATTTAATTAAATTTGGTTATACCGTATTTCACACTATAAATATTTACTTAGTTACAGTTATATCATAAATATTGTAAAATATGAAACAAGTCATAAGAAATAAACAAACAAGGTGATCTATAACTCATTTCATAAAGCAACATATAAGTAAATAAGTGTTACATCTCATTAAAAAAAAATCAGCTATATTTAATACAATTATTGAAGTTATATATAATTAAAGGAAATAAGAGAACAAGATAAATTAATGGGTAAATTATAAATATTTGCCTAAACAAATAAGATAAGCTTCAAAAGTTAAATATATTGTGTTTTGTACTTTCTTTGTTTTGATAACCAAACATTTAATTATATGAAACTCGCATTATTGGTTATCCAAAGTGGAGTTAAGTTCTTTTATCATTTTCTTTTTAACTCAAAGAGAAAATTTAAATGTCACTATAAAAGCATGAGAAAATAAAACTTCTAAATAGGAGGAGAAAAAAATAAATGTAAGTATAACATATATAATGTGTTGTAAGTACAATTAATATCTTGGAAACAATAAGAAATGAAATTACTAAGTTGATATATGAAAAAATGACACATATTTTAACTTTACAAATACATTGTATTTTTAAATTTTAAAACTAAGTTTTTATTCAACTAATAGTTTCATATTAGCATTGTTACTAATCAAAAGCCATAATAAAGAATGTTTAAAAACTAAAACAATATGATGAATTGAAAATAAACGATTAATGTTAAAATCATAAAATATCTAAAATACTATGATTTTTAGATAAGATATATGAAATAAATGTTACAGACTTCTCTGAGTTAGTTACTATTGTGACCTCACCAAATGATTGGCCCGGTTTTCAACCTAAGGGAATCCTTTCCCGAATTCGAACTCATCTACCGACAACGGGAGAACAACAAGAGAGCGGATTTGCTAGCAATGACTGCACGCATACGAAATATTAAATTTTCTTTCATTAGCACTTCAGCTCCTTATTGGTTTTCTGATACAGAAAATGTATTTGTTTAAGCAGTAAGTAATGAAGTGTGTTTGTGACAAAAAAAAAAAAAAACCTACCAAAATTTTAAACAATGAAATACATTCTCAAATACTAATCATTAATGTCTAAAAGGTAAAAATCATTTCATAGTTTTATATTCATACAATATCATATAGATAAGAGATAAAAACATTAATTTATTTTAAACCAATCTCTATTTTTTATTTATAAAAATAATTGAATTAAACTATTTGTCTTTCAATATAATAAAATTGTAGAATAAATACCCGCGCGTAACGCAAACCATTTCTAGTCTACTATATGAAAGGAGAATGGCTCTCTCCAACATTTGGACACGTCAGCACAAGGAGAGAGGACACGTAAGCAAGAAAAACGCTCTGCATCTCTTCTTCTTCCTCCTCTTTAATCCGTTCTTCACACCTCTTCCTCTCCTAGATTTCCAGTAACACCTGCTCATAAACTACTCATCCTTTCATGCTTATAAATTAGTCATTATGTTCATCAAATCGTGTCGTCTCGAATTTTCAAATCCGACGAAGAAGAGAAACTCAATAAGCGATGTGATGAGACAAAGACAAATTATGCTTATTTCATCTCTTCTCCTTATCCTCACCGTCTCGCTTCATTCTGTTTCGGTAATTTCAAATTCTCCGGCTGAAATTCCGGCGACGGATTATCGATTTTGACGGAGAGAGCAACGGGCAGGCTCGATTTCAGAAACCCTAACGGAAAAATATGGTATAATTACGAAGATGCTGACGTGGTGGAGAGTGTAGGAGACGGAGATTACGAAAACGACTCTTGGGTCAACGAAAGTTAAAGGGTTTATGGAGAAGCCAGGGAATCGGACGGTTGTGACTATTCCGTTTAAAGCGACGAAACAACAGGTGGATGATCCAACGGTTAAGAGGCTACGAACGGAGATGAAGAGTAAGAAGTTGTTGGTGAAAGTGACGGTGAAGACGAAGGTGGGATTGGGTGTGGGAAGGCGTAAGATTGTTACAGTGGGGGTTAGTATCAAATGTGGCGGTGTGAGATTACAGACGCTTGATTCACAGATAGCTAAATGCACCATCAAAATGCTTAAATGGTACGTAACCCAATCCAATTTTAATATTCTAAAATTTGATAAACTTTATCTTACTGTTGATTTTGGTTAATTGATATATATGATTTAAATGCAGGATTACATTGTACTTATAAGCAACGATGATCGATGTGTCTTTTTCCAAAGTTCAGGTTTTACGAATGATCTAATTATTCAACCATTTTCATCATTTGAAACTGAGATTGATTATAAATATGTGGAAACAATGATCTAATTATTCAACCATTTTCATTGTTTTCTTAGGAAGAAAACAATGAAATATGTATTCCCAAAATGTTCGCTCGAGGTTTGTATGTTTCCCCACTTTCTCTGTTCCCGAAAGCTTTTTGTTTAAGTTTGGTTTTATCTACCTCTGTAAATGATCTCATTAGTTTTATTTTCCAGAATCGATTCTGGTCTCTTTCTGGGGGATTTTAATTGACATTGATGTCATATAAGTTGTAGGATTACGGTTTTGGCAGCTTAATTCCATTTCTTTGTTCAAAACTTGAATCTTAGTTTCTGATGTAAGAGATAGTGTTGTGGTGTTATGGCATATGTTCGCTTGTTATGGCTTAGGTTTCATGTTTCACGTCGCTGATGGTAAATTTACATCTTCTTTTGTTTCATTTTGTGGAACATTGTGCAGGTTATATATCTACCCTTGTGGTGAAGCAATACCAGTTATGGCTGCTCCTTACGGATTTCCTTTATTTCAGGAAAATGGGTAAGCTTCTTGCAACTCTGGAGTTGGAAACATTCTTAGTACTGAGAAACTTTCTTTCCTTTCTATTCTTCAGTTCTTATTATTACTCTGTTGCTTTTCATGTGAAATTGTCTTCCTTAGATAATTAGATTCTTCATTCCTTGTAATGATTGAATTTTGTAGCTGAACTCCCATAATGACTAGGTTATGCATAACACTATTCGAAATCCTACTTTTTGCATGTGTCATATGTTAAAAGCTGAAGATCCCATTTCTATTCGCCATACATATGGTCTACCTACGAAATGTTGATGGGAATTTGAGTGTTTGGCGATTGGTTTCTTTTATTATGCTTCCCCTATCAATTCATTTCCATTCTAACAGTCAAATATAAGTTGAGTTTCTCTTAGTTATCAATCTTTTGTAGATTTGGACTTCTTGTCCTGTATGTTCTTCCTAGCTCGATACTGCCAACTTCTCGATGAAAACTCTTTTAGGGTATACTACAGATTTCCATTACATGCTCTTATTCCCAGCAACTGTTCTAACCGCTATTGTTTTCATTGGCAGAATGATACTGTACTTGTCCGTCTCATTCTCCAATATTTTCTTCTTCACCAATTTATTGACTTTCATGATGGTACCTTCCAACTCTCTGTACCGCAATTCCAACATAATTCTCAAATGATTTAAATGTCATCTCAAGACCATCTCTGTTATGCACCTTTATGTATGAAGCAAAAAAAAACCTTATATCCACATGAGTTTCCTTGGCCTTTTCACTTTTACAGCAGTATACTTACCATGGGTGAGTTGGGCGTTGAACATTCCCATTTTCTTCGTCAAGCTCCATAACTATATAGATGACTTAAATCATCTCTTTCGCCAAATTCTGAAATTGAAGGTGCTTCGTGGTTTCTCTTTTCTTGTTGGTCCAAGTCTGGAGGTATTTTCTGGTAACTAATCTCTCCCAATGTGATTTCACTCATTTCTTCTTCCATCTCTCTTTGTTCATCCTCATCCTTACATTTAATCCAACATACATGGAATGAAAGCGGGCCACACATACTAATGACAGTTTTTTTTTATTTTTATTCCCCTTCTTCAGGGATTTCTTTTGTTAATGTTGGAAGTTATGGTTGATGGTGCCACTACCGGTGAAAGTGGATTTATCGTGGACTCTTCGTATGTCCCAACCTTCAAAGATTCCTAAGGAACAAGTGAGCTTTTCTTTTGATCTGTTTGAATTTTCTTATCGCATGCTTATTTTATCTAAGTGTAGTTTAGCTGGTGGTTTTCAAATCTTTTTATCATAATATTCTAGAGTATAGTATTCTACCTAGCAGTATTTGTATACACTCCTCCTACATGTTTTAAAAAATATTGTATGTTTACAATTTATGCAATATTTTAGTCATCACAACAAATTTAAATATAAAATTTATAAATCACATAAAGACTGTAAACTTGGTTGGCGATTCAACATACCATGTTCCTTTTAAAATAGTTCATTAAAAGGAAAAAGACTACGAATAAATTTCGGGACAATATACGAATAAATATTAACTCATAAACCAAACCAAAAAATTTGCACAAAAAAAAAAAAAAAAGTTCAAAAACAATACACATAAAAACCCGCCCGCAGTGCGGGTACTCACCTAGTGTATCAGTAAAAGGTATAGAAAATTTTAAATAGTCTTTTAACATGTGTAAAAATTGTAGAATAACATTTTTTGTTAAACTGAAGAAGCATAAATATTTATATTATTGTCTAAAGTTGGATGATCTTTTAATTTGATCTCAAATACAATCTCCTTGGTATTATATATGAATGAAAATAATTATCCTTTGGACTCTCTTTCCCCCTTTGGACTCTATTACGAACCATCTAACAAAGAAATTTTTTGTTGTACTACTTGACTTTAAAGTTTTGAGATCAACTTCTTCAACACCATATCAACATCCTTTTTCGAAATTCTTATCCAAATACACGTTGTCTTTGTTGCATTGTTTACATATTTTTGGGTGCTCAACTTCTTTTTTTCTTTCGGGCTGTCTCTTGTTTGTTTGGACAATTCTAGAGTCTATTTTCATTCATTTTTTGTAGAGTGATCTGGCAAGCTGATAAACTTCGATCCAAGAGATAACATTATATTTTGCATAGGTCCACTTCTAGATTTCTGAAAAGATATACGTGGCAGGCTTAAATGATTTGGATAAATCGTCGACATATATAATCACATTCACATTATGTGTTATAACGAGATGAGGAATTGAGGACCTACAACTAAGTTAGTTTGTATTGGGTTAGCAAAAAAAAAGTGAGTTTGTATATATATATATTTATTGTTTTGGTGAATTGTATTATTCTACTTACCAACGTGTATACATGATGTACATCACGCTTAAGATGTCGACTGAATTTTTCCATATTTGGACAGAGATCGTATCCTCTATGTATTAAAGGAAAAAGATTTTAGCATTATTTCGATGATGTGTTCAAAATCTCAAATTTTTTTATATTTTTGATTAATATATCCACTATTATTAATTCTCTATAATACTATTATGTATTAACCAAACACTCCATAATTACACTATTCCTATAACCAAATATAATTCTATGAAATCAAGAATAAGTTAAAACGTATCTTCCAAGATAATATACATAATCTTTCATTTTTGGAATCTTTCAATATCATAATCTCAACTACTATAACAAATCCATCATATATACATTTAGCTAAATCGAGCTAATCAAAAGTAATATTCACAATTCTTTCTATTCGGTAATTTTTTTCCGAAAAAATTATATTCGGTAATTTTGCTGCATAATAATATCAATATACATGTAGTCAAACAGTTTAAAAAAAATATTAATAGTTACAATTAAATCCGTATACAACACGGGTATTAATCTAGTTGCAATTATAGCTAAACTACAAATATCTAATTTTGTTTTTGTCAGTAATCAGAAGCACTTATTAATAAAAGTGTATTTATTCAATTATATGATTTTCAAGATTTGTCTTTTTTTTTTTTAACACTGAATTGATTGAATTAAAACCAAAGTCTCTGAACAGATTTACAAAGATTATAGAGGTGACACCAATAGGTGTTTAAACAAAGGAATAGTAAAGATTCAAGTTTAGGTGATCAGAGGAAGCCTAAACGTGAGGTGATAAGAAATATCACCAGTTATCGTGGGGAAATTGGGAAGCAAAGCTCTCATGTCAAGTAGCGCACTCCGCTTCCATGAGAGCAAGAAGCCATGAAGGGCCGGCATTCCGCTTTCAAGATTTGTCTATAACGATGAATATGTGCATTTAATTGAATTTTGTATTTTTCCTTTCAACTTGAGATTTGTATGATTGTGGGTTATCGACATAAGAAAGTTCTTTTCGACCCAAAAAACAAAGTTCTTCTTTCCATGGAAGTTTATTATTTTCAGTTGTTTTGATTTAAACAAAGCACTAATTAACATTCTATACACACATTTATAGGTTTATGAACTTTTTGTTATTTAGCTTAGTAAAGATTTGCCATGTTACATTTTATAACTTGTCATGACATGTTAGCTTTGTGAGAGTAAATATGAGAAAGACAAATAAATTTTTTGAGAAAAATCACCTCCCAAATAATATACAGGAGATATCTTAACTCATTAATTTTAAGTTGAAAATCTATAATTTTTTTATATATATAGCTCACTTTGTTAACTTAAATAGGATGGCCTGTTTATTGGTCGATCATCATAAAGTAAAATTTGGTTTTAAATAGGACATAAAGTACATCATCTCAAACGAGTGTGTTAGTAATCTCACATCAACAACTAAAATAGAACTAAACTCATATTTTTGCTAGCACAAAAATGAAGTTCATTATAAAACATGGAAAAAGATTGCTCCGGCCTAAAGAGTACGAAGCCAAAAAAATTGTTAGGAGGTTCACAAATTTAAGTTTTCTTCAAGCTACAAAGAGAATTTTCTTATCTTATCTAATCGACTAGGATAAGAACGAATTGAAACCCAAAAAAAAAGTTACGCATATGCAGAAGAAGAAGACAAGAAATTGATATGCCTTATGATGGATTTGATTTTTTTTTTTTTTTTCCAACTAGCTCTATATATTAAATCACATTTGGTTGATAAAAGACATTTGAGAACGGATACTTTCTACCAACTCATTGAGATCTATGAAAAGAAAAGAAAACTTATTAGATTTACTATTCATTGAGATCTATTCTAGATTATTATGTGCCGCTTTTGCAAGGGTATCAGCACGGATATTACAAGATCTATGAATATAAGATAAATAAAAGATAGTAAATTTATTTCTAAGTTCGGTAAAGTAATCTAGTTCAGTGTGAAAAACAGGCCAATCTATTGGGTCGTCAATCATATTTAATAGGTCTAAGAAATCGGTCTCAAGTCGAGCTATAGATAAATATCTATGAATTAGGCATTCCATTGTCTAGAAGAATTCCTCGAATTCTGCATGTAGAGCTGAAAGACTTCTGCGACATCTGATTTTTTTTTACTTATGAAGAAGTTTGTTTGGATACAAACACTGATCTGACTTTTTTTCCTAATCTTACTTTATCTTTGGAAGTTGAAGATTCTTAAAGACGAATAATCTGTTGAAGCACACTCCTAGCTAGTCCCATATTAATGAAATAACCCACTCCATACCCACGTGGTACCACGTTCACTACCACATATCACGCATGGACTAATAACCACCTTTGTTGGGTATGAAAACAAAAATTTAACTGGGTATATATCCAATTATTGTTTTTTTTTTTCCGTATATCCAATTATTGTTTAATAGCCAACTTAGGTGAGTACCCACATCTTGTGGTGTGACACATTTATATATAAAAATATAATTGCCGAAAAAATATATATATATATATATAAATATAATAAATTATTTAAGTTGATAAAGGAATTCTACAATATAGTATTGATTAAATAAGTTATATTAAATAAACAATATTATTGAAAAGATAGTTGGTTTAAAGGAAAAGAAAACTTATTAGATTTACTATTCATGATTTTTTCATAATATTTTTTTCCAAAAGAAAATTGAATTAGATTTATTGGAACAGTTTTGAAAAAAAATATTCTCATATAGTTTTTGTTAATTATTTAAAAGATATGAAATTGTTGTCAATAATCTATTTAAATCGGATAACACATCAAATTAGAAACAACCAACACTTTTTTTTTATTAGTAGCCCGAATTAACATTCCTATAAATGCTAACTCTCAACGGCTAGTCTAAAACTAACAATGCGGAAATTTTCAAACAATAATCCTTTAAGCCAATAAACTAATCATCAAATCCAACCAATCAATTCCAGTATTCAAACAACCCATAAGAAACTCTGGCAACCTAAACACCAAGTTCACTAGAAATTAAACAAATAACAACAATCCTATCATTCTCTTCACCAACCTTGATTCCGCGATCACACATTTCTTTTACCTGCAACACATGACAAAAAGAGTTGCGTAAGTAATTAATGATTACTTAGTGAGTCAGCCCTCCTATCTACAAGCTAAATACGGATATACCAAACATCAAGCAACAATTAACTTTACACGTTTATCGCATGAACAACTGGTTTATCAATCGACACTCTATTCGTAGTTTCGCAAAAACAGATCGTTAACACGATCACAACAATAGGAATCGCAATTAATGACCGATTTCAACACAAAGAACATATATCAATCACGATTTCATTACAGTAGCACAAATCAAACCCAATTGCATCTCAAAAACACATAAAACGAATCGATTACTCAATTCCTAGCCTATACGAGCCTACGGCCGCGCACTCACCTCGATAAAAAGAATTGAGGGAAGATACCAACTGAGAAAACGATGAAACGAGGCAGAATTCACGAACAAACACCGAAGAATTCAACACAACGATCCTCCAACACGAAACCAGACTCTATCTTGCGAAGAATGGTGAAGAACGACTCACAAAACACTATGAATCGCAACTTCTCCTCTAGGAATTTCTTATCACGTTTTTCTTTCCTCTAAACCGCAGCCACGGTCTGCCAAAAGCTTATATATACGAGCCCTAGGGCTCTCCCTAAACCAACATCGCAAACCGAGCGATTTAAATCAATCCGAAAAAATGGTGTCGATCGACACCCACCACTAGTGTCGATTGACACCCTTTCCAAATTACTAGAATATGGTTTGGGGATGTTACAAAATTAAATTAGTTTTTTTCAATATTTTTTCCCCACGTACTTGTACAAATTAGTTTTTCTTTCTTAGTAGTAATATAAATATTAATTTTTGTATTATTAATAGTTTTTGATAAACCGTGTAAGTTATGATTTTTTAATCTATTATGATGTTTAGAGCCAACCAATCGTTGATAATATCTTGTTTAGACGTAAAACGTCATTTTAAATGAAATTTAAATTATGATTTTGAGTATTTACTTATAATTTAAATAAGGCCAAAGTCACTCAATTGTGCAAAGTGCCTTATAATGTAAGAAGTTTGTCCCAAAGTGTCTTATAATGTAAATAACGCATTTTGAGAATTTACTTGTCAAACCACTAAATCTTCATCCGTTTGGTAATATTAAGTTAATGCTAAAATTTCAAAAAACATGTAATGGTTTTTTTTTTTTTTTGAAACTTAATATGTAATGGTTTTTTAGACTATAATTATATAGTAATTGGTTTCCTTTTGTATTACTCTATAAAATAAGATGTGTGATATAGATATTATGTTCATTAAAAACGGCATGTCGATATATGTGTTTCGGTATTACCATTGTATAAAAAAGGTAATCAACTTTTATGGAAGAGTTAAAAATACGTATATCGACATGCCGTTAAAGGCACAACCTCGGTATTAGATGCGTTAGGCAAAGTAGAGTGGAGCCAACCAACGTTGCTTTCTTTATCTTATTCATTTTGTATATGCGTAAGTTGACAATTTTTTATTTTTCTGGTTATAAAGTCCACATTTAGAGCATGTACATTGGAGACAATGTGGGTGTGTCTCATAATATAAAATTATTAAAATTTGAGTAAAAGGAAGAAAAAGAGTGTTTTTTGTTGAAATAGTGTGGTGTATTGAAATATAAAATTAATAAAAGTTAAGTAAAGAGAGGAGATAGTGGGTTTAGTTGGAGAGATTGTGTCTTGGGGAAGACATAAGAGAGAGATAATTGGGGTGTGTTTAAATATAAAATTAATAAAAGTTGAGTAAAAGGATGAAAGAGAAGTTATAAAATTGAATAAAAAAATGAAAAAGAAGGTATAAAGTTGAGTAAAAAAAAGAGAGAATGTGTTTTTAATATTTTTATATTGTGAGATTTTGGTAAAATGTCTCCAATGGTAATGGCTTTATAGACGAGCAGTTTTGCACTTACGGCCAACATTTAAAAGGAGAAGGCTACTTACATATTTATTATCTTTGATTACGACTCTAAACCAAATTCATGGCATAATTCTCACTCTATGTCTTGTCTTCAAAGATGCGTGACGTGATCTTTTCCCTCGTGTTTATCGAGTTAGGAAATAGATGGGTCAAAAGAAATCTAGTGGTTTTGACTGAGATGATTTACGATAAAAACCAGTTGCGGACCCAATTTTTTTTTTACCAAAGTCATTAATGTTATATAAAGAAAATATGTATTTTTTTAAAAAAAATCATTTTTTTCATACGTTAGATAAATTAATAAGAACCAGAAATCTAAATCACATACAATAAGTTTAGGCATGGAGTGTGGTCCAATTTAAAAAATGTAGAAAATTGAAACAATGGAGTCAAAAATAAGCATCGAACATTGGTTAATGGGGGCGGCCAGCAAGATAAATCATCTAAATTTAATCAGTGTGAACTGTCAAGTCACTTAAACCGATTTTATGTTCGCCACTGATTTCAACGTTTGATTCGAGACACTGATTTAGACTATGAACCAGAAAAATGAGAATTCCATGATTATCAGAACAAAGAAATGAAAATGTATTGTTAGTCGAATACTATTTTTTTTTTTCTTTTAAACAAAATTATCAAACCAAAGGCCATAATCTCTTTGAAGCGGATATATTTCAGGCCACTCTCCATCGTTGGTGTTAAAATTCAAGATCTTGAAAACTTTAGTTTTCACCTTCTTAAAAGACAATTATCAATGGTTTTCCGAAAAGTTTTTGGGCAAGAAGTAGGATTATCATCTAAAGCTTTCAACTTTTCTTGGTCCGAGACCTCAAGAATTGGCAGCACAAAAGTGAAGCTGGATCCAGTCAAAACAATGTCACAACTTGTTTCCGGTTAGGAAAGAGATAAAGTGCCTTGATGCTCTTGGGAAAAAAAGAAGATCTTGTTGTTCACTAGAACAAAATAGGATTTGAAATTTGATTAAATCAACCAACTCATAGAGGAGAGTATATAAAAATAAGTATTTATATCCGAATATTAACAAAAATGCATAATATTCGTCTATGCTTCATTTCATCTTTACAACATATATCGAACCCGAGGTTAATCTCCTAAGAGGTACTACTTGTTGTCACAACAGAAGACTCCTCCGGTTGAGCCTCACTGGTTATAGTTTCCGGCAGCGAGGTTTCTTGCTGAGTCACCGTTGGAGGAGTTTCAGGTGGTGAGGTTTCTTGCTGAGCTACTGGTGGAGCTTCTGTAAGGGCGGGGGCAGAAGTAGCTTGAACGATTTCTGAAGGCTTGAACTTATTGATGTAGTAGCTAAGAGACGGTCCTTTGTAATCCACAGTTTTTGGTTTAGCCGGGGAGTCTTTTCCGACTTGGAGGAGTATAGAGGAAGCTGCAGCGATTGAAACAAGAGCAACACCTGCTACGATTGCTGCTGTGTTCTCAGCCCCATCAGAGGAAGATCCTGCAGTACCCGAGCTTATTGCGCTCTCTGCAACGTATACTGCAGGCTGCAAAAGTAACAAGAAAATATATATTCTTCAGCGAAAAGCCATTATAATTCGATCGAGAAGAACCCCATTTCAATAAGATCAAGGATTTGCATTGACTTATTCTGTCGCAAGCTAATGCACATCCTATCGAGGTGGAGGTCAATGACGGCATAATGGAACGAACACAACGAGAATCCACAAAAACAGTATTATATCAAACAAGACCAAATATAACCCCAAACTGATAAGATCACAAAGCGCATTTTCTGTATTATCCTTTGAATGAATCACCAAGAAGAACAGATTAGAGAGATCTCTTAACTCTTCCAAAGCCAAAAGTATCCTAAACAAGAGCAACTGCTGAAAAGATCCCCTAATCTCTTCTTCCTCTACCCTATATATACTCCTTACTATCACAAACACAACAATCGTTTCCTCGGCTTAACAAAGCTTGAAGCTTTTACATTCAATCGAAGACAGTTATCTCTCTGAAGCTCTCTCTCTCTCTCTCTCGCTCAGTTTTTATTCTTTTGGATGAGTCTTACAGGCAGGACTACTTCCCTACATGTACTTAAAACTTCCTAAGAAAAGACTCTTAGTAGCACTAATAACAAAAACTAATAAGTGGGTACATAGGTGGAGAATGTAGAAACCTCAATGGAGTAAACATTAGTCTGACCAGCAGTATCTTTCTCAACATAACCAGTCCAACCACGTTGCTTCCGAGGTGGAAATGTTCCCACCACTTTCGTCTTCTCTCCAGCTAACCATTCCATACTCACTGTTCCAACCTGTGTTTCACCCACCAAAACCATTATTGAGAAGAGAGATCATTTCAATTGTGTAATCACTTCAAATCATAAAAAAAACACCAATTACAGTGATACTGAGAGCTTTCACTAAGAATACACTACTTTGAATCTATAGCCACCAAAACCCAAGTTGAGATATTACTGAGAGATTTCATTAAGTAGCCAATTTCCAAAAACTGAATGTGAATCACTAGTCATCAAGATTTCACAATGAAAACTGAAATTCAACATTTAACGAATCGATTCATTCCGTAAGAATCATCAGTACCTCTTTATCAGGAGCGCATTCCTCGGCATTACAATCAGCATCATCGGAAGAAGCTCTAACGACGGAGAGGACAAGTTTCCGGCCACCGGACTTGTTGGAACTGAGGAATCTGCCGGTAAGAGGATTAGGCGATGCTAACATGTAGCTGTTCGGAGATAGCAATAGATTCGACATGGCTTAGATCGGATTTCGAAGAGAAGATTGGGAGATTTCTTCTGGTTTTCTCTTGGTAGAGAAAATGAGAAGATGATAAGAAAAGAGGAGAAAGAGTTGTGTTGTGTGGTGGGCTTTTTCCACTAGGCTACGCGTGTAATTGCCCACCCCAAATATTACATACAACTAGGGCTGTCAAAATGGGTAACCCGACCTAACTCTATCCAAAACCGCATGGGCTAGAGATTTTCATGCACATGTTTAACCCAACTCATTTATTTATACAGATATAATTTTCATACCCAAACTCATTTATATGAAACTCGCTGGATTAATGGGTACCTATATATATATATATATATATATATATCGAATCACACAATAAACTTATAAAAACTCAATACATAATTCATAAATTATTATAAATCCAACAAAAGTTTTTAACTTAAACAAGAAAGAAACCATAAAACCAATAATATAGAAAAACCATAAAACCAATGTATCTTAAAATAAACTAGTAAAATCATAAAACCAATAAAACAGAAAAACCATAAGAATGTAGACACTATATAAGGCTATGAGAATTAGATAGGAATAGAGGTAGAGAACGGCTCCTATTTATATAAGTATTAGAAAACCCTAATTTTTATTTACGTAAGAAAACCGGAAAACCCTAGGCTAATTTATATAAATCTATTAAAACAATATATATATATTATTTTATATTTTGTGCTTAACCCGTGGGTAACCCATAACCCTAATGGGTTTACCCATTAAACCCGTGAACCCAATAGGGTAACCCAACGAAACTCATTTATTTATATGGGTAAAAAAATATGACTCTTACCCACTAAAACTGCGGGTGAGTTCGGGTAACCCATGGGTAATAACCCATTTTGACACCCCTACATACAACCCACAATTTGCTAAATTCCTCCCATTATTTATTTATATACCAAAAACTTTACATTAATTTAGTTTTAAAAAAAGGAAGGATATCTAAATAGTTTATTGATGTAAGCTTTAGATTAATTTTGATATAACAAATGGAGTGTAGATTATTGATTGATGTGAAAATTTTAGCATGTTGTATGTATGGTCTATACTAGTTTTGTTTTAGTAAAACTATCTCATCATATAGGTATGGTATTTGTAGAACCCTCAACTGTAGATATTTGTGTTATAGTGGAATTGTATGTCCATTTGTTCATTGTGATTCCGTGTGATGTAGATAGTTTACACATTTGACTGATTGGTCATCGCTTGTAGTACTAAAAGATTAAACAAATGATTTTGATGTAACATATGACAAAATATATAATATTTTTAAATTTATTGTACATGTATAAACTGATTTGCATTTTTAAAAAAAGATTTGCATTTTAAATATATATATCGTGAAAGTTCTATACCTTTCGTTTATAATTTTTTTTTGGGGTACCACGATAGTTTTTAATTCATTTAAAAATATCTTTCGTTCCAAATAGATTTGAATTAGAGTTTTTCTCTTAAGAAAACCACTAGCTTAAAGTTGATAAGAGTTTTTAAAGTTGCAACTATCAATTTGTTTTTGTTAACATTAGTTCCTTTCTTTTGAAATAATCATAAACATAATTTTATAACTTGGAAGAAAAAAAAATGCATTGTTCATAACATTACCTTGTGTTTGTTCTCCTGTTTTTTTTCTTATGTTTCTATTTCTTCCACTTTTTATTGGATTCATTTTCCCTCTATCAGACTACATGCCTGTTGTCGGAATAAAGAAGAAGCCTACAAGTCTATAGACTCTATACGGAATTATTTCAGTGTGCCATAGTTTAATCATCATCACAAACGGCCAAAGACCTCGTGGGATAGTGGCTTAGCCAGGCTTAACCACCTTAAGCATGCATGTGCAAAACCACACTTTCCCATTGTGGAATAATCGAAATGAATATATATAAGGAAACAACATCATTATAATGGTGTACAGAGTGAAATTTCAACAAACTAAATATCTTAGCATATAACAAAATATTCGACAAGTGTGATTATAGCCGGCTCTTATATGTGTATGAGTGTATCTAAAGTATCTAATATGATGATTTAAATGACAGATTTTATATTTTGTTTTAATATAGTTGCATACCGCAAGGACCAAACATAATACATATACGTGTAACATATAAATTTATTTGATTAGAGTTGACCAGAATCTCCATAGAATTCAACAAAAGTTAAAAAACATAAAATTGACGACTCGATAGATCAAACGAAAAGTGGTGAAGCAAACAAAACGAAAAGGACAATGAAAACACACAAAACAACACAAACAAACAAGTCCCTCTGCTTAAAACACTAGTACACTCGTATTGTCTCAATCTCAGTTAAGAGCATCGTTCACGTGCCAAACCAAGCCTTCCATTGGGAACGTCGATCACGACACGGTAATTCTGCTGCTGCATGCTTGCGATTACATTGACCACAGAGTTTACGTTCTCCGGCGCTGCGGCGATTGCTAGGCAAGACGTGCTTCCGGCCGTGCTGTGTAACATTAGGTTATCAGCCGTCAAAGTCATGTTCACTCCCTTGAACATGAATGTTATTGTCGGCACTTTGACTTGGCTTGTGTAGCACGTGTCGAAACCGCCGAGTGAAGTTACAACGGCGGTAGCTGGCTTCACTCGCTTCCTGAACTCGTTCCTAACCGCCTCGTAAACCGGTTTAGCCAGCCGCGTGTAGACAGTCCCTACGAATCATATAGTTAGTTAATAAGCTCCTAATTGTCCTAAACTATACTAGATGTGATATGTAGCCAAACCGAATTGAACCGGACCAAAATGCACTACCTGTCCTATTGTAAAGAGTTGGTAAATTAATATTCGCTAAATTGCTCAGGCGAAAATGTAAATAAGAATCTCTTACCGGAGTCAAAGATAGTTCCAGCTCCGGTGGCCGGGTTAAATGCAATAGCTGCCGGGGGTAAGTCTACGACTTTCCTACCAACGCGGATGGCAACGAGGTTAACGTAATACAAAGAAGACCTCCTCGGGTTTTTCAGGAGTTGCGTGTATTTCACGCGCAGGGGCTGGGAAGTGGGACCGAGTCTAAGCGATCCCGAGAAGGCGAGTGACCTGAAACTTGGCAAACAGTAAGAGAACGTAGACTTGTAAATTGACTGAGCTTGTGACATAAGTGACAATGGGCCTCGTCCTAAGCCCAATAGGCCTTGTGGTGGTGGGATGGTTCCTCCACCGGCAACTTTGTTGACGCAACCGAAGGTAAAGGCGGTGATCGGATCGGCGGCGAGACGGATCGTGTCTTGAGAGAGGTTAGCCGCAATGGAGGAGCTTCCATAGGTTAGGTTGAAAGAGCACGCGCGTGCTCCGCACGTGGGGTTCGGTACCTACAAAGTGTTTGTGTTCACGTGAGTTATTGCACTTGTGTCGGTCGAGTTGTAGTATTAGTTTGTGTTGTGTAATCCCGTGAACGATTTTATTTTTCGAATTGTGGGTGGAATTATCAATTATAACCACGTGGGGCCTCATCTCTGTGAAAAACTTTTTCACATAAAATATATATATTTTTTATATAGTTAAACCAAATTCTAGATCTGTTACTCCGGAGATATTGAGCCTTTTAAAATATAAAAAAATAAAATAATGATAGGAGATATTGAATTTTGATTATATTTTCTTTATGGAGCAACAATATATATTCTTATGTTCAGATTTTTAAGATGAAAACAAATCTCAGGTGACTAATATTAAAATACAACTACAATATATTACATGACCTACGTGATCTAATTTTGTTTGGTTCATTAATGAAGATATGAAAGCATATACATATGTAATGTAATTAACAAGAAAAAAACATTCCATGGAACATATTTATTATAAATGTAGGTGTGAAGTATTATTTACCTGCTTACACTGAGGAGCATAGCAGCTAACGTTTTTAAAGGAGGTGGACTTAGCCGGAGAAAATGCGGTGTTTGAAGGACAACCAACGCAACCGGAGCAAGGTAACCAAGCCACGTCACTGCTTGTGTCCATGGCTAAGAGCAGAGTCTGAGCGGGAGTCCCGATCTTAGCCTTGACAATGTATGTTGTGCTTTGCAACATTTGACGGCCCGAGGCTATAGGGACCACAGATCTTCCGCCTACAAGGCTGGTCAAGTACTGAAGACGGGCCTGGTCTTGAGCCAGCGTCTTTAGTACACGCGCTTCCCATGAGAGTGTGGATGATGATTTGAAAGGAGAACAAGGACTGTCTATGTGAAAGATTCTAAGGGTCGAGCCTTGGTCTTGAGTGTTGGTTAGGTCACAGTTTGGGTGGTTTAACCCAAACCCAAGTGCTAGTGGGATAATGGAAAGAAGTTGGAAGAATAAAACAAGAGTGGTCATTTTGAATTATATGTTTTTTTTTTTTTTGGGTTGGATGGGATATTAAATGGTGTTGGCATGAGAGGGGTATATATAGTGGTTTGAGCTACAAAATGACCAAACAGATAAAATTAAAACTAAAATGTATATTAATATGATAAAAATACAATTCAACAATTATTTCCGCCAATTGGGTTTTGAGTTCGAAATCCGACAATAGTAAAGAAGTAATTTAAACTGCCTAGTTTGAGGAGATTTGATTATTTTAAGTTTTTTTAACCTTAAGAGTTTTTTTTGTGGTTACTATTGATTTTTCCCATAACACAAGCTTTTTATGTCCACAATAAACAGTAAACGTAAACTGTTTCTGACCAACGGAAAAAAATCAGGTTATGCTTTCAAATATCCAACAATCACTTTCACAGATAATGATCGTCTTTAATGATTCTGTTTGGTTCTCAATCATTATCCACAAGTTCACCATCTAAAATAGTGATGCGTTACTCTTGATTTTTTATTGAGCTCAAAGAAATAGGTAGCTCGAGGCACCTCTATTGATACGGACCGGTGAAAATTTTGGTGTTGGTTTTGGTTATTATTATTTTGTGAGAAGCATGCATGCCATTATTTCTCTTTTCTTTTACTTTGTAAAATTAGTGTCGGCCAATAATGTAAATATTCACCTGTTTCTTTACTCTTCTGATAGTGCAAAAGATTACTTTCTTGAGATTTCCACTACCTTTGTGGGGTATTTGTTATTGATGTGCAGAGTATAATAATCAAACGACACTTGTCTCCACAATGATATATAATACAAAATGTTCACCTTTTTTTAAAAAAAATCATAATTTTAACAAAATAGAACATTGGCTAATGGTTTTCAATTAGTTTTTTTTTTTTTTTATCGACTTTTTTTTTTAAATGCATTTCTTTATTCATCAACTATAGAAACATTGGGCTGATCACATGCATGTGGCCCAATCTTGATTAATTAGTTGGAAAAATTGCAAGGGAATTTGATACGGTTCTTCATGAAGGCCCGAATGGCAATGTGATTCAAGTGTGATTGCAAAATGAGTGTATGAGAGATGTGATTGATAATCGATATGGCTAGGTGTAACCAAAAAAAGAAAAAATCGATATGGCTAGTGAACAATTTAAAAGCCATCCGATTACGTCATACATTTTTGAATGTGAAAACGGTTATCAAGTGAGTTTTAAAAAGTACAAATTTAGAGCAAGCATTTGTAGTATTGTTTTTGTTTATTTGTTTTATGTATTTTGATTTCGAGTAACAGCAGTAATTGATTACATGTTGAAGTTGGTTATCTATTTTGCGAAACTTGCTTTTAACAAATAATGATGTAATTCTTTAAGTAGCAATGCTAGGTAAGTGGCGAAATTTAACATTTTGTAGAGAAAAATAATTTTGCCTAATGTGGCGGATTTTACAGGCAAAAAGAGAAATACATATGAGATCATTTTCAATTGATGTCACTTTAAATTTTGATACTACATCAAAAGATATATGTACATGAGTACATCCATGTGCTAATAAATGGATCGAAGGGTTGTACAGTTGATACTCAAATGAGTGAATCTAATCTTTAATTTGATCACACTAAGAAAGATAACATTTTTTCCCCAATATTCATCATTGTAAATTATCTCCTTGCAAAAAGCTTGGGAACGAAATCAAATCGTCTGTGATTTTCGTTAATTTTTAAAGTGACTACTGACTAGCTCAATCTTCAAGAACGGCAAATTTTGAGTCTTTGCATGACTTGAAGGATTTTATTTTACTTTGTTTTTGTCGGTTTCCGAGCTACAAATAACCTCTTATAAAATTACTAAAGATCGATAGTCAATGATTCATAACAATATATAAGAAGATGAAGATTCTACGTGTGGACAATAATAATATTTACTTCATAACCCCAAAACATAAACTATGTGAGATAAAATGTTCCTGCAACAACATTTAATTTTTTCCCGCGGACTACGCCAAACTTGTCCCCTTCTCTTACAAAACCTCTCTCTCTCTCTCTCTCTTGTAAATCTCTCTCTTTTTTTCTCTATCTCTCTTTCTCCACATAAATGTCTCCGACAAGTCCTCCGGCTGATGGGGTAGGGCTAGGGTACGGCATAGCCATTGCGGTGAGCATCCTTGTTCTCATCTCCAGTATAATGCTCGCTTCATACATCTGCATTAGGTCAAAATCTGTAGGAAGAGGTCATCAAGAAACCACGAGCCATGGAGTTCTTGATTCGCCGGCGATTGAAGTGAAGCTAGGGCTAGACCGGCCAGTGATAGAGTCATATCCAAGGATAGTGCTTGGCGATAGCCGGAGATTACCCAGGCCCAATAACGGCCCATGTTCGATATGTCTATGTGATTACGAAGCTAGGGATCCGGTTCGGTGTATACCGGAGTGTAACCACTGTTTCCATACTGATTGTGTTGATGAGTGGCTCCGGACAAGTGCTACGTGTCCTCTTTGTAGGAACTCACCGGCTCCGTCTAGGCTAGCTACACCATTGTCCGATTTCGTCCCACTCACTATTCAAATCAGGTGAACAAGGTTAAAGACCTTTTTTGTTATTGTTGAAATTTTACCAAATTTTTAGGATAGAACTTGAATGCTCAATAAAATGTGATTTTTTTATAATCGTATATATTGATGACAAAGATTTGGGACCCTTTTTTTTATTGCATATATATGAGTTTACGACTAGACGATTGTGAAATTTGATACTATAAACTCTTGATCTCTTTACTAGACTGATTAGTGTTCGGATCCACTTTAGGTAGTTCACCCCCAATATCACACTTTCTTGTGATTTATATATTGATAATTATTCAGAAAGATTATTATTCCAGATTTGATACCTTGTAGTCATCCTTACTTCATAGGATTACCAAATTTGTTTTTATTCTTCGTAAATTTTCTTTGATTTAGATATTGCTTCTTTTTTCTCCAATATTGAAGTTATTGAGTTTTCATTCTACATAAATGATAAGTGAAGCATTATATATTTTATTTATTTGCAAAATTCAAACATTTTTTTTTCATGGGTTGTTAAAAAAACAGTTTTTTCATGGACACATATCTAAATCCAAATATCGATAATTAGATATCTGGATTTTGGATATTGAGAAGTCACATATCCGAAACCGAAATTGATATTTTGAAATTCTAGAACATATGGATCCTTTTCACCCTACCCTAAAGAGCCAAGACAGCGTTCCAAATGATAAAGCTCATTTTTTGTTTAATGTTTAAGCGGCCCAAGTAATAATCATATAGTTCTTATAACTACTGTGTCTAAATATGACATCCACGAGCTAGTAAAAAAAAGAGCAATAAAGCTACTGATATTCCATGAAATATCCTCGACAATACGGTAAAAGTCTTCGTATTAAAATTGAAACGCGCAAGTTGGAGAGCTCTCTACACGTCTAACATAATCATATAAGTCAAAATTAAAAGTGAAAAAGACAAAAATATACATAACATCCGACCAAAACTAGTCTTTTTATTCTTCTCCTCATGCAATCTTCGAATTCATGGCTCTTGGATAGTTTTCTTTAAAGGTGTTTCCGGTACTGGAACACTTATTACAATCGTCGACAACATCGAGTTATCAATTTTCATTTCAATTCCATTATTAGCTTCCACATCCTCATGAGCTACTTTACAAACACTTGAGTCAATCTTGATGGGTACTAAAATCTCACAATTAGTCACTTGATTTTCCTTTTGCTTTCCCCATAAAACCGCATATAGTCCTATTACTATCAGTACCGCACCTATCACCCTGTTACAAACAAATTGATAATAGCTATATTTAATTTATTGAACATTATGAGCATGTAACCCATATGGAGAATGAGAAAATGGGCAAAAGTGGAAATTTACCCTCCAAGGAAGATTTTTTCTGCCAAGACAAAAGAACCCATAACAGCAACAATAACCATCATCAAAGGACTAAAGGCAGTAGCAAACACAGGTCCTCTTTTCTTCATCACTATCCCTTGCACGTAGTATGCAATACTTGATGCCACAATCCCCTATTATATTTTACATTTTCAAATAAAACCCATTATAATCGGTAAATAAACAATTTTGTTACATTAAATTAAATTAAAGGTTCCATATATATAGAGTTTGGCCTCACAAACCAAGTAGTTTATGACCTCTATCTATACAAGGCTACTTAATTTCACTAAGATTATTAGTCTATGTATATCTTATATTATAAGTAAAAGGTGAGAGAGGTTAATATTACCGAGTAAGCAGCGGCGAGGAGATTCATGTCCCAACCAATTCTCCAAGCAGAAGGATTATGTTCCATGACAAACGTCACAGCAACTGCTTGTAATGTTCCGATGAAGCAAACTAGTGTTGTAAGAGAAAGCTGATGCTTCGCGTACGTCTTTAGTATTCTTGCCTATTCATATAAGCCATGAGCAAACCAAAGAATCAATAAGCAAAGAATTGTACAAGTGAAACTCTAGCTTTTGACCTAAAACATACAAAAAGAGTAAAAGCTGAATTGTGAAGCCTAATTGTGTACGTGTGTGTGTCTGTGTTACCTGTAGAACAAAGAGTGAGGCCCAAGCAAGTGTTGCCAAAATGAGAAGGATAGAGCCTTTGAGAAAATCCTTATCATTTGAGTTCGTTTCGTTAGCATGTGAGGAGTCTTGGAGATGCATATATTTGGTCCAAAACAATTCAACGATTGGTCCTTTGTAGATTGTCATTAACATGGCTCCGGCCACCGTCACAACCGTTCCGGCTATTTTCGCCTGACACCATAGTTTCTTCACGTCCAACATCTCCATCCTATAATCAAAATTACCAAAATTCATTATTAATTTTTCGTAACGAAATAGCATTATGGACATAATTCACATGTTCGAACTTCTCGGTACAAAAAAGCTATCTAAAACCATTCACAGTCTCCAAAAATGGTATTTTGTGCATTTACTTACGTACCGGAATATGACGGCCAAGATAAAGGTCATAGCCGGAAGCATGTTACTCATGGCGCACGAGAAAGTAGGGGACGTATATTTCAGTCCTACGTAGTAGAAGTTTTGATCTATTACGGGCCTGTAAATAGGAACAAAAAATGTTACTCTCTTTTCTTCGCAAAACAAACGTCCACGAACAATAGCTAGCTATATTGAGATAATGATTAGATAATAACCCGAGGAGGCCAAGAATGAATAGTTGCACGAAAATGGTGAATGTTATTTTGGGCTGAGCTTTCCTGTAAAATAAAAAATCATTTTAAAACTATTGATTATCGACAAATTAATTATTTCCAAGGAATGTAATGAAAATTGAAAATAATTGGATATAATATGGTATGGTCGGCCCATCGAGATTATGAGCTTAAGGTTTAAAATTCCTTGATTCAAAGAACATGGTATAACCTTTCCAAGAAGAAAGCAAAGGGAGCAATAACAGCGGTGGCGATTGCATGGCGGTAGACAACAAGGACGTAATGGCTCATACCGGTGTTGAGGGATATTTTGGTAATTATGTTCATGCCGGCGTAGCCAAACTGGAGAGATATCATGGCGAAGTAGGGTTTGGAGCTTTTGAGGAAGCTTTCACAGCCACTAAGGTTCTCCATAGACATTATGTTTTAACTTGTGCTGTGAGTGAAAACTGTTAAGTGGTCTTATGTATTTATAGTAAGATGCAACATAGTTACGCTATAGTTTTCATTTGTTTAATGTTTCTTGGTTAACACCTCCCCTCTATAGTTATATTGACAGTGGAACTCAAATATACAGGTCGAATCCCCCTTTTTCCCTTTTTGAATCCTGCCTTATAAATTTCCATTAAACAAAATGACAAATTATGACATTGGGGAAATTTTTTATCATCTCGACCCGTCTAACGTGAAATGGCCTAAAGTTGACGACTAACCAAAAAGTGAATTACGGATTTTTGTTGTTGTTGTATTAAGTATTAGCCACACGAACTCGGGATTATTGAGAAAATGCCGTAAACTCGTTTGATACATATTGATATAATATTTCCTTCGTTTTTTTTCCGTCTAAATAATATTTTCCTTCGTTTTACATTAGTATGGTTTTAGAAATTTTTTAAAAAACTTTATAGAAAATGTTATCTTACGTTTCATGTTTTTTTTTGCTATGAATTATTTTACGTTTCAATGCAAAATTTCAAGAAAAGTGAAAACTTCTTTTATAAAATACGTTTATTACTGAGAGTTCTAGAGAAAAGAACCACTGAATATATCTTACTTGGAAAACAAAGAGAATATGATTTTTTTAAATTGTCTTATGTATAAATGCCTGATAATCTTCCGAATATATGATTCCATTTGACAAAAACCTACATCAATTTTAAAATAATTAAATTTCGAACCACAACCCAACGTTGTAGCCAATCATCAGAAACACACTTTTTCATTTTCGTAACTACTAAAATGATGCCTCAACAAAGTAAAGAAAAAATTATGATAATGCAATTTTGCATGATTCGAGAAGAAACATAAATTGTCACTGGAAAATGGGGGAAAAGAAACCGTACACGTGGCAGATAATGGGAGGGCTTACAGGGAGCATATAAAGGCTTGGTTGTAGTGACAATGAGGTAAGCAAAATAAATGACATAGAAGGCATTAAGGTGACATGAAAGTTAAATCTTCGAACTTAGACCACTTGATATTATAAAATCATTCAAAAGCTAAGTTACCTCTTCACAAAAGTGAATAATGATTTCTAATCAAACGGCTAGAATGAAATCTCAAATAAAAATTGAGATACGATGTGTCGGTTTTGAGTGAGCCAGGAAGAGAGTGGGAATCGGTTTCTTGTCCTCACAAATTTCGGAGTGAAATGATGAGTTTCTTATTTGAGAAAAAAAAAACAAAAACAAAGAAAAGTTCTACATAAGAATTACAAACGATTTGGGCAAATGGTTAGAAACATGTTTAGTTTGAAAATGATAACTCGAAGTTAATTCGATTCATAATAATGGTGGACCACTACAAGAAAACAGGCAGTTTTTTGACGGATTTTTTTTTCCGTCGGAATTCCGTCTGCCAATTCCGACAGCTTTCCGACGAACTACCGACCAAAATCGTTCCGTCGGAATTCCGTCAAATTATTCCGACGGCATTCCGACGGAAATCTACGCGGTCGACATTCCGTTGGAATTTCGTCGGAAAATACCGACGGAATACAGACGGCAATGATCTATCGTCAGTTTCCGACGGCATTGCGACAGATTACCGACGGAATTCGGACTTTCCGATGTCGGCAACGTTTGATTGATCGGACGTATTTCCGACGGACAAAATCTGTCGGAATTAGGGATGGATTTCCGACGGCATTCCGACGGTTTTCGATGTCGGCAAAGTTTGAGTGGTTGCCATATCGTCTGCGGTGGCCGATGGGATGGGTGGGGTGTTATGTCGGAGGTATTGACGGAATTCCGACGGATTTCCAACAGAAATCCATTCTACATAAGTTTGCAGAATGCTTCATTTCATCATAACAAAATTTCGAGAAAAAAAAACTATAAAGATGAGTTCATATTTTCGGGGATGGATGGACGAGCCAATGACGAATGAGGGCTCGGACTTATTAAGGGACGAGTACGCTCAAGGATTATGGGAGTTCATGAATTTACCCAGTAATGTAGAAGCAGCCAAAAAAGGTCAGGATATCAAATGTCCTTGTTCTAATTGCTGTAATAGAATTAGTGTTACCGTTCATAATGTTTGGACTCACTTATATAGATATGGTTTTAGGCCGGGATATAAGGTTTGGTATTTACATGGAGAAAGGAATTATGAATATGGTAGTACTAGTAGCAATGAACCTTATTTTCCGGATAGCGTAGGGGAACCTACATCGGAAGTAGATGTTGGGGTAAGTACGGTTGCGATGGTTAACGATGCGTTTAGAGAGAATTTGCAGTCGGGTGGGTATGAGGGTGATAGGGTTGAAGAGCCTAATTTAGAATCTCGAAAGTTTTTCGATATGTTAGACGCATCAAAGCAACCACTATACAGCGGTTGTAGGGAGGGTCATTCACCGTTATCGTCTGCTACTAGGATGATGAACATAAAGACTGATCACAATTTGTCTGAAGAATGTGTTGATGCATTCGCCGAGTTCGTGAAAGATATTTTGCCAGAAGATAATCTGGCCCCCAGATCATACTACAAGATCCAAAAACTTGTTACCGTCTTGGTTTGCCCTACCAGGTTATAGATGTGTGCATCGACAATTGTATGATATACTGGAGAGAGGACGAGAACCGAAAGAAATGTAAATTTTGCCACAAACCCCGGTTCGAGGAGACAAGTGGCAGGGTGAAGATTTCATTCAAACGGATGTGGTATTTACCCTTAACGGAGAGGTTGAAGAGGTTGTACGAATCAGACCGCACAACAAAAATATACAATATAAAAAAAGCCCAGATTACTTAAATTTAAAAATTGCAATTTCCCTAAATCCCTAAGTCCATATTTTACAAAACTACAAAATCCCAATTTAATTAAATTCATTTATTATAAAACTTTTCGATCCCCAATATCCTTATATCCCTAAATCCGAAATTTCCAAATAACTAAATCGCAAAATATAAAAATCCCGAATTCCTATAAATTCCATATTCCATAAATCCCGAAATATCAAACTCTTAGAATTTTGAAAATCGTAGGGATATGCGCATTTTCATCACTCTAGAGTAGGTGCGACTTCCAGTAGGGGAGGTCGGACTGCGAGTGAGACGGATAATCTCGAGAGTAGTCCCAACTTAGAGACCCCATACATGTCTCAGCCCCCGCCTACAGCCTACTCAGCTCCCACGTCCATGACCATCGAGCAGTTTGTGGCGCAACCCAGACGTGATAGGTTGACTCGTCTAGATCCAGACACGCCACCAAACACGACCTGGTAAGTCTTATTTATATATGTAGTGGATTAAATTATTTTAGATAAATATTTAACTAAATATTTTAATAGGTTTCAATACTCGGGAAACGGGATAACGGGTTGTATCAACGACATGATGAATTGCTTGGTAGATAAACCGTATCCCACATACAACAAGATGCCATTGGAGGACCGGGACACTTGGTTCCGACAATTTGCGGTATGATTTTATTTTATTTGTTTCAAATGTATTTCTTATATGACTCACATTTTAATTACTAATGCGGAAATGTGGTGTTTTTGTAGCAACATTTTACGTGGGACCCACCGCTCACTTCGATGGTCCAAAAGGAATTCGACACAAAGGCTGCGAGGAAGTACTCGTGGAAGATGAACGAGTGGAAAGATGCGTGGTATAAAAATGAGAAGGTGCCTAAGGTTTTTAAATATAAAGAAGAGTGTTGGGCTGGACTACTTCGACATTGGGAACTTGAGGCAACTCGGTTGGCCTCAAAGCAACACTCAACTAACCGCAAGAGCGACCGGAAGGGGAAGGGACCCGCGACCCACAACCTCGGAGCAACGAGCAAGGCTTCAGCTGCTCAGAAAATGGTAAGTAGTTAAATAATTCAATTTTTTTTTAAATTCGCTAACGAAATTGTATATGTTAACAGTTTCAGGAGACCGGTGTGTTTGCTTCGAATTTTGATTTGGTCAAAGTTTCGCACACCAACAAGAAGACCAGTCAAATTCAAGATCCGATTGCTCGTGAAATCGTGGAAGCCGTGCAGAGGCGGCAGGAGGAGTACCTCCAATTGCAACCGATCGAGGAAGGAACTCCGGCGCCCACCGAAGTTCCAGTCGATAAGATCAACGAGTTCACCTACGAGGTTAGTAACCGTGTCACTTTTAAAGTAATTTGAAATTAACTTTTAATACAACTAAGTTCTAAGATTTAATTTCTTTTTTATCGTAGGTGACTCCCAAGACCAGAGGCCGTGTATTCGGCCTTCCTGAAGATAGTTGCTCGTCCGTTTCGTCGGTTCGACATCGCGGTGCTAGCAGATTGGAGGCGAAAAACCGAGAGCTGCACAACCGGCTTAGGGCAATGGAGGAAGAGAGACAGAAGGATAAGGAGGAGGCCGAGGCAGGGAGAGCGAGAGATAAGGCGGAGGCCGATGCACGATTTTGAGCGATGTAACAGAAGATGACCAACTTCTTCAGTACCGGTAGGCTTGAATAGGTCTTTTAGAGTTTTAAAATTGATTGTAAAACTTTAAAATACTTTTAAAACAATTTTAATTTAATTAGTTTTTATTTTTATTTTTTAATATATTTTTAAATGTTTTATTATATTTTATTATAGTATTTATTTTAAATTAAATAATTATAATTTTTTTTTAATTACGATTTCCGTCGGTTATCGCCGGAAAACCGAAACCGTCGGAATTCCGTCGGTACTCGCCGGAAAACCTAAACCGTCGGAATTCCATCGGTACTCGCCGGAAGTCCGAAACCGTCGGAATTCCGTCTCCTTTTCTAATCTGACATAAATACGTCGGAGTTCCGTCGCAAGTGATCGACGAATTTCCGACGGAACTTATTTTCCGACGTGATAGAAACGACGGACCAGTCCTGTCGGAAGGCCGTCGGAAAAGGTTCTATTCCGACGGCCTTCCGACGGTTTGGGCCGTCGGAATACCCCTGTTTTCTTGTAGTGGACAAAGCACATAATTAGGTAATATACTTTACAATGTACGATAGTAGATTTAAAAGCTACCATTATGCTTGTTAGATCATATAATAAATCAAGAACGGAATTAAGCTACTGATTTTTATTGTCAAAAAGGCTTATCAAAGTGATTACATGTATCAATTTTTTTGTTAAATGATTACATATATCATTGTTACTCAATTCAGCCAAAATGGCTTTTGAACATGTTGTACCCGTTTACAGGTTTGATTAACAATATAGATGTTTAAAAAAAAAAAACAAATAGTTGCGTATGTTTCAAGAAGATGATCAAATTCGGTTTATAGTTTAGATGGGACTATCATTACTACAACGTGGCAAAGCAAACCTTGAAGCAATGAATTTAATATGGGCTTTAAATATTATTGGGCCTTAGCTCGTATATCATTAAGTTTATCATCCTGATGCAAAAAGTCCCACATCGGTAACTTTGAGAAGAACGTTGTTGTATATATAACATTGATGCAGCTACTTTGATCACGACCTTACTTGAACAGGATCTGTTCTATAGGCTCGTACCTCTGTATCCTTGATTTCTAAGGAGACAGGCCCTTAACCCTGGTTGATGAACCACGACCGTGCGATCAGAGCGTGATTAACGGTCACGATCATCCCCGGATGCATCTGGTGCTGTAGATGATCGTTACTCGGCTTGGTCTTCCCTTGCCGGGGTGGTTGCACGGTGTTCTGACAGGTCACCTTTTTTTTGTCAATCTTTCTCCGTTTTCTTTAGACAAATAATGGGATCATACAAATACAATATTAATATTTTTCCCAGACAAAAAATGTAAGAAACAAAGAACTATAGCCAAATGATACATTTTCTACATAAACATTGTGCTGTTAATCCTACATTATGTTTCCTACTAACGAGCCCTGTCGTCGTCTTAGACTTAATCGTCCTCCTCGTCATAATCTTCTTCATCTTCGTCTAACCTCTTACCCATACTAACAATCTGCATTGGATTGATATTGCTTATATCCGATATGGACCAACCTGGATATTCCTCTGGTTTCGTTTCTCCTGTGGCTGTAACTACTGGCGGTTTTATCTCAAGGTCGAGTGATTGTGTGTTTAGATCAAAATCCCGATCCAACCATGAGTTTCCGTCGTTACCTTCTTTTGGACTTTGCGGCTGTTCTTGCTTTGGGTGGTTAGACCCGTCATCCATATCCTTGTTCTCGCTGTCTTGCGGTGGTAGTTGTTGTGGTAATGCAGGGATATTGATACCGACCTGAGTAAGTGGCGGTGCTAACAATAGCGTTGGCTCTATTTCCATCTCGCGATGAAGAAGCTCTCTTTCCGCTGTTTTTGCACTTCTTCCACGTCCTCTTCCACAACCTCTGCCTCTACCCCTTCCACTAGGTCCCGCAATCTCTTGCTGCAGTGATCACACAATACACATCAATACACATTCATAATCCTGCAAGAGACAATAGCGAGCGGAAAAACGCTCACCACTTTGGTTTTCTTTAAGTCCTCATCGCTGTCATTAACTTCATCACCCGTAGGCTTCCTAGCCAATCAGAAAAGCAAAATCAGCTTGATACGGAGTCGAGTAAATTTTTAAAACAACGAGTATGGAGATAATTCAACCTTCTCTTGGAGACACTACGGTCTTCCATGGTTACATCAGCCTGACCATAGGCACCTTACTGACAACTTCCCTCAGAAAATCAAACACATTGTATCTCTCGACACAATTTTTCCTGCAGAAAATCAAACAAATCGATGAATTCGCATGTATTATTATTATGAAATTGTCTACAATGATGTTTTGAGCAATGGACGTACAGGTGTAATGAGCTCACGGTCTTGGCTCCTCTTTGAAGAGTGATTTCATATGTAAGAACAATTCCAAAGCTTTTGCTACAAATAATAGTAAATGAAAAACTTTAGTGGGTAAAGATTAACAACACAAGTCCAAATTGCAGGTAAGTAGACTCACAAACTAAGACAGGCACCGCCAAAGCGATCTTGCCAACATCCTCGTCAGCTTGCATTATTTTCTTTACGCGCGCCTGAAAATAAGATCAAAATTATCAGGACATCGAAACAGAGACGCATACAAAATCTACAATTTAAACCAAAGTGATCCAGGACCAACAAATCAATGAAATTCGATTTCAATATCGTAGAAAACGCAACAATGAAATTGAAAAAGGAAAAAAACTTTACCGCAGGGAAACGAGTATCGAGTTTCTTCCTCATGATGATTTTTGGATCGCTTTCAGAAGAAGAAAAATAATCAGAAACTAACTGTTCTAACGAAGAGAATTTTGTTTTTTGACGATTCACGCTAAAACGAAAATCAATTCTTCAGATCGAAACTTAAGGCAAATCATCTGCAAAAACTGCTAAACAAAAAAACTTCTTTTTAAAAAAAGATTTTTTCTTTTCTTTCTGGTGATAGTTCGTGGATGCCCACAAAACCAGATCCAACGGCGATTTTTCCTTCTCTACTCCGAAATGTTCGTCCGTACAATATCTCCACAATTTTAAAAACAATTAATAATTTTAAAAATATAACAAGAATGCGTCAAAAAGATAAATAAATACTTAATTAATTACTGCAGAACAAGTAAGATTTGGGGGATTTTATCACAATTGCCATAATTTTCTAAATTTTTTTTCAAATCTACCATAACTTCCAAAACTTTTCAATTTCATAACACAACAAAATTAAAAGATAATTTTATCCTTGTAATAACTTATGGTATACTAATGTTATTTTGTCCACGATCGTTCAATATTTTGTTCACCACCATCCGTCGTCGGTTTTGTCCATTATCCATCGTCACCGTCATCAGATCCGTCGCCGATTTCATTTTTGTCCACCGTTTCAGTCGCCGATTTCGTTTTTGTCCACGCCGCCGTCACCGACTTTGTTTTCGTCCACCGTCTTTGTCACCGTCTCCGTCGTCGATTTCATTTTTGTCCACCGTTTTCGTCGCCGATTTCGTTTTTGTCACCGTCTCTGTCGCCGAAGTTTTCGTCTACATTGTCAACTTCGTTTCTCTCTATCGCCGCCGTCATCAGAACTTGTCTACCGGCGATGTCATCAAATTTTGTCTATTATACCTCTTCACAACACCATGAGAGAGAGAGAGAGAGCCGAAAAAATACACCGACGAAAAAAACGTATCGGAAAAAATGGTGGAGAAAAAGTATGTTTGGAAGAGATGAGTTTGAGGTAGAGATGAAGAAAACAAGGATAAAATAGTAATTTTGAATTGGTGGTGTGGTATGATTAGAAATGTTTGGGAGGTTATGGTAGATTTTAAAAGAATTTAGAAAATTATGGTAATTGTGATAAAATTCTTTAAGAGCATTCTTAGAGAGTGTCACCATTTTTTTTAATAACTAAAAAAAAAAATTAGACACAATTTTTTTGATTTATGACACTTGGATGTCTTAAATTTTTTTTTTTTAATTATAAAAAAAATGGTGACACTCTTATGAGTGTCACCGTTAAGGATACTCTAAGATTTGTTGACAAAAAAAAGTTTATAAAAGAAATATAATTATCATTACATAGATATCAATTTTATTTTATTATATTGTTTTGCAAACTAAGGAAAAAAAAAACAAATTTTTCTTATTCACACCAAGAAACAACACAAGATAACAATAAGTTATCTACAATTTTTTTTGTCAGGCTATGTGAAGAATCAAGTTATGCAAATTGTGTCATCTTATTGTGGATGTTTTAATACTTGATGCTTCATGTTCCTACTCCAATTGCACTTGAACTTGATGGTTCTTGCTTTTCTTGATCATCTTGCAAACCACGCGGTAAATCCTCGTCTTTCTTCTTCTCGCCTTGCCAAACCCATACGATATCCGCAAGAGCGGGCCTGAGAACTTTCTCCACTAGCTTTTGATACTCCATTGTATACCCATGACATTTCTTGACTTCAACAAGGTGAAACATCTTCGTCACTTGGAATATTTCTGCATCTATCGACAAAACGCCTTTTCTTCCTTCCTTCGATCCTTCAAGTCTGAACAAACCCGCGTCTTTCTTCTTTATCTTCAACTTCAAGCTTTTCGAAACCTCTTCTAGCTTAGAAATGATCTCCGAGGCAGGTTTTAGAGATGTAAATCTAGTTTCTTGTTTGGTATAGACATCTCCAAAAAGTCCTGTAAGATCAAACCACGAAGACAAGCGGATAATATCGAAAGCGTTCAAGCTTGGAAGCTGTGGAAGCTCGTGGTTTTCGCCCGAGCCTCCTCCAGCTTCCAAGAAATTAGCAACTTCGACTTGTTTCTTGTGCTTCAAGTGTAAACCTTTTCTATACCAAGAACTCTCCTTGATTCTTGAGATGGTGACTCTAGTCTCATGGTTAGGATCCAACATTTTATACAATAGTCTTTTCGCTTCAACGGGAAACCCCCTCGGGCACTTAAACTGCGCTTTGCCTATCTTCCTATACATCTCCGTTCGACTCGAGTCATAGAAAGGTAAATAACCAACCAAAAGAGCAAACAATATAACCCCGCAAGACCAAATGTCCGATTTCACGCCATCATATCCTTTATGGTTAATAATCTCAGGGGAAAGATAAGCATGTGTACCACAACCGGTATGAAGCAAACCGTCTGGACCCTTACATTCCGGAACCGCACTTAACCCAAAATCAGCAACTTTGAGATTATCATGATCATCAAGCAACAAATTCTCTAGCTTAATATCGCGATGATACACTCCGCGACTATGACAAAAATCAACCGCATTAATAAGCTGATAAAAATACTTCCAAGCAATATCTTCTCTTAATTTTCCTTTAGCAACTTTATTAAAAAGCTCTCCTCCTTTACAATACTCTAAAACAAGAAAAATCCTCGATTTTGTCGCCATTACTTCGTATAGCTCGACCACATTCGGGTGTTTAACAATCCTCATAACAGAAATCTCTCTCTTGATCTGATCACTAATCCCATACCTCAAAACTTTGTCTTTATCAATCATCTTGATAGCTACACTCTCATTAGTATGAACACTTCTTCCATAATAAACCTTTGCAAAATGACCTTGACCTAATAATCTCCCAACTTCATATCTATCGGTTAATATACTTGGTTTGTTCTCCATCTACAAAACCTTCAATATTACAAACATATTTTGCTTCTTTAACAAGAAAACCGGAATCGAAAAAAATACGAATAAATGGAAAAGGAAGAAATAATCAAATTACCTCTGATGAAGAAGATGAATACAAATCTCAAAAGAGGACGAAGTATGGATCTTTGCTTTGACATTTGCATCAGCTCTGTTTCTCTCTGTCT
Source organism: Draba incana (assembly GCA_963576765.1). Lineage (NCBI taxonomy): Eukaryota > Viridiplantae > Streptophyta > Magnoliopsida > Brassicales > Brassicaceae > Draba > Draba incana. Next base: position 48,090,515 of record OY755203.1, on the reverse strand, counting down.
TCTCAAATTTTTTTATTTTTGACTCGTCTTCTTTAATTATATTTTTTGGTTTCCTATTTGAGAAAAGAAACAAAAACAAAGAAAACTTCTGTAGATTCTTTCAAATAGTTAACGTGGAAGTGAATATTATATAGGTTTGGGCCTTGGTCCATATGTTACTAAAATCAAATGTTTTTGGTAAGTTTTTTTTTTTTTAATGCAAATTGTACCCACATCGGAAACATTTAGAAGAACATCGTTGTATATATAACATCGAGATAGCTCTCTTGGTCACGACCTTACTTGAACAGGATCTGTTCTATAGGCTCGTACTTCTGTATCCTTGACTTCTAAGGAGACAGGCCCTTAACCCTGGTTGATGAATCATGACCGTGTGGCTAGAGCGTGATTAACGGCCAGAGTCTTTGAGACCAATGTTGTAGAGGATCGTGACTCGGCTCGGTCTAATCCTTGCCGGGATGGTCACACGGTTGTCTGACAGACCCCCTTTTTTCGTTTTGTTCGGACCAACCATACAATTTTTCTAGAGTGATAAATATTGTTGTAACAGAATTTATGAAGCAAAAGAGTGGAATACAACTATGTAAAGTAATTTCTCAAATCCTGTCATGGAGTTTCTTACAACAATCTACAATTTTTTTTGTAGGATATGTAAAGAATCAAGTTGTCCAATTGTGGCGGTTGAAACTCGCTATGATGGTTCATGTTGTTTATCGACTTCTTGTCCATCTTGCAAACCATGCAGTAACTCCTCGTCTTTCTCCTTCTCGCCTTGCCAAACCCACACGATATCCGCAAGGGCAGGTCTAAGATCGTCCTCTACTAACTTCTGATACTCTATAGTATCGCCGTTACATTTCTTAACTTCAACAAGGTGAAACGACTGCGTCACTTGGAATATTTCCGCATCTATCGACAAAACGCCTTTTCTTCCTTCCTTTGATCCTTCCAGTTTAAACAAACCCGCGTCTTGCTTTCGTATCTTCAGCTTCAAGCTTTTTGAAACCTCCTCTAGCTTAGATATAATCTCCGAAGCAGGTTTCCGAGATGCGAATCTAGATTCTCGCTTATCATCGACACTTCTAAAAAGTCCTGCAAGATCAAACCCCGCAGACAAACCGATGATATCGAAAGCGTTCAAGTTCGTAATTTGTGGCGGCTCGTGGTTTTCACTTGGACCCGAATCAACTCCAGTTTCCACCGAATTCGAATTAGCCTCTTTAACTTGTTTCTCCATCTTTCTTTCCTTCAACTGTAATCCTTTCCTAAACCAAGAACTCTCCTTGATTCTTGAAATTGTGATTCTACTCTCATGGTTAGGATCCAACATCTTACACAACAATCTCTTGGCTTCGGGAGCAAACCAACTCGGACACTTAAAATCCGCTTTACCAATCTTCCTATACATCTCCATAAGATTAGAATCATGAAAAGGTAAATAACCAGCCAAAAGAACAAACAAAACAACCCCGCAAGACCAAATATCCGCTTTCGTACCATCGTATCCTTTCCGGTTAATAACTTCAGGTGCAACATAAGCAGGAGTACCACAAGTAGTATGCAAAAGACCGTCTTGTCTTTTACAATCCGCAAGCGCGCTTAACCCGAAATCCGAGACCTTTAAATCATCATTATCATCAAGTAACAAATTCTCGGGCTTAATATCGCGGTGATAAACTCCGCGACTATGACAAAAATCAACCGCATTAATAAGCTGGTAAAAATACTTCCAAGCAATATCTTCTCTTAATTTCCCTTTAGCAACTTTATTAAAAAGCTCTCCACCTTTACAATACTCGATAACGAAATAAATCCTCGATTTCGTCGCCATAACCTCGTAAAGCTCGACGACATTCGGGTGTTTAGCGATTCTCATTACAGATATTTCTCTTTTGGTTTGATCACTTAGACCAACTCTCATAACTTTGTCTTTATCAATCATCTTGATTGCTACACTTTCGTTAGTGTGAACACTTCTTCCGTAATAAACTTTGGCAAAAGTACCTTGGCCTAGTAATCTACCTACTTCGTATCTATTTGTTAACACACTTGGTTTGTTCTCCATCTTAATCTACCAATAAGCAAAATCGATTTTGGATCTTTTCCTTAACTAGAAGCAAAAACCAAAAAAAATCCCAGAAGAAGAAACAAGATTACCTTTAGAGCTGATATATATATGAAGACAGAAGAGAGAAGATGTACGGATCTGTGTTTAGTTTGACTACTGGAATCAGAGCTCTGCTTCTCTGGCTTCTATTTGATTTATAGTTTTTTGCATTTTTGGGGGTCTTAATTTATTTTATTTTAAAAAAGAGACATGAATCGTGATAGATTTTTTTTAATATTTGCATTAATACGTGGAAGTGAATGGGCAGAGGGCAGATGTTAAGCCTGTTGGCTTGTCCACCTAGTATGTAATATGTATGGTCAATATTAATGTTCACAGCATAATCGTAATTCTTCAAGAAACAAATCTAAAACAAAATATCTTCTAATTAATTCGGTAATGTCGGTGATTCGTACAAAAATCTAACTAATTAAATTGACACAACGCTATCAAAATTATTCCATATACGGTAATTAAATTGAGGGATTATAATTTAGAAGTGTTCATTTTGCCTATAATAGCCAGCACTATATCGGATTGCTCGACCTGGTTGAGATCATAAGAAACCCAGATGAGTGACCTGCTTTCTCCCTTCTTTCTGGCTCTGTCACTGTCCAGCGTTTGACGGTGCACCTACCCATTTTCACTGTATCAAAAATTTCACGCTCAAATATGTACTAGAATTTTCATTTGTAAATAATTATCCTCCAAGTTGGACAACCGGTCTTGGAGGTTCTTTCTGCTTAATGTTTGGTTGACAAAAAATAAAATAAAAATTAACAATGCTAAAATTACATGCAAAATCTAGATGTTTGAAGTTTTGGGGAACATACCAAAATGTTTGTAAATCTTAATGTTACATTTTCACCGTACGTATTTGATGGATTGTTTGAAGTTTTGGGGAACATACCAAAATGTATGTAAATGATCATGTAGTTTACTTTATCTTTCTTGTAATTTGTAAAATTAGATATCAAATTGATTTGTGTTTCACGCTCTTTTATAGTATAAGGTTGACTAATTGACCTCATCAGCTCTTTTATCTGTATGTGATACACCTCCAAGTTTACTTGTGCTATTAATTCATTATCTAACATTGGTATTTTTATACACAATTGATATTAACATCAGATAGATACGAATTGCCTCCTAAAACACGTTAGGAGGTAGGTTTTATCAAAACTTTGAAGTCTAATCCTTGTTATATTAAATATATGTACTTATCCCCAATATAATCGCATATAATCTTGGAAGTTTTTCACATACATGATACTTTGCACCAGAGTTGAGTCGAAATTCAGAAAGAAAGATAATCCTATAATGATCAACTTTTAGTATGTACTAGAAAGTAAAGTTGTGTAAAGCCAATTAGTACATCATTGAATTTCCGTGTCTCAGCCACTGACTCTCATTATCGTTCTCTAAAGTCTATAAACATATTGGGGAAGATACTGTGAATATGTGATCGTACGTGGCTCACCATGACTGCCCCAACAATCCAATATCTCGTCTTGATTTTGCGATTTCTGAAAAAAATTAATGTTGATGTTTTTTTTTTGTGTCATCTCAATTATTCTATTAAGCTGGTGGAATACGAGTTCGAAATACAAAAATGAAATACGCGGTTGAAATACGACAGATAGAACCAAAACCAAACAAGAACCTAACTAGAATGGCATGATACAATCAATCTAATAAGACAAACCAACAATTTCAGTCTCTTGCCAATCCAACCGTTAACCTTATACCGAACCACCAAGAGCTTGAAATCTTTGCACCTAGAGGGATCCTTACAACTCGTTGAAGATATAGGAGATGAGGGAATTGCACACGAGCTCGCGTTATGCACCATAACCCAAAACCAAATCTATTCCAAATAAGAATGACCAAATCCAATAAAGACCCGGAAGAAGAGTTCTAAATTAATGTTGATGTTCTCCAACACATTTCAAATTAAATCCATGATAAGAAACACAAATAGGGAGAATGATTAGTTGTGATGAATACGTGAGGACTCGGTTACCACCACTAACAAAAACGCGTTTCGCTCTCTTTTTTTTTTCTCCCTCACCAAATTTCTCGCGACACTTATTACAACTCTTTAATGCATCATCAATGCATTTTTTGACACTAATATTATATAGTACTTCCAATACATTTTTTTTTTTATTACAAAAACTGTTGAAAGGGATTAGGATAAACCTTGCATTTTTTTTGTATATATATAAAGATAAGAGACTTGACTTTGGAGTTTCCATTTCCAATCTTCAAAGTCATATCTTACCTACTCACATCTCTCTACTCCACTTTTACCTCTTACAAAACGTCAACTATATCCATTTACAAGTTGTACTATATATATACATAGACACAAACACGCATGTGATATTTACTAAATTTGAGCATAGATAACATGGGAAGCCAAGGCATGATCAGTTCCTTACCTAGTCCCTTGGTGGTGAAGAAGTCACAATTGGTTATAGTTAAACCCTCAAAGACAACTCCTAATGTCTCTCTTTCTCTTTCGACACTCGATAACGATCCTTACCTCGAAACTCTTGCCAAAACCATCTACGTCTACGCTCCACCATCTCCTAATGACGTTCTTGTCGACCCGGCTTCTCTTCTTGAACAAGCTCTCTCTCATTTTCTTGTCTATTACTACCCTCTCGCCGGAAAACTTCAACGGCAATCCCACGACCATAGACTAGAGTTGAGGTGCACTTCCACGGATGGAGTTCCCTTTGTTAAGGCGACTTCTGAGTGCACTCTTGCTTCTCTCAACTATTTGGAGGATATTGATGAAGCCTTATACCAACTTGTACCTTGTGACGAAGCTGTGATGACTTCTGGTGGTTACAACGCTTTCGCGCTGCAAGTCACTCTGTTTGGATGTGGCGGAATCACTATTGGAACGGCTCTTTCTCATTCCCTTTGTGATGGCTTTGGTGCGTCTCAGTTTTTCAAAGCCTTAACCGAGTTTGCCACGGGAAAGATAGAGCCTAGCATCATTCCCGTTTGGGAACGACACTGCCTCACCTCTAACAACTTTAACTTGAACGGTATATAAATTAACTAGCCATATCAAATATATTTGCTTTTAAATTTACACGCATAATTAAAATTTAAAACGATTCAAAGAAAACTAGCAAGGTTTTTGCACAAAAACGACTTGTCCAAATCGAGAAATGAGCTTATTATTCGAAACTTATTGACAATGAATAGATTTGATCATGTATCTTATATATTGTTTTAAGTTTATTTTATTTTAATCTGTGAGATTTTTAGCATTTGTTTGTGTTTATATATGCAAGTAGTAGAGAAGAAACAAGCTTTGTAGCAAAATACGGTCCATAGCAAAATTAACCATTTGACAAATAGTAAATTAGTTCCCTTATAAGTTGTTTTTAGGTTATATCACTAAAATTTGTATATATAAGTAGGGCAAGTGGAGGAGGAACAAGTTCCCAAGTTGGTTGATTTCGTGGAGGCTTGCTCTAATGTGGCAACTACTCCCTACACACCAACACAAGACATGGTATGTGAGATCCTCAACGTCACATCCCAAGACATCACTCAGCTCAAGAAGACAATTTCCGAGGAGGTCACAACTCTAGAGATTCTTGCGGCCCACGTCTGGAAAGCAAGGTGCCTAGCTTTAAAGCTAAGTCCAGACGGGACAACGCTTTTCGGAATGGCCGTAGGTATACGCCGCATTGTAGAGCCACCGTTACAAAAAGGCTACTACGGAAACGCATTTGTAAAAGCCAACGTAGCCATAAAGGCTAGAGAATTAAGCAACTCGCCTTTGTCTCGCGTAGTGAAACTCATTAAAGAGGCAAAGCGAGCCGCGATGGAGAAGAAGTACTTGCGGGAACAGCTAAAAGAGATAGAGAAAAGCTTAAAGGCGAATGCAATGTGTGGAGGAGGTAATGGAGCGTTTATGCTTCTCACCGATTGGAGGCAAATGGGATTGTTAGATGAAGTCGATTTTGGATATGGTGGATCGGTGAATATAATACCATTAGTGCCTAAGTATTTGCCTGATATTTGTATTTTCTTGCCGAGGAAGAACGGTGGCGTTAGAGAGCTCCTCACGTTGCCTAGAGCTGCAATGGACAACTTCAAAGAACACATGAATCCCTTATATTAATGTTATAAAATGATGTATAGCTCTGTGAATGTTTTATCTGCTATGAAGAAGGACAAAAAAAGGTCCAGAGGAAAATATATTTAAATAAATAAAAAAAGTCCATAGAAAACGCAAAAAGGGACCTGTCAGAACACCGTGCAACCACCCCGGCAAGGTTAGACCAAGCCGAGTAACGATCCTCTACAGCACCGGATGCATCCGAAGATGATCGTGGCCGTTAATCACGCTCTGATCGCACGGTCGTGGTTCATCAACCAGGGTTAAGGGCCTGTCTCCTTAGAAATCAAGGATACAGAGGTACGAGCCTATAGAACAGATCCTGTTCAAGTAAGGTCGTGATCAAAAGGGCTACATCAGTGTTATATATACAACAACGTTCTTCTCAAAGTCACCGATGTGGGACTATTCACATTACAAAATCAAATATGGGCTGAGATTTTTTTATAATATACAGGCCAAGGCCCAATTATATTTAAAGCCCAATACCCAAGACATGTGAAAAACTCTAGGGTTTCAGTTTTTTTCATTTTGATATATAAAACGTAGAGGGAAGCGTCTAGTGCCGCCGCAGAAGCATCAGAAGCAATCATGGTTCGTCCAAACTCTTCCTTTAATCTCTGTTTCTCTTTGTTATGTGCCAAAACGATCTCTTTATCATTTAGTGTTTGCTCAGTTCTACATAGAAATGGACATTTCAGTGTGTTAGTTTCCTAGGGTTATGTCGACTTTAGGTTTGCTCGCTATTGTGGGGATTCGATTACAGAAAGGTAGCGAATTTTGATGTTTTAGGATCGAAATTTGATTTGGGTAATGTTCTTTTGACGAGGGTTCATCGAAATGTGGTAACTTTGTATTGATTGACTTGTGTTTGGCTCTTTTTGGGATGTGTTAGTTTTGGAGGTTTATGGTTTTGGTGTGATATTGCAGGCGAGAGGATTGAAGAAGCATCTTAAGAGGCTCAATGCCCCTAAGCATTGGATGCTTGACAAACTTGGTGGTGCCTTCGTAAGTTTTTCGTTTGTGATGAACTTTTGTGTTGAAGAACATTCATTTACATTTTATGCAATGTGTTGATGTGTTTTTTTTATTATGTTGGTTGTGATCTGTTTCTTGCAGGCTCCCAAGCCGTCTTCTGGACCTCATAAGTCCAGAGAGTGTCTTCCACTTGTCCTGATCATCAGGAACAGGTTGAAGTATGCTTTGACTTACGGTGAAGTCATCGCTATCCTCATGCAAAGGCATATCCAAGTTGATGGTAAAGTCAGGACTGACAAGACCTACCCTGCTGGTTTCATGGGTATGGTTTCTTTTCCCGGTTATGCAATCTTGTTACATATATTTGATCATTGGCCTAAGTTGTATTTTGATTTGAATAGACGTTGTATTTGGTCACTGGCTTTAGTTGCATTTTGACTTGAATAGATGTTGTATTTGATCACTGGTCTAAGTTGCATATTGATTTGAATAGATGTTGTATCGATCCCCAAGACGAATGAGAACTTCCGTCTTTTGTATGATACCAAAGGACGTTTCCGTCTCCACTCCGTCAGTGATGAGGAAGCTAAGGTTTGTTGCTGCATTATCTTCTTAAATGTTTGACAATGTTTAATGATTGGAATCATAAGAGTAATGTGTGTATTGCTGTCTGTTTGCAGTTCAAGCTTTGCAAGGTTAGGACTATCCAGTTTGGTCAGAAGGGAATTCCGTACCTGAACACTTACGATGGTCGCACCATCCGTTACCCTGACCCGCTCATCAAACCAAATGACACCATCAAGCTTGACCTTGAGGCGAACAAGATTGTCGAGTTCATCAAGTTTGACGTTGGTAACGTTGTGATGGTGACCGGTGGAAGAAACAGAGGGCGTGTTGGTGTGATTAAGAACCGTGAGAAGCATAAGGGAAGCTTTGAGACGATTCACATCCAAGACTCAACAGGACACGAGTTTGCTACGAGGTTGGGTAATGTGTTCACTATCGGCAAAGGAACGAAGCCATGGGTTTCTCTTCCAAAGGGCAAAGGTATTAAGCTTAGCATCATTGAGGAAGCTAGGAAGAGGCTCTCTGCTCAACAAGCTGCTTAAAATGTTTATCAAGTTCCATTTCATTTTACTCTTTATCAGACTTGTCTCAGTTTTGAGCCTTGTCTTTTCATCTTTTTGGCTTGCTAAACTTATATTCAGAAAACAGGTGGAAATTCCAGTAGAGCGTTTTGTTATGTTTGTATGGAGAATTTAAGTAATTTACTATTTAAATCACTTGACTTTTTAATAAGTTAGAAACAAAAATCTGTTGGGTCTGACTTTTTTCTTGGCTTTCATGGTTCTAATTGAAGTTCACAGCTTTATACATTCAGAAAATGAGATTGATTTGTAGCATTTCATAAAACTAAGTCAAACTCAATAATCATATCATGAAAGTATCCATTTTTTTTGGGGGGGTCAAAAATACCTCTAACTAAATTATGAACCACTCCTTTTCTTTGGTAGTTTTGTGTTTGTCCATTTATGGATTAGAAGATATTTTATTTGGTTTTGCCTTCAGTGACGAAATGGATTTTTTGGGGGGATGTTTCAAGGGCTGCTTGAAAGTGATGTAATGATACAAAGTCAAAAGATTTGGTTTTTAGTTTTGTTTATACTGAGTCGCAGGTAAGAACACACTTATTGCTTGCTCTTTCCTCTCTCTCACTTAGTCAATATCATTCCCTTACTTTCCAGGAAACTTTCTTCTCTGCTACCAACAATTAAATAGAGTAACAAGAAGAACAACAAGAACAAGAACAAGAAGAAGAGTATCTCATACGTAAACCATTTTTTCGCCTTTTTCTCTTCAATGGACAACCAAGGCGCTATCCCGAAATTCAAATCATTAACTCCGCCGCCGCCTCCTCTTTCTCCTTCTCCTTACTTCTTTATGTCTCCTGGTCTTACTCAAGCCGACCTTCTCGACTCTCCTCTTCTCTTCACTTCCTCTAATGTAAATGTTTTAATCACACCTAATGCAATTCTTGTGTTAGAAACTATGATAGTTTTCATTTTCCTTGTTTATCTGACTTGACTTCAAGAATTGTTTTGCCTTTTTTTTTCTTAGGATTTTGGAACAACTCTAAAACATCTATTATAAAAATGGGTTATTAATCAAATCTCAAAATGTCTTCTTATGGGTTTATTATTCTGAAATCACAGATTTTACCATCCCCAACAACAGGAACGTTTCCGGAGCAATCTCTGAACTGTAATAACAACGGTTTACGAGTAAACCGGAATGAAATCAAACCTGAAGATGGGAAAGAACACTTTGATTATTCCTTCACTAACTATCAAACATCTCCTCTCTTGTTCCCACCATATGTATGACTCAATTTCACATTGTTTGGTTCTGGTTTTATCTTTGAGACATTCTTGTTTTAATGATCCCATTTTTTTTTCAGTTGGTAGCTAAGCCTTTACCCCAACTTGATGTACCCAAACATGAACCCCGGTCGCTTCATACGAGTAACAGAACCTCTGAAGATGGCTATAACTGGCGTAAATACGGACAAAAGCAAGTCAAAGGAAGCGAAAACCCGAGGAGTTACTTTAAATGCACCTATCCAAATTGCCTCACAAAGAAGAAAGTAGAGACGTCTCTAGTAAATGGTCATATCACTGAGATTGTCTATAAAGGAAGTCACAATCATCCAAAGCCTCAATCCACAAAGAGATCAGCTTCCATTGCAATAACACACAACGTTAACTTCCATCAGAGTAACATTCATGAAGATGAAGCAAGTGGCAAAAGATGGTAAGGCAGAGTCATAAATTGAAATAAAAAATGGAGGAAACAATGAGATTTATAATTGGTTTTAATGTAGGAAAAGTGAGGAGAATGTGAAGGAGCCAAGAGTGGTGGTTCAGACAACAAGTGATATAGACATACTTGATGATGGTTATAGATGGAGAAAATATGGTCAGAAAGTTGTTAAGGGAAATCCTAATCCAAGGTTTGTTTTCTTCTTTCTTCTCAATATAGTTACACAACAAGGAGGTGCTTGAGCTAAAGCTATAAGATAAAAATGTCATTTTGTAGGAGTTATTACAGGTGTACTTTTACAGGATGTTGTGTAAGGAAACATGTTGAGAGAGCATTCCTAGATGCAAATGCAGTTATCACTACTTACGAAGGAAAACATAACCACCAAATCCCAACCCCAAGAAAATGTCCCACCTCAACATGAAATTTTTTTTTGCCAATTCTTAGGTAAATTGTTGTTCATTTCTTATTTCAAATGATAATCATAATTTTCATTGCACTTTTTTTTTCTTTCTATTTTGGATAATTCGTTTGTTTTTTGTAACATATTCACATATATAGATCTGGTGGTGTATAAATATCTCAAGCTACTATCTCCACAAAATACATAATTTCTATCAATTTTAGTTAAGAATGAAATTAACCAGAAGAATTACTATTAACAATCTGCAAAGGAAACCTTTTAGATTTCACACGTTTTGTGGCAAATGATGTAATACACACACAAAGGTACACAAAAGAGAGCAATAATTCTGGTTATTATAAAAATCACATGCTATATATTATATTAACCGACACTTTGAAGTAAAGCCAGCGAACGTGAAAGCCTTTCACATTTGTTTTTCCAGATCTCTCTCTCTCATTCTGACTTTCTTCTGCAACTTAGAGATCTGCTTCAATGGCTTCTCCTCTTCTTCCAACTTCAACTCCTGATCATCATCATCTCTCCACCGGCGATCCACCGTTGCTAAGCTCTCTTCGCCTCCTCCTATCTCGCGTTCTAGCTTCCATCCGTCACGCTTTAGTCGACGCTCGGCCTTGGACTGAGCTCGTTGACCGGTCAGCGTTTTCGCGGCCTCCTTCACTTTCGGAGGCCGCGTCGCGTGTAAGGAAGAACTTTACGTACTTCCGTGCTAATTACATAACCTTAGTAGCAATCTTGCTCGCTGCGTCTCTCATTTCGCATCCTTTTACTCTCTTCCTACTCGCTTCGCTTGCCGCTTCTTGGCTTTTCCTTTACGTTTTCCGTCCCGCGGATCAACCGTTGGTTATCGGGGGACGGACGTTCTCCGATCTTGAGACGTTAGCGATGCTCTGTGTATCCACTGTGGTGGTAATGTTCATGACTAGCGTTGGATCGCTTTTGATGTCGACTTTGGCGATTGGGACAATGGCTGTGGCGATTCACGGCGCGTTTCGTGCTCCTGAAGATTTGTTTCTTGAAGAACAAGAAGCTCTTGGATCTGGTTTATTCACATTCTTCAACCAAACCGCTTCAAACGCAGCTGCTTCTGCAATCGCAAACTCTGCGATGGCGCGAGTTCGAGCCTGAGATTATTAAACATATTTATTCATATTGTATACAACTGAATTGTTGTTGTAACCCCATTATTTTGTTACTCCTTTTTCTATTGTTTGTTGCTTGACATTGTTAAACACAAAAATACACCATCAAACAAGAAGCATTACTCTATAAAAGCAAAATATTAACTCTTTTTGTTTTTCTTTTAGACACCAAAGTAAGGAAAAAGAAGTATATTGGTTTTAAGCTCAAAACCATGAATGAAGAATAAGAATAGAATTACAGGATTGCTCTCTCTTGTTAAGAGCTCTCTTTGTCATATTGACTCGTCTCCTCTGCAGCTTTTGCCCACACATTTGCGATCTTCTCTGCATATCCAACCTGCACACCCAAATACCATCAATTTCATCTCTTTATTTCACAAATCCCATTCATACATCTAATTATACGCCTCTCGGACATCCATTTCACGAAAGAAACTAATCAAAACATATCAAAAGACCTCACTCTTCTAATAACAATGTACCTGGTTAACAACAAATCCCTTCACCATATTCAAAAAGTCGGCACTCCGTTCTCTGTCTAGCCTTTCAATCTCAGACCAGTTATTTTCCTGTCATGATAATACATATTTACATATAAGACTTTGGATCAGCATAAGATTTGTTATGTGCATGACTAAATGAACTACCTTGATCCGTTCGTACTCCTTGATGGCAACATTTTTGGCGTCCTCGGTCCCTTTGATGGTTTCTTTTAACTCTTCTATTTTCTTAATCCTTGATTTGTCGCCGCCAAATACCTTTGATGATGCAGCTTCTAGCTTATCTGCTCTTACTTCCAATGAAGAAAGCTCCGATAGAAGCGTCTGCACTGTCAGTAAAGCACTAGACCTGTCTGCAAACGCTCCTTGGAGCGCCATCATCAGGCCGAGGTAATCATGGAGTGTGTCCTGACACCAAAGAACCGCTCTTTAGTAAAACAACAAAAAAAAAAAACTCAGCTCGAACGACACTTCATATATAGAAATTTACCAAATGCTTGACCGTCTGAGAATTCAGCTCTCTGTATAACCTGCTTGCTTTTACAGCAGCAGTGGCTAAACTCTTCGTATCATTAGCACGAGCTCTTTGAGAATTGAATACAGCTTCTTCGTTCTCAAATTTCGTTAGCTTAATGAATGTTAATCCCATTTCCCCCATTGTCTCCCCCATATCTTGCTGTGCCTTCACAAGAGATTCAGCCTACACAAACACAAACCCATCAAAACAATGAAGCTAAGTGATTCCATAAAAATGAAAATTCTACCTGTTGTGAAGCATTAATGATTTGTAACTCAAGATCATGCATTTTCTCCTTCTTCTCCAAGAACTCTTTATCTTCTTCAACAACAAGTGGTTTCGAACCACCCCAATCATTAGAAACCGACTGTCTAAGCTCTTTAAACAATCTCATCAAATCTCTACCTCCTCTAGCCGGCTGAGCCACCTCAACCGGAGAACTTCCACCTCTGCCTTCACCAAACAGCTGTTTCGGTAGCTTCACCGCACCATCCAACATCCTCGAAGCAACATCTGTACTCGTCTGTAACGGTAACTTCCCCTGAGCCTGAAGAAAAACCTTTAACTCATCACTATTCCTAATCACAGGATGTGCAACAAGCCTACGCAAGTATTTCTCCAATGCAACTCTTCTCTGCTCCACAAATTCTTGCTTCTGCATCACTTGGCTTTCCACTACGCTCTTATCAGGTCTAGGAGGGATACAAAAACCTCTATAAGATTCAGCTAATCTATCTGCTAATGTAACAACATCTTTGAATCTTCTTCTTACGCTAAACTCTGATCCACCGTATTCAGGGAGATTCGTTCTCGTTGTAATCTGGTAAGTTATGTAAGTGTTGCCTCCAGAAATCAATGAATTTGTGGATTCCGTTTCTTTTTGAGGACTGGAAACAGTGATTTTGATGTAATCGGAGCTTGAAGACGACGGAGATCTAGATAACGAATCTGATGATTGACTATGACGACTACCTCCATCATCTGAGCCGTTGATTTCGTTCTCGTCGAAAGGACTGAAGATAACATCGGCGTAAGACGGTGGCTCGATGTACGAGCTGTTGTTGTTTTCGCCGCCGTTTGGTTTTCGAAAATCGGTGAAAGAAGACGGCGGCGCGAAAAGTGGATCGGAATCCGCCGGAGTTACGATAATCGGCGGTGGAGAGAGAGTTGATACGGTGCTGCCATAACCGGAGTTAGATTTATCGCTTCTCGTTAAAGGATCGTCGTCTTCACGGAGGAAGAGATTCTCCATCTCTTCCCTTGACGCGTGGAGATGAGAATCTTCGTCATTCTCTGAGCCCATCATCTTCAGATTAACACCGTCGCTAAATCTATGAAGTAGTAAAAGCTAATTTTAGTAAGAAATTCGCAGAAAATTAGGGATTTGTCGACTCGAGAGATTCGAGAGAGAGAGAGAGAGAAAACGGAGAATCCGAGGTTGTGAAGATGAAGCTTTTACGGTGGTAAGCCGGAGTGGGTAAGTCGCGACGGTGGGGCTCACGGAGGTGACTGGATCGATAAGTCTTGTCAGATGACCAATCGGGGAAGAAGATGGATGACGAAGAGTAGAATCTTTCGGGTCAAGTTTTAAGTCTTTAATTGGATTTTGACCCGACCCGGATTGACCCGGCCCAATAAGCAACTTAAGCCTTTTCCTAAACGTGAATAGACATATATCCGCATCCAAACGGTTTCTGGCTAGGCTTCTTCAAGTTCTCTCTGGTGAGCTCCGGGATCCGAAATTGGGGTTACCGGGTCCGAGAACCCATTGATTCTGATCACGGAGCTTCTCTCAAAGTAACAATCTTAATGTTATGCTCCTTTTAATGGATTTCTAATGGCGAGACGCTTAAAGCTCTGATTTTTTTTTTCTGCAAAAGAGAATATTTTGAAGAAATTTCAAATGTTTTGTCTCATCTTCTAATTCATCAAGTGCATTTAGAGAATTTTTTTAATCTAGACAGTCCTTGTTCAACACGAAAGTCTGTAAATGGCAAGTGAATCACATGAACAATTTCTGAAGATGATGATGTGAAGACATTTTGAGAGAAAAGTGATTAGTTCTTGAGGTTTTAGAGAGTTTTGTGCCATCCAGAAATGAAGCATGTTTAAAGTAAGGTCGCTGCTTTCATGGTTCTTTTTTGTTTTTTTTTTGAAGCACATGGTCATGCCTAATGATGATGCAACAATAGATTTGGTTTTGAGGTGATAGATATTCCAGCTAATTTAGGCATATTGTGAAAGTTTTATCATATACAATTAAATGGAAATAAGTAGGTAAGGATTCTGGTTTAAGGAGAGAATCCAAAAGCTTAAAAAAGATTTGGTGTCTTAGGATGAGAAAAAAACCAAACACAGTGCTAGAGTAGGCTGGTAGAGGTTCACCTATTGTGGAACAAGAATCAAAATTTTATAAGCTGAATCTTTTTGTTGTTTAGTGGTTACACCAAAATCGTTTGTGCTGGTTAGACTAAAAAGCTCTTTGTAATTAACTGTTCAACTGCCTATAAAAAGGTTAAAACTTTCTCTTTACTCTCACAAAGTCAGAATCTTAGGAAAATGGAGCAATTGTGGTTGCTCTTTGTGTTGTTGTTTTTCTTTATAGCTTCACTTATCAATGCAGAAGTTCACGTTCATGAGTTCGTTGTGTGTACTACTTCCCTCCATTGTTACATTTCCTTCCCTTTGATGCTTGCTAAACTTAGTTTGTTCTCTTTGTGTATTATTGGTTATAGATCCAAAAGACGCCGGTGAAGAGGTTGTGCAATGTTCAAAACTCAATCACGGTGAACGGACAGTTTCCAGGACCAACCTTGGAGGTACGAAACGGTGATTCCCTTGTCATCACTGCCATAAACAAAGCTCAGTACAACATCACCCTTCACTGGTAACTTTTTCACTCTCCTTTGTGATCATAATCAAAACGCTAGCTATATATAAACAAAGTCTTCTACAGGCATGGGATACGGCAGGTGCGGAATCCATGGGCAGATGGACCAGAATACATAACTCAATGCCCAATCCAACCAGGAGGAAGTTATACCTACAGGTTCAACATTGAAGAACAAGAAGGTACTTTGTGGTGGCATGCTCACAGCAGATGGCTTCGAGCTACCGTCTATGGAGCTCTCATTATCCGTCCTTCGCTCTCTTCTCCTCATTACCCTTTTCCAGTTCTTCCGAAAAGAGAGATTACCCTTCTCTTAGGAGAATGGTGGAATAGAAACCCCATGGATGTTCTGAACCAAGCTCAGTTCACGGGAGCAGCGCCAAACATTTCAGACGCCTTAACTATCAACGGTCAGCCTGGTGATCTCTACAAATGCTCCAGCCAAGGTAACATTTGATTTAATCTAGAACTCGTAAATCAGTTACCGCTATACGATTACTAGTTAATATTACGTATTTGTCACGACGCAGAAACGTTGAGATTTCTGGTAGGATCAGGAGAGACCATTCTCCTTAGGGTCATCAACTCAGCCATGAACCAAGAAATGTTCTTTGGTGTGGCGAATCACAAACTCACAGTCGTTGCCGCGGATGCTTCCTACACGAAACCTTTCTTGACTAATGTCATAATGTTAGGTCCTGGTCAAACAACCGATGTGCTTCTAACCGCAGACCAACCACCAGCACATTACTACATGGCAGCACACGCCTACAACAGCGCTAACGCTTCCTTTGACAACACCACCACCACCGCAATCCTCCAATACAAAGGCGCCCCGTGCTGCGTTACCATTCAAGGTAAATCACAGGCACGGCCAATACCCGCGCAATTGCCAGGATTCAACGATACAGCAACAGCAGCAGCATTCACAGCGCAGATGAAGAGTCCTTCGAAAGTTGAAGTACCACTCGAAATAGACGATGACTTGTTTTTCACCGTAGGATTAGGACTATTCAACTGTCCAACCGCCAACACGCAAAGATGTCAAGGCCCTAACGGAACACGCTTCACGGCCAGCATCAACAACGTCTCTTTCGTTTTCCCGAAACAAAACTCCATAATGCAAGCCTATTACCAAGGCAATTCCGCCGGTGTTTTCACCACAGACTTCCCTCCTGTTCCTCCTCTCGCATTCGACTACACCGGAAACGTGAGCAGAGCGCTATGGCAACCTACCCGTGGAACAAAGGCCTATAAACTAAAGTTCAAGTCGAAAGTACAGATTATACTGCAAGGCACGAGTATCGTGACCATTGAGAATCACCCGATGCATCTCCACGGGTACGAGTTCTATGTAGTTGGGACAGGTATTGGTAACTTCAACTCGAGCAAAGACACAGCTTCCTTCAACCTCATCGACCCACCACGAAGAAACACAATCGGAACTCCTCCAGGTGGATGGGTAGCTATCAGATTCGTGGCCGATAATCCAGGAGTTTGGCTGATGCATTGCCACATCGATTCGCATATATTCTGGGGTTTAGCTATGGTCTTCTTAGTAGAGAACGGTGAAGGACATTTACAATCTGTACAGTCTCCACCACTGGACTTACCACAATGTTAAAGACTCTATTCAACACATGCACTTGTATACAATTTATTTGATATATGAAATTATTTTGTTTCACAAAGCATGCTACATTCTCAATGCAAGGGCCCAAAAGTATATATATTTTTTTTTTTGCAAAAGCAAAAACAAAACAAAAAACCGAATGCACCAGCCGGGATCCGAACCCGGGTCTGTACCGGTACTATTCTACCACTAGACCACTGGTGCGAACTCGCTCAACAAAGACGAAGCATATCTATAATCCAAAGTCCAAACAAATAATTTTAGTGTTAAGTAAAGTCTCACTGAGCATTTTCTAGTCAGAGTCAGACTCAAAAACCTTGTTACCTTCGCCAGTCGTAACCATGGCCTCCGCGCTCGAATGCTGGTCCGCCGGCGGTTGCGCCGAGGACGATTTCGTCGGCGAACAAATCCTCATCTCCTCCGACGACAGGTCTGAGTCACTCACCGCTGCTTCCCGTCTCGATCAAACCTCCTCCGGTATGCAGAAACGGTTACAGCGATTCGCTCGCAATGTCTCCGACGCGATCTCGTCGATCAAAAACTCTCTTAACCTCGATTCGAGTCGAGAAAACAATCAGAATGCAACCACCGGAGGAGGAGGCAGGAAGCTCGTTTGGGCTACTGTTGTGAGAAACCTCGCTAAAATGTACCCTGGAAGCCAGTTGCCTGAGAAGCTCGTCTCTAATCTCAGGAAACATTACGATTCTTTGCCTCTCAGGTATACCAAAATCCTCGTGATTACATTTGTGCTTAAGATATTGCGTCATTTTTACTCATTAGGTAAGCTGAATCAATGTACATAGCTTAGATCTGGGTTTTGTGTAGTTGTATTTGGTGGATCATGGAGATAATTTTGTGTTTTTTTTTGTTTTTAACAGTTATAGTCAAGCTGATTTCGATATGAAGGATGTATGTGTGCACATTAAACTGATTGAGCAAACTTCTGGAGATGAGAATCCTGTGTTTGTGATTGAACAAGTGTGTGATGAGGATTCTGTGTTCAAGCTCACATTTGCTTGTACGTGTTTGCTTTCGTGGTCAACGATTTCGGGATCTCTTGATACTGCTTCGATTTGTTGTAAAACGGTGCAAATCTTTGAGAAGAAAGGATTGACTCTTGGAATTGTTCTTCTTATGGTTGAGTCAGGAGAAGAAAAGAATTTCAGAAGCAAGGTAGAGAATGCGCTTAAATCTGCGGTGAGGAAGCCTAAGTCGACCTCGGTGAAGCTTCCTTTTGGACTCTGCGGATGTCAAGAACATAACGCGGGTGTTGGAGAATTTGGGGATCTTGATGTAGAGTCTATTGATCAATGTTGTAGACAAGAGTTGGAAAATCCGAATGATAGGATCCAGCTTCAAATGCCACCCGCAAGCTCTTCGTTTTCTGTATCTGTGGATGAATGGCAGACTCTCCAATTGGGCGGTGATGATACCGTGAAATGGATACTGAATTCAGATCATCTCGAGTTTAGTGATCAGGTAGGACCAAATTCGTTCAAAGGAGTTTACAGAGGAAAAAAAGTGGCTATTGAGAAACTAAAAGGTTGTGATAAAGGGAATTCGTATGAGTTTGAGATCCGGAAAGATTTCTTGGAGCTGATGACTTGTGGACACAAGAGCATTCTGCATTTTTACGGTGTTTGTATCGACGAAAATCATGGATTATGCATAGTAACGAAACTGATGCAAGGTGGATCACTCCATGAACTGGTGTTGAAGAAAAAGAAACTTCAGACCAAGGAGATATTTCGATTTGCTGTTGACATAGCAGAAGGGATGAAGTTCATGAATGATCATGGTGTTGCATTCAGAGACCTTAACACGCATAGAATACTATTAGATAAGCAAGGGAACGCCTGTTTGGGTGATATGGGAATAGTCACCGCGTGCAAGAGTGGCAGTGAGGCCGTGGAGTATGAAACAGATGGCTATCGATGGCTTGCACCCGAGGTCTGTATTTCTTTGAAACTTTTCATGCATAATCCTAGTTCACTGATTTGGTTTGATTATATTGGAAAAGCAGTTGTTCACTACTGCATTTTGTGAAATCAGATGATCGCGGGAGACCCGGAGAAGACGAGAGAGACTTGGATGAGCAATGCGTATAGCTTTGGAATGGTGCTTTGGGAGATGGTGACAGGGGAGGAAGCGTATGGGTCTTGCTCGCCAGTGCAGGCAGCGGTTGGGATTGCAGCGTGCGGGCTAAGACCAGAGATCCCAAAGGATTGCCCTCAAGTCCTCAGATATCTTATGACCAAATGCTGGAACACTTCCCCCTCCACACGCCCTAACTTCTCTCATATCCATTGCATCTTGCTCCGTGCCATCTCACGGTAACTAAGACCAACTCACTTTCCCATCTCCACCGTTTCCACGAATTGTAGTGTGGCTTTTTTTTTGAAGAAATCTGTAGCTCATAGCTAGTTTTTGCGGGTAAGAGCGTAGTTTCATATCAAAATATTTCAAGATAGTAATGAATTAAGTTAAGGAAGAAAAGGGTTGGTGTATATTTGGTCAGATGGTAATGTTGTGGCTAACCTTGAGGACCCATTTGGCTGATGTTGTGGACCGGAACGTAGTGTAACAGATTTTCGATATAAGTCAATGAACCGAAATTAGTGATTATTCGTTTCTTAAGAAAAGGACAAAATAAATTAGAAATGTTCAAAATGTCATACAAGTAATTATTGTTATTGGATTAGCTAGCTTCTTCAAAAATACTCCATTTAAATTTTGTTTGTGGCTAACGAAAATAACCAAAAAAAAAAAAAAAAACTAAGTCAAAGTTTACTGGGTCAATTTCTTGAGGGAATGACCATATCGTGCATTGCAAATGGTGTATTAAAATGGGAATTACATTTTCCAACTTGTAAATGTTTCCATTGTTAACATTTATATATACAAGAAAAGGAGGAATAAAAAAAAAGATATAAAAATGAGTAATTGTTGCTCAAAATAAAAGAAAATGAAGAAGGTGGGATAACAAAAAGAGCAGACATTGATTTGTCTTGGTCTATTTAACGACTTGAACTACTCCAACAACAGAAAAAAAGATGAGTTCTGATCAACGGTGGAGATTGCTCCGATCAACATTCTCCATCTTCCTCCTCCTCTTCTTTCTTCCTCACAATCTCAAGTTTGGTCTCTGTTTCAAAACTGAAGGTACTTTTGTTTCATCTTTGCTCTGAATCTATTCTAGTGTTTGGTTCATGGATAGATATTTGGATGGTGTGTGTTTGCAGCACTGGCTCTAATGAAATTCAAAGAGAGAATAGAGAGAGACCCATTTGGAGCTTTGATGAATTGGGGAGAGCTTCATCATTGTTCTTGGTCTGGTGTTGTTTGTTCACATAATGGAAGAGTTATCATCTTGTAAGTCCTTTCATTACGAGATGAACAAGTCAGCTTTATAACTTTAATGTCTTATTTGTGTAATTGGATAATATACTGTAGAAATCTAAGAGATCTCTCCCTTCAAGGAACACTTGCACCTGAAT